>CM033474.1:42895177-43160904 GCA_019447015.1 Hymenochirus boettgeri
ACAAAGAGGTGAAGTGCTAGTAGAGGGTTATATGGAAACAGGATATTATCTCCAAACTGTAATATTGCAAATTTACTAACCCCAGGACCCCAGGGCTGCAATATTCAGGCTTTCCTTGTGTGGGAGGGGTTATGGCTAGGAATCGGAAAATGGGGAGGCAGGGTTTTGGGCATTCTAGGGTGGTGAGTGGGCATTCTGGGGGTGAGGCTGCTACAGCCAGTCTGGGGACAGGATTTCAGCCCTGACTGTGGGACTCTGGATTTTGTCCTGGCAGTCGGGACACATTACTCCACCTGCATCTAGTCAGACCCACCACCCGACCCGCAGCCGCTACCAGACCTGACCAGCACCTTCGTACCCGAACCTGACCCGCAACCCATTCAAACACATTGCGGTTTAACCAAACCGGGCACCCAGATGCAGGATTCTAATGTGAAAGAGTAAAATTCTATTGGTCATTTCAGTCCATTCACACGGTCAAACAGGCTGCTGTATGAATAACACATTAGAAGAATATCCATTCATTGAGTAAATGGTCAGGCAAAAGGATGTTTTCTTTATAGAACTAGCAAAGTGGAAAGGAGACTGTGTGGTGAATAGAGAAAGCAGAAGTTACAATATTCCCAACAAGAGAAAAATGGGCTCAATTTGACAGAAATTGGAGAAGGTCTTTCACTTCCCCCTCCCAACTGTATTAATGTTTGGCCAGATCAGTAGCACTTCCACTTTAACATGTTTTTTTGGACTGCGTGCAAGCACCATTTTTTTTGTTGATTGCATGTACTCCGATAATAGATTATTGGGAAATGCACAGTTACGCCTGTGTAGCACTCTGCATTGCACGCACGTTACCATGCATTGATATTGTGGCCGCAGCAATAATGTTAGCAATGAAATAAAATCCCCTACGTTGGTATTAAACAGGACTGCCCATATCTACTAACAAAACGTATGAAAAATCAATTTTGTTTGGTAAGAAATGAAACTGGAAAATGTACCAGGCTGTGGCAATGATGGGTGGCTCTCAATAAATGTGCACAGGGGGTCTAAAGTATCTCGTATCAGGTCAAGTACAGGTTTACACACGCAAAATAGGAACCAGCCTCGGTGCATAAAATGGACAAGTGCAGGAAAAAGGAATTAGAATTCGTTTTCTAATCTAAATCTATTTTATTACTTTCTGGAATGGGTGAATAGTCTATTCTAATAGGATGTCATTCACGCATATTCCTGTAATGGTGAAACATAGGCTGATATTGTGATGGTTAAGGAGCAACTAAAGTTTGTGAGCAGATTATTCCAGGTGTACCCACTGCTGTCACACAGGGGGTAGCTACACGAGTAGCAGGGAGGTGCAACTACACCGGGGCCCTGATTTGGTACCCACCCTTCCACAATAAAAGTTAGTTATATGGTCATACATGCAAAAACACATACCCCCAACCTCACACGGGTACACACACCTACTAACCTACCCTTCCATTCCAGTGGCAGCCATACTTAAAGGGTAAATAACCCACACGCACGGGGTTGGCATGCACCAGGTGTATGCTCCATGGGGTTTGCTAGTTTATTATAATGTAGAATTTATTATTATGTAGACTATTTATTATAATGTATTTATTATTATGTAGACTGTTTGTTATACTGTAGAACGTATTATAATGCAGGCTATTATAATGTATTCTGTTTATAATAATGTTATAATGTAGACTATGTATTAGCATGTGGGTTATTAGTTACCGTATTACATGTAATAGAGCTGGATTTACTTCCCAGCCTCATAGACTATCATAGTTGCCAACATTCTCAAAAAAATTCTAGGGACACATTTTTAAAATTGTTGTGTGCCACCACAAGTTTTAGCCCCTCCCCAACTTTCAGTTCACGCTCACTTTTAATGGAAAGATAGACAGAAAGACAGTAATAGACAGACGCACAGAAATAGCTAGGAAGAGATAGACCAACAGAGATAGAGAGAGACACATAGGGAGAAAGAGACAGCTAGAGGGGCAGACAGAGCGCTAGAAAGACAGATAGTTAGATAGAATGACAGCTATAGGAACAGAAAGAGCTAAAGAAACACAGATAGATAGACAGACAGACAGACAGACAGACAGACAGATAGATATATACTGTAGATAGATAGAGATAGATAGATAGACAGACAGACATATATACTGTAGATAGATAGATAGAGTTAGATAGATAGAATATAGATATATAGATGGATAGCAGAGTTAGATAGATAGAATATAGATATATAGATGGATAGCAGAGTTAGATAGATAGAAGATAGATAGATATATAGATATATAGAGACAGAGAGATAGATAGATAGAAGATAGATAGAGTTAGATAGATAGATAGAGATAGATAGATAGATAGACAGACAGGCATATATACTATAGATAGATAGATAGCAGAGTTAGATAGATAGAAGATAGATATATAGATGGATAGCAGAGTTAGATAGATAGAAGATATATATATATATATATATAGAGAGAGAGAGAGAGAGAGAGAGAGATATAAATAGATAGCAGAGTTAGATAGATAGCAGAGTTAGATAGATAGAGAGAGAGATAGCAGAGTTAGATAGATAAATAGCAGAGTTAGATAGATAGATAGATAGATAGCAGAGTTAGATAGATAGATAGATAGATAGCAGAGTTAGATAGATATATAGATAGCAGAGTTAGATAGATAGATAGATAGATAGATAGCAGAGTTAGATAGATAGATAGACAGATAGCAGACTTAGATAGATAGATAGCAGAGTTAGATAGATAGATAGATAGCATAGTTAGTAGATAGATGATAGATAGATAGCAGAGTTAGATAGATAGATAGATAGCAAGAGATTAGATAATAGAGTAAGAGTTAGTAGTAGTATAGATAGCAGAGTTAGATAGATAGATAGATAGACTAGTAGATAGATAGATAGATAGATAGATAGATAGATAGATAGATAGATAGATAGATAGATAGATAGCAGAGTTAGATAGATAGATAGCAGATTTAAGATAGATAGATAGATAGAGAGTTAAGATAGATAGATAGACAGAGTTAGATAGATAGATAGTATAGATAGATAGATAGATAGATAGATAGAGTAGTTAGAATAGATAGATAGCAGAGTTAGATAGATAGATAGATAGATAGATATATAGATAGATAGATAGATAGATAGATAGATAGATAGATAGATAGATAGCAGAGTTAGATAGATAGGATAGATAGATAGATAGATAGATAGCAGAGTTAGATAGATATATAGATAGCAGAGTTAGATAGATAGATAGATAGATAGATAGATAGATAGATAGACAGATAGCAGACTTAGTATAGATAGATAGCAGAGTTAGATAGATAGATAGCAGAGATAGATAGATGCAGAGTTAGATAGATAGCAGAGTTAGATAGATAGATAGAAGAGTTAGATAGATAGATAGAAGAGTTAGATAGATAGATAGAAGAGTTAGATAGATAGTAGAAAGTGATAGATAGATAGCAGAGTTAGATAGATAGATAGAGAGAGAGAGAGAGATAGATCAAGTAGTTAGATAGATAGATAGAGAGAGAGAGAGAGAATAGATAGCAGAGTTAAATAGATAGATAGCAGGTTAGATAGATAGATAGTAGACAGATTAGATAGATTATAATAGCAGAGTTAGATAGATAGATAGATAGATGATACAGAGTTTAGATAGATAGATAGACAGATAGCAGACTTAGATAGATAGATAGCAGAGTTAGATAGATAGATAGCAGAGATAGATAGATAGCAGAGATAGATAGATAGCAGAGTTAGATAGATAGCAGAGTTAGATAGATAGATAGAAGAGTTAGATAGATAGATAGATAGAAGAGTTGATAGATAGATGAAGAGTTAGATAGATAGATAGCAGAGTTAGATAGATAGATAGAGAGAGAGAGAGAGATAGATAGCAGAGTTTAGATAGATAGATAGATAGAGAGAGAGAGAGAGATAGATAGCATGAGCAGAGTTAGATGGATAGATAGAGAGAGAGAGAGATAGATAGCAGAGTTAGATAGATAGATAGAGAGAGAGTTAGATAGATACAGGTTAATAGATAGTAATAGTAGATAGATAGGATAGATAGATGATGATAGATAGATAGATAGATAGATAGATAGATAGAGTAGCAGATGATAGATAGATAGATAGTATAGATAGCAGATAGATAGATAGATAGCAGATAGTAGATAGAGATAGATAGATAGAGAGATAGATAGATAGATAGATAGACAGTAGATAGACAGAATAGATGATAGCGATAGATAGATAGATAGATAGATAGATGATATAGTAGTATGATAGTAGCAGATAGATAGATAGATAGATAGATAGAAGATAGATAGATAGATAGATAGCAGATAGATAGATAGATAGATAGATAGATAGATAGCAGATATATAGATAGATAGATAGCAGATAGATAGATAGATAGATAGCAGATAGATAGATAGAACTAGATAGGCATACAGAGCTAAAGTAACAGACAGGCAGAGATAGATCACAAACCTCAAATTGTGTTCAGGGCAGAGAGATCAACAGGACTGCACTTCCCCCTCCCCTTCCTAACGTGCACACAGAACGTAAGACTGACTGTAATTCGATCTCTCACCTGCAGGAGGAGAGGATCTGAAAGTAGTAACAGTGCAGGGGAAGGCTTTAAATTCTAAAACCACATGCACGCTGCTTGCTCCAGATCGGGACATTTACCGGGACATCAGAAGATCGGGGCTGCATTCTTAAATCCGGGACTGTCCCGGGTAATCCGGGACTGTTGGCAACTATGGACTATAAGCATTGCCCAAATAATCCAATTGATTGGTGTGTTCCCACATGACACCGGGCCCGGGGGATTTAACTTTCACGCCCTCCCGCACGCATTTAGCTGTGAGCTGTGGATGATGAACCAATAAGACCCGTGTCCCTAGTCTCACAGGCCCGACCGCTCCTCCTTTCATCCTTCCCTCCTCCTCCGACACTGTCAATCAAGCAGCAGAAGCTGCAACCGGCCGGAAGCGCTGGTAAAGATGCGGCCAGGAGAAGAGGCAGCAGAGGCGGTAGGGGCTGGAGGAGAAGGGGAGGGAAGCGAAGTAAGGGAATAGCGGGTGTCGTGGGAGAAGCGGGTGAGACGTGTTGACCCAACACCCAAGGCTGGGTAGGTGGGAGAGGGGAGCGGGCTGTGTGCACTGCAGGGAGGGCTCTGGCTGCAGGAGGGAGAGAGAGGATGGGAGCTGGAAATGTGTGTGTGTGGGGGGGGTCTCTGGGGATGTCTGGACACTAAGATCCGTGGTGTTGGGTGAATGTTCTGGCTTTGGTGCAGGGACTGTACATGGGAATGGGGACTTGTAATGTGTGGACATGTCACTGGCTGGGGAACGTTGGGATCACCTCCTAGTGCCCTTAATCTAATTCAGTCTGTGTGTCTAGCTGTCTGTGTGTCTAGCTGTCTGTCTGTCTTTCTAACTATCTGTCCGTCTAACTGACTGTCTTCCCAGAACTACATTAAATATTTACATTGTTTGGTAATATCCAGTTATTATTTTGGTAGTCATAGTTCATTCAGCAAGAGTTAGTAGAGTTAACTGTCTGTCTATTAAATCTCTCTCTCTATATCTATCTATCTATCTATCTATATATCTATCTATCTATCATCTATCTATCTATCTATCTATCTATCTATCTCTATATTCTATCTATCCATCCTATATCTTTTTTTTTTTTTTTTTTTTTTACAGTTGGTGCAGCTACTGCAGTGTCTGTCCATCCTTTGCTGCCTCCCAGCAGAGCTGAGATAGATGGACAGGAGACAATCCAGTTGAGAAACCAGGAGAGAGGCACATTAAATCAAACCCTAGGGCCTGGCAGAAGAGGGGAAAGACCAGAAGGGGCCAGACCTGAATTGGATGTGGGAGAAGAAGAGATAGAGGGAAACGCCTACAGAGCCTGAAGATCTTTCTCTTTTTTTTTCTCTCCCTCTCTGTCTCCCACACAATTATACTTCTCGCTTCCTTTCTGGGGCTGGATATAGCAAGCCCTGCCTGAACACACTTCCCTGGGCTGTACATGGTTTTTGTCATGTGCCTGTAAGGAAAACTTCCCTGGATCTTTACGTTTTTGGATGAGGCTATAGCAGTTAAAAAATAGAAAAAAATCCATTGTTATTCCTTTAAAGAACGGTGAGAGGAATTCCTTCAAGGGGACAGTTATGGCTGCCGCCAGTAGTGCAATCTCAACCATGGCCAGTAAGACCAAGACCAAGAAGAAACATTTTGTGGCTCAGAAAGTGAAATTATTCAGAGCCAGTGATCCTGTGCTCAGTGTCCTAATGTGGGGAGTCAACCACTCGGTAAGAGAACATGACGGGTGATCCAGAGGCTGATTGATAAGTCTCTGGCTTGTCCTGTAACTTCTATTGATTTTCTGGTTGCTGGGTTTTGTTTTCTGCATTCTGTGTCTAGCAGGATGATACAGATGTGATCTTCAGACTTGACAGCTGTCTATGTTGTAGTCTGTAGATAAGCAAAGCTGCATAGCCAGAGGACCTGAAACACGCCATATAAGTTCTAATATTTTGGTGCATTGTGGGTCACACATGGCTGATCCATGAATGGCTAATCTTACATCTTATAGCTAAATTGAAAAAAAAACTTTAAATGCTGCAGTAGACAGTCTTTATGGTCATATAGATTGTATTATCCTGAAACATTTGTGGCCCTGTGTGTATGTGGAGCAATGACATTTACCTGGCAACATAACTGTGAAGACTGGAAAACCAGACTAATTGTGCTTTCCCTTATGCTAAATTAACTGCTTGTGTTTCACAGCTTTATTATTAGAAACTGTTGTTGAAGTTATTGTGATATACAATTTAGTTATAAAACTGCTACGTGTATTGTTTATTTGTGATTAGCTGGGGGTTTGAGAACTAAATCATTTGTGTGATGGATAGATAAGTAATGGGAGGTCAGACGTTGTCCATAGTGTGGAGAGGATGACACGTTTGCAAATGTTGTTTTTCTGTCTGTTAAAGCGAATATCATAGGAAATATAAAGATTTTAGAAATCACCATGTAGGCAATGGAACACCAAGGTGATATCTATTCCATCTGATGTTCATCACCCCCTTCGGTACAGAAATAAACCATGTTTATTTAAAATTAATTAGGCACCCCTTTTATGAGGGGTATAATTAGACTGCTAGAATAACCTAGCACCTGACCTGTGTAAAAGGAATTTGTTTGCCTCCTGCCTTGTGTTTCTATTTGGTCATAGAACTTCTTGGTGAATTGTCTTCACACAGGTTAGGGTAATGAACTCTGACCATCTCTAGGGCCAGCCTGTGAGAAATGATGGGGCTTAAAAGGCTATCACTTCCTACTTTCATTAGCTTGTAGTCATGTGGCCAGCATCTGCTCTGTCCATGCTGTTAACAGTTAGCCTGACTCTTTTTTACAACTAATTTTAAGTCTGGAAACCTTATACTTGATTTCCTCTCTTCCTGTTTATAACTTAGCAGAAGCAGATTAACATTGTAAAAGGCTTTTATATATCTGTAAAAAGTTTGAGAAGTTTGAGGACCGGCTCTGATAATATTACTCATCTATCAGTACAGGGACTTCCTGGCTTTCCCAGTAGCTAGGCTTTTGAGTCGTTTTTTTTGTAGTAGTTATTGGGTGGCTCCAGGTGTTTAGTGCCAGAGTCCTGCTCTGGTCAAAGTAGCCAGAGTTCACAGGCTTACAATGCAGGAAGAGGTGATGTGCACAGGTCAGCATCATACTTTTTTTAACAAGCTGCACTTAGAGATGTGATTCAGGGCTCATTTTGAAAGTAATACTGCAGGCTTTTCTTTAGACCTTATTTGTTTGGGGACCACAGTTCTCCTAAATATCCCCCTAAAACAGTCAGTTTTGATGCAATTATATCCTTCTAAACCATTCTGAACTGTGTAGTAATCTGTATTTTGTGCTTAGCTATGTAATTAGTGTCACAGTGTCTCCTTAAAACTTGTGTATTATAAGCAGTAATGCACCCACTCTCCTCTAAAATGTAAACATTTTAAAAGTCTGGTTGACACTGACCTGTATTAAAGAAAAAGTAATCTCTAGATTTTACACAATAAGGGATTGCTTGTCTGGTTTATGTTTTAACATATAGTCAAAGTTGCTAGACAAGTATACTACTATTAAACTGCAACTATGCCCACACTTTTGAGTCTATCCCAGGGAGGTAGAAAATCCTATTCCTACCACCAATGTTGCTGCATGCATAATCAGTGACTGGTCATAGTTTGGCTCAACAAGTGTGACTATCTCTTTATCAGCGTGCAGTAAGCTGTCAGCAGCTGCTCAAGCTGAACTTTGACAACTCACCACTCTTTCATGTGGTTACCTTGGGAGGTCGGGAGGATTTTTTTTTATCTCCCAAGGATAGACACTTTAATTTCAAAAGGTTATAGGGAGACTTTTTGGGCATAGTTGCCCTTTAAGTAAAAGTCTAAGCAATTTGTATCTATCTATCTATCTATCTGGATCTTATCTATCTATCTATCTATCTATCTATCTGGATCTTATCTATCTCTCTCTATCTCTCTCTCTTTCTATCTCTCTTTCTCTCTCTCTCTCTCTCTGTCTCACTAATTGATACCCAATTAGTTTTATGCTCTTACCTATATTTACAGGGCAGTTGTGTATGTGCTGCCATACCATTTGTAATGGTAATGTAATGTTACCGTATTGTTCACCACGGCTAAAACTAAAACATCTTAAGTTTTTACACTATTTGAAACTAATACGACTTACATGACCCTTGGTGCATTACTTGGAGTTTTGCAGTGTAACCCTTTGCTATTGAATATACTGGAAATATAATTCACTGCTGGAAAACCAAATATCAAAGATACCCAAGTCTTTCCTGTAGCATCAGAATCTCTACCAGCTTGTGCAGAAGATAAGCAATAGGTTGAAACATTGCCACTCCGGCTCTGAATATTCAGTGAGAACCACAGCTGACAAAAGACAAAGTTGAAATGTCTGGTAATGCTGAAGTGTGTCCGTGCTTACATCTGCCTGGCAGTGCAGCATTGCAAGGCGCCTTTTGTCTCCATTGCTCCGTGAATAGCTTGATCTGACTTCTAATTAAATGGGGAATCTTATTTTCTGCATTCCTGACACTTCCTGAGAACCCAGTGAATTTTCTCTCTTGGGCCTGTCAGCTCCAAGTCTCCAATTCCTGGAGTTTCCCCGGTTTAGCTTTAATCTGATTAGTGGATAAAAAGAAATATGATCGCTGCTTGCTGATGGCTGAGCCATGAAAGTTTAAATATCTCTGCAGGTTTTTTTTTTCCTGCCTGTGCTGTGACTTATTAGGGAACTTAATGTTATTGGAAAACTCAACTACAAAGCATTTCAGAGCAATCATTAAATGAGGCAGATGTGGTCCCATTCATGAAATCTAATTATTCTGTGTTCCATTGCATTATCCCTAAATTAAGAAGAAAACAGTTTAGCTGTATGAACACACAGCTGTACCGTACCAGCTGTTTTACAGGCATTATCATGTAATATTACACTGTGATGCAAACGCCATATGTCACTAGTGGTTATGGGAAATATATGTTTAGAAATCTCTTGGCTCTTTAGGAATTGCTAAAATGTTATTTCACTGGCGGAGGATGCTGGGAGTTGGAGTTCTTGAGCATCTACTTCGGATTGTCTAAAACTGGGGTTTAATGTTTGTATAATATTGTTCTCGTGTTCCCCCTATTTTCTTTTTACAAGGTGCTTTTCATTCAATTCTATGTGCATAATGCTGCAGGCATCGTCGCGTATACACCAGGGAGCTGCCATATTGTTTTCCTGAGGTTAAAGTGCTGCAGACAATAACGTCTCTCTATTTATTTCTGTTACAATTAGTTTTGTGCCCGTGTCCCCTTTTGTCAGTATTATTAAATTACACGGAACCTCATAGTGGGAATATTCAAGGAATGAATGGTGTGCAGAAATAGAAAATATAAGGTGTTTACTTATAATTATTAAAAGGAAATTGTTATTTTGGAATAATTAGACCTGAATCTAAAAACATTGCAGAACCAGTGACCAGCATGTTGTCATATTGGCTTCTGCGTCTGAGCGGGGTGCTGCGCGTCTGGAGCGGGGGTGCTGCCGCGTCTGGAGCGGGGGGGCTGCGGTGGAGCTGGGGGTGCTGCCGCGTCTGGAGCTGGGGGTGCTGCCGCGTCTGGAGCTGGGGGTGCTGCCGCGTCTGGATGGGGGTGCTGCGCGTCTGGAGTGGGGGTTGCTGCCGGTCGGAGCTGGGGGGTGCTGCCGCGTTGGAGCTGGGGGTGCTGCCGCGTTGGAGCTGGGGGTGCTGCGCGTTGGAGTGGGGGTGCTGCCGGTCTGGAGTGGGGTGCTGCCGCGTCTGGAGCTGGGGGTGCTGCCGCGTCTGGAGCTGGGTGTGCTGCCGCGTCTGGAGCTGGGTGTGCTGCCGCGTCGGGAGCCGGGTGTGCTGCCGCGTCGGGAGCTGCGTGTGCTGCTGTTGTCTGGAGCGGGTGTGTGCTGCTGTGTTGGAGCGGGGTCTGTGCTGCTGTGTCTGGGAGGGTGTGCTGCTGCGTCTGGAGCGGGTGTGCTGCTGTGTCTGGAGCGCGGTGAGCTGCTGAGTCTGGAGCTGGGTGTGCTGCTGCGTCTGGAGCTGGGTGTGCTGCATGTGTCTGAAAGCGGGTGTGCTGTTGCGTCAGGAGCTGGGTGGGCTGCTGCGTCTGGAGCGCGGTGTGCTGCTGCATCTGGATCTGGGGGTGCTGCTGCATCTGGATCTGGGGGTGCTGCTGCGTCGGGAGCTGGGGGTGCTGCTGCGTCGGGACCTGGGGGTGCTGCTGTGTCTGGAGCTGGGGGTGCTGCTGTGTCTGGAGCTGGGGGTGCTACGGTGTCTGGAGCTGGGGGTGCTGCAAATGCTTAGCTGAAATGGAAACATTAGACCAAGCGCTTATAATTGTGAATGACCACACACAGATATATTGAATAGGAAGTTAACTCCTTCCTCACCTTAAGCTTTGTAGCTTAGTTTGAAGGCCAGTTAGTAAGTTTAGTTCTAGCCTGAGCAGAATTGTAAGTCTAGGTAAACATAGCCAGATTTACTGGCCGATATTTACTATGTGTCTATGGGGCCAAAATATCTGCATTGTTTTCGGCACTGTTGGCAACCGATGTCGTTCGCCCAGATCAGAAGACAGGTCTGTAAATCACTGCTGATTGTGCAGCCTCTTATGGACCACACGATCAGTCAATAGGGAACTGTCAGCTGTGGCAACTTTCACTGCGACCAACAGGGATTCGTCCCAGCTGACCATTCACTAGTGGTCGGTGGGGAATCCGTGAGTCCAATTTTGTATGGTTATATGTATTGATAACTATAATAATTGTGATGTTATTCGCATTTCACGCTCTTGGGATTTCCTGTAGCTGCTTTATAATTTGGGTAAAATTCAATACCATTCCTATCTTTTCAGGGATAGTTTTCTTATTGATCTGGATACTCTGGATATCGCTCTAGATAGGCTGTTTCCTTTGTTTGCACATCTCTAGTCCTGCAGTATCGTATGCTATACCCGACATCTATTTTGTGGCTTTATCCAGTACGGTGGAAACCAGAGGTGTGAGGCTTATTGGAATTTCCAGCTACTACACCTGGATACCCTCACTTTTTTAAAACTCTTTTCAATCTGTTATAGATCTGGATATAGATTTAGACTATTTAGTAATACTTATAGATCAGGATACTCTGGTTCATTTTTTTTTACAGATCAGGATACCGTATATACTCAAGTATAAACCGACCCGAGTATAAACCGAGGTACCCAATTTCACCTAAAAAAACTAATAAAAGTGGTTGACTCGAGTATAAACCGAGGGTAGAAAATGTACTAACCACTACTGCATTCTGATTCTGTTTTGAGGCTTTAGTTGCCCTTTAAACGGACAGCAGAATTCCCATACAGTAATAGACATTACTGTATGAGAATTCTGCTGTTCATTTAAAAGACAACTAAATTTTTCTTCCTTGGCATTCAAGATGTTTGGAAACTACAACTCCCAGTTAATAAAGCATGCTGGGAGTTGTAGTTTCCAAACATCTGCACCCTCACCCTCCCATCCAGTTCAGTGTGTACCTGTGGGCTCTCCTCCATCCAGTAACTTGGGGCTTCCTGTTGGGACTTGTGCCTGTGTGCCTGCATTGAAGATCAGGTAAGCATTCCGGCAGCCGCGATCAGGTAAGCATTCCGGCAGCCGCGCGCTCATTCCCTGTACTGGCGCGCCGGCTGACGTCACTAATTGGTGCCAGGCAGTGACGTTGGCCGGCGCGCCAATACAAAATGGTGTACATGTGTGGAACGAAAATCATACATGATTCGAAACATTTTTAACAAATCAATAACTGCAAAGTGGGGTTTGCGTAATTATTCAGCCCTTTTTGGTCTGAGTGCAGTCAGTTGCCCATAGACATTGCCTGATGAGTGCTAATGACTAAATAGAGTGTGTGTAATCTAATGTCAGTACAAATACAGCTGCTCTGTGATGGCCTCAGAGGTTGTCCAAGAGAATCCTGGGAGCAACAACACCATGAAAATATAATTGTCTAGTAAATATCTAGACAAGTTCCTTCTTTGGTATTTTGTTATAGATTTGGATACTCTGGGTATTTTGTTATAGATCTGGATACTCTGGGTAAATATCTAGACAAGTTCCTTCTTTGGTATTTTGTTATAGATTTGGATACTCTGGGTATTTTGTTATAGATCTGGATACTCAGGGTAAATATCTAGACAAGTTCCTTCTTTGGTATTTTGTTATAGATTTGGATACTCTGGGTATTTTGTTATAGATCTGGATACTCTGGGTAAATATCTAGACAGGTTCCTTCTTTGGTATTTTGTTATAGATTTGGATACTCTGGGTATTTTGTTATAGATCTGGATACTCAGGGTAAATATCTAGACAGATTCCTTCTTTGATATTTTGTTATAGATCTGGATACTCTGGGTATTTTGTTATAGATCTGGATACTCTGGGTAAATATCTAGACAGTTTCTTTCTTTAGTATTTTGTATTGCAGAGTCCCAGTATAAATAGGATAGAGTGTGTTGTACAAGGATTCACACATTGCTGGTATGCTCAACACTGTGACATACAACTGTTGTCTTGTCAGCCTAGCAAAACTGTTTCCTGGATGGATGTGGTTTACATTCACCAAGTCCTCCTATAGGATTAGATTCTTTTTTTCTAGTTGCTTTGTTTTCGTTACACTTGTGGTCCTTTCTTTCTGCAGCAATCTACACATTAACTGTGATTTATTGTAAGCCAAGCAAACACATGTCTTTGAGTTTGATACACTGCAGTTCTCTTTTTAGCTAAGTCGGCACTTCTTTTCACTGGATCGATATCCTTTGAAGATACTTGCAGTCTGTAAATTTATACAAGGCTGTTAGCAAACGCCGGATAAAGAATGGGGGTATAGGTTGTAGTTTAGCAACAGCTGTGAAGCTAGAAAGAAAAATTAGATATTTCTTTTTAAGGAAAGGTGTAACTTCTGGGTAATTTCAGTATTTTCATGGTAGCCCTTAAGTAGATGCTATGCAGCAGTGATGTTGAACCTTGATGTTTGGAAACTACAGTACAACTAGCAATAACTAAGTGCAGTGTATGGGCAGGTTACTTATATATATTTCAATTGTATTCCATATAGTTATATTTAAACAAATTGCATGGCTCCTAACCTCTAAGCAGATTAGTACTAACCTATCCAGCAAGAGTATTATATTGTAAACTACACAGATCCCCATTTTAACCAAGGGAAACTAACTACCACTATATTGCAATTATCCTCCATCTATCTGTCCCGCTTCTCCTTGTATCTTTTAACTTTTGTGCTATGCTTATCATTTTTGTTGTCACATTTATTATGGCCATATTGATGTAAATGAATTATAAAGGTTTTTTTTTTTTTTTTATTATATATTCCTGGTTCTTAAGAGTGTACTGTTGTTAAGGGTTGTATTTGGTTCTATTGTCTATCTGCCCCCCTCCTCCCCTTTAAATGTATCCAGGAAGAGGACCTAAAATGTTAGATCACTGTTAAAGGGTCACTATACTTACTGAAAGAACTTTACATTATCTGAAACTACAATATGAGAGAAGTAAAATGGTGGTTCATATTTATCTGTGCTTGCTTTGTCATTAAATTATTAATGTTTAGTGGGTGCTTCTATTGCCCCCACCCTCCCTTACTCACTGCCTTCTTGTAGTGTCTGCGACACTTATAAGTTGCTCACAGCCTCACCATGGACACTGCTCTGCTCACACATCCCCCCCTCCCTCCCCCTGCCTTCTTTTCTCTTGCTGATTCTCTTATGGTTGCAGAAAGTGTGCTGGCAGACAGCTACAGATCCTAGTAAGAGGTCATTAATACCTTACATATTACAATTTCTGCTCCTGGAGTGACAGGTCTTTCCCTGTAAATGCTGTGATTAAAACAATGATTTCTCAGGATCTACAGCCCAGATTTAAAATATGAAAAACGTAGTAGTGGGATCTTGCTGTATTTTAAGGTATTATTTTTGAAAATGTGTTTTTTAGAGTATAGATAAGTATAGATACCCTTTAAGGGTACATCAGGTTGATCATAATAATTAACGGAAACATCACTTTAAAGTCTGGCCATGCTCCCTGCTTGTGTTTGGGGCCTGGTCTATAAGAAGATATGCCGTCAAGCCTTTTGAGCATTTTTTCTGGTAATAATTCCGTGTGTTCTGGGTGCATAAAAAGACGGGGTGAAATGGGGTATGATTGATTTAAATACTTTTGGGGTATGATGGTTTAAATACTTTTGATGATGAAGAATGATCTCATCACCTTATTTATATTTTGTTTATGTGTAAATGATAAGCTTACTATACTTGAAGCGGTGTCTTTAAAGTTGCCTAATAATGAAACTAATATTGTGCCAGGTGAGATTGACACCCCTCCTTTTATAAGCAAACACATATTAAATCCACACAATTGAAAGGCTTTGTAGTATTCACATTATCATGATGCAGGTGTTTTCATGTGCATGAATGAATAGCACCTGGCCTTGCACTTGTAGCTTTCATGTGAGTTCCATTTAGAGGAAATAACTAGAAATCCTAATTCAGCCTTTAATGCATGTGATGGGATTTTTGTGTTCCTAACCCCACTGCATCATTTAAAGGGATGTGATGGGATTTTTGTGTTCCTAACCCCCCTGCATCTTTAAAGGTATGGAGTGGGATTGTTGTGTTCCTAACCCCCCTTGCATCATTTAAAGGGATGTGATGGGATTTTGTGTTCCTAACCCCCCGGCATCATTTAAAGGGATGTGATGGGATTTTTGTGTTCCTAACCCCCCTGCATCATTTAAAGGGATGTGATGGGATTTTTGTGTTCCTAACCCCCCTTGCATCATTTAAAGGGATGTGATGGGATTTTTGTGTTCCTAACCCCCCTGCATCATTTAAAGGAATGTGATGGGATTTTTGTGTTCCTAACCCCCCTGCATCATTTAAAGGGATGTGGATGGGATTTTTGTGTTCCAAACCCCCCTGTATCCTTTAAAGGGATATGATGGGATTATTGTGTTCCTAACCCCCTGCATCATTTAAAGGGATGTGATGCAAAGTGTCTTACCTACTCTGCATAACATAATAGTTCATGAAAAGCCTGGAAGGTGTGTGATCACCATAAATGACAGATGGATGGTACATTATGGTTTGCTTCTAAATAGGTAGGAGAACAACCTTACCCTCTAGCAAGAGATCTATTTGCTTATTCTTCAAATTCGGATTTTAAACCAGTGACCCACTAATTATTTGTTAATAGTATTTACATTTCATGCTATTTTGCACACTCCTAAGCCTTAGCCTGCCTATTGCCTATTGAAAACCGGAAAGTGTAGACGGCAATTCGGAAAGAAAGATGAACCCCCTGTGATAAATGTGCTCTGGCCTTGGGCTGTTGCATTAATCTAAACGCACCAGGAAAAACTTTCAAGCTCACTGCAGAATTCAGGCTTGATTTCTTGGGGGAAATCCTTAAGTGGCTTGATGGGCTACTTTGGCTATTGAGAATGCAAATGAATGAAAATGGATTTCTGTTTTAACTCTTGTCTTTGGGGAAGTAATTACTTTTCTATCAAACAGAAAAGTTCATAAAATCTCCTCTTTAAATTAAACAAGTACTCGCACCAAAGTTTTCTTTTAGCGTAGCTGATTGGCTAGAACCTGCAGTGTTTGCACACAAACCAGACTAACTGGGTGATGCAGTCGCTTTTATTTGCCGTTGTATTGACATTTTACCTTTATTCTCTTTACAATAAGGGTATGTGGTTTCTCAATATAAAATAAAAATCATGGTTTGTCCTGATACTGAGCAAAATTTTGCAGCTGAGCAGTATCATTAATAGGCCCACACTTGTACTACGCTTGTACTAATAGGCCCACGCTTGTACTAATAGGCCCACCCACGCTTGTAATAATAGGCCCACCCACGCTTGTACTAATAGGCCCTCGCTTGTACTAATAGGCCCACAATTGTGGTCTTTAAGACTGTGCCAGTATTTTAAAACATGGCCCTAAGATATGGCACAAACAGGGTGATGCACCAGGATCTGCTATCACACCACTGATGTAATATGCTATATGGTGCATTATGATTCACTGTAAACTTGTTAGCTGCTATATTATGTAGATATATTACATCACTTGCAGAGGCTATGTGGTGTGTTGTGATACCTGGGCAGCAGCCACAAAAAGTCACTTAGCGATATTGTTATTGTACTGAAGGTGGCCATACACCTGCGACTTCCATCGCAATGTACCTACAGATCATTGGTATCTGATCACATTGGTATCTGTTGGCACATTGCGAAGGGAACCTGCACACATGGAACCATACTCGATATGGGGATCGGTTGGCCGTGCGGCTATACACTGCAAGATCCGTAAAGTAAAGGGAGCTGATACCGACCAATCTTTCGGGAATATCCCCTACACACACGCGGTAAATACCGTCGTAGCACAAGATTTACCTATTTTTGCTCGTGTGTATGGCCGTCTGGTGGTAAATTGCCCTATCAGACTGTAATAACATTTAACATGGTACATTAGGCACCTGAACAAGTCTTCAAGATATTGAAGTGTTAATCTTCTTTTTAACTTTTCATTCCAGTAGTTTACATCTCCTTAAAAACTGCCCTAGTTAAAATGTATAGGTTTTTAAATGCTTAAAGGGCAACTGTAAGGTTAAAATTCTAATTTCCGTTCCATTCCTTTATATTTCCAATAGTTCCCTTGGTGTGAAGTCTTTTCTGTTTGTGGTCCAGGGTCTGTTTAATAAGGCACCGTATGTGTATCATGCTGGCAATGGACAGCGTGGAGATGTGTTACCAGCCATAGTCTGTTTCTATTACATTGAATGTTTCAGTTGTTATAGGTGTTCATTTGGAAATTCTCTTCGGGCTGTTTATAAAAGAACCTTCCCTGCTGGCACAGTGTAAGTGTAATTAATAATAAAACAGTAGAGAAATACAGGGGTTTCCAGAAGTTAATGTGTTTTTGGTTTCTGCTTAATAACATTTAATAACATTTACCCCAAAGCACAGTGTTTTGTGGTAAATAGATATGTTTATAGTTTAACATTGAAAATCTCTAACCTAATGCCTGATTCACTATTTACAGTATGAACGTTAAATGTAGTGTGAACTGTTTATAACAGCAAATGTATTAATATAAATACAGCAGAGCCTTATGAAAACAAGAGGTGCTTATCACGCCCATGTTATAATGTATCATTATTCCACTAATCAGGACAATAAATCCTCGTGCCTGGAATTTCCTGAATAGTGGCGGTGACATGCAGAGTAAGGATTTGGGCCCACTAGTGCGTTTTTGCAGCGTTTTGCGATCCATTTGCGCATTACAATTTTCAGGAAATTTTAATTTTAATGTAAATCACTTTACCGTAAGTAGGCCACATTGTGTGTTGCTATTTTATAACGCACGCAATCTGCATTTTTAGTCCATTTTTGTCAAAATCTCACTAAATACAAGTCTATGGAAGTGCATAGAAAAGTAGACACAATCATGTCATGCGATTTTCATTTTACCCATAATCCCCTGCTCACTGCATGTAAAAGTGGACACAAGTGGATAGCAAAAGTGCACAGAAACACACATTTTAGGTGCTCTCAAGTTGGTCCTAAGAATAACTTTCAGGCTCTCTCCCCACCCCTAATAAGTTATTATTTTGGAAAAATAGGATTTCTTAAATATAAAATCTTAAAACTACTACCATAATCATGAACGGGCCGGGTGCCATCAGAAGCTTGGGCTCACAAAGGAGCATGGAGAGGCAGCAGGGGTCAGCTACAGGTCAAGGGTTTTGAAGTAGGTGCAGCTTAAGCTGGGTACACACATAAACGATAAATCCACGATACCGTCGGATGTTATCGGTACTGTGTGTACCACAGAACGATCGTTCGGAAAAGAGGGAAAAATTTTCCTTGGCCGTGGTAGACTCCCTATAGGGAACACAGAGTCCCGAGCATTCTCTCTATGCTGTGTATAGGGGGAGCGCTCAGGACTGTGGGTATGCAGATCTTTATAAGATGACAAACAGGATCTGCAAGATCTTGTCTGCCATCTTTTAAAAATCTTTTAAGTGTGTACCCAGCTTAGGGATTGGTAGGAGGCAGGGCGGTTAGTCTGGGTGGGTGTTTGTGGGTGGATTGCCCCCGTATCATTTACCATTGTCGCCTTTTGCTGCTGTTCTCAGGATAAGCTTGTGCATACAATGTTGCAGGAGGAACAGCCCGGTAGCACAGTGGTTAGCACTGATATCTTGCTGCACTGAAGTCTTGGGTTCAATTCCTCCCTTGGACAGACATACAAAGAGGTTGTGTATTAGATAAAGTGATTACATGGTATGTTGGAAGAATTGAAGAATATGAAGTGCTTTGTATGTATTTTATTTCTAATAGAGGGATCATCATTTCTGGTGAAGGGTTATTTAATTCCACCAATTACAGAGTGGTAAGAGAGACGAGTTTTAATTGGATGAAAATCTTGTCTCCAGATCTTAAGGTTTATTTCTTCTTTAAAGCTTTAAGCTTAATACACTGGCATTACATGGATTTGTGCTGCAGAGAAAATCTTATTGTAGTTGACATAATAATAACCCAGTACTGTAATACACCTTTAAAATTATGTTTGCTATATCATTGACTTTCACATCTTTCTCCAACCTGGGGTTAAATATTTACAGCTTGCTTACTATAGATAGACCATGCTAAATGTTTCCCGGTCTGGCAGCAAATAGTTGACCTTCAGAAATAAACAGTTATATTTTGAAGTCATGGTGTTGTTCTGAGTTTACATTTCTAAAGGGTAAATGTGGTCACAGTTCCCCTTTAATATTATTGTTGCTTGTCTAGCTTTGTTATCTAGGGGCTCTCATAAATAGACACTAGCTATAAATAAAAAAAAACTTTAATTTGCTCTGGGAAATGTTTCCGTCTCTTCACTTTGATCACTTTTTTTTTAAAAAAAAAAGAAAGTTACAAATCTTCCCTTATATTTCAATCACATTTCCTGTTTGTGTATAGGAAACCATTTAATGATAACCATGTGGCCAATAGGCATTTCCTGTCAAAAATGTCTGCCCATGATTCATGATGGAACTTAAAGACAAAATACTTCATCAAGAACATTATTCTTTAAAGGGCATGTCCACCCCCAAAACTATAATCCCCCCAACTACTGGCCCCATCATGTAGTGTAGTTTAATCCTTACCTCACATCCCAGCTCCATAGGGTTCTCCTGTAGTCCCCCCCCAAAGTTCCAAAAACTGACCACCAGGAGGCTAGCAGGTCCATATAGAACACTGCCTGCTACCTGGCCTCAGGTAGATTTTTGCAATGCGTACTGCAGCCCTTCTCCCCCCTCCCTCCCCGCTCCCTCTCCTCCTCTCCCTCCCGTTCTACTATCCTTCCCCCTAGCATAAAACCCCTTCAGTACAGTATTCCCCCCATGTCTCCCAGCCCCATCACATATTTTTTATTTTAGAAAGCTCCCCAAACTCTTACTTACCTCTCCTCTTTCCTCCGGCGAATTGAGCTGCCGGCAGCCGCGTCTGTGATTGGCTGCCGCTCAGCCAATCACAGACCGGCTGCCGGTCCCGCCCTCTGCTTGCATTTCCTTGCAAGCAGAGGGCCGGAGCGCGGCGGAGGAAAGAGGGGAGGTAAGTAGAGTTTGGGGGGCTTTCTAAAAAAAAAATATAGCGGTTGGGGCTGGGAGCCCAGGGGGGATCTTATATTAAAAATTCAATTTTAGGGTGGACATACCCTTTAATAGATAGACATTCCAGTATTTACAGGTCAAAAGTGCCCATTGAGCCATAAGAACCAAAATGTTCCGATATACCACTTGACTGGACTAAAAACCAGTACCAAGACCTCATATTACTATGAATTTGACGTTCGGGTAGGACTTGCTCTAAGAGAACTATGATCTAGAATATTTTTTTTGACTTATAGCCTGTCAGCTTCTGAACAGACCTTATTGCACCTATTCTTAATCTTCAGCAACCAATCAAATGTTTTCTAACTGTAGCAGACCAGTAAGCAGGTAACATCTGATTGTTTGCGGCAAATCAACAGCCCAAGATTCTATTCCTTGTGTTTCTATGTATTGTCTTACCAGATATATACAGTCGGTAAATTCTTTTCTTCCTTATCCCACTCAGACATACTCAGTATACTTTATCAAGGTAAATAATAAAAGCTGTCCAATGAGATGCTTTGTATACACATGTGCTATCGTAAAGAGGAGACTCTACATTTTACCTATTTCACATGGACATAATTGTGCTTGTGTTTTGTATCATGTATGGGCCATATAGCATCAAACAACGCCATGTTGACCCCGAAAAAAAGTGCGCTACTGCCACCCCATAATTTGAGAAACTTTCCTTTCTCCCCTTTCCCAGTGGGACAGACATGTTCCGTGTTCTTCATACAGAAAATGTGCTGCTGTTAAAAGACGACAATTTTGGTCCAATATTGGTTAAGAAAAGCTAAACACTATCCCATAGCCGGAACCCAGTGCACCTGCATTGTCTATCTCACATAATGTTTGGAGAGACAGAAGACGTCAAGTAAAAAATGAAAATGTATTTTGGGTATTGTTGTGATTTAAAAAAAAAAATTGTCTGCAGGGTTTTTAATTGTGAAATGTTTTATACTATACCATTGGTTTATCTTTAGTTGAAATCTCTTATTATTTAATACCGATCTTTTGTTCTAAATAGGAAAGAAATTTTGTTCATAGTTCTCCTTTATACTTTAATGAGATTTAAAGGACAACTAAAGCCACAAAACAACACTAAACCAGAAGGCAGAACACCTTGATATAAAACTAATAATCTGTGTCTTACCTCTCATTTTGATACGGGCGGTGGGAAATTTACCTAAATAACATATGGTTTGTGCTTTATTTCTCAGCATTCTAGTATCACACAGTTAGGTCAACGACCATTATGTTCTGCACATGCTCAGTCCTAAGCTATGGCACAAACTTGTTAAAGGTCACACCCATTAATAATCTCTAGCCAATCCTTTTACAGGACAGATAAAGCAAGGAAGCATGTGACTGAGGTCAGGAGGTGTGGTCTGACACTGTACATACACATAGATACTTCATCCAGTTCTTAACAGGCTTACATTTACTTTAATACAATTTACTAAAGTGGGATTTTATAGCTTATTGGTGTTTTTTGGGGGGTTGTTTTCAGATTCTGGAGTATAAAAAATTGGGTTTAGTTCTCCTTTAATGTGTGAAAATTGTGACACTGTTTTAAAGCAAAACATTCAGGAAATTGGAAATACGTAAGTGCAATATGATGGATAGGTAATAGTGTAAAATGATGGATATGTAATAGTGTAATATGATGGATATGTAATAGTGTAATATGATGGGTACGTAATAGTGCAATATGATGGGTACGTAATAGTGCAATATGATGGGTACGTAATAGCGCAATATGATGGGTACATAATAGCGTAATATGATGGCTATGTAATAGCGTAATATGATGGCTATGTAATAGCGCAATATGATGGGTACGTAATAGGGCAATATGATGGGTATGTAAGAGTGCAATATGATGGATAGGTTATAGTGTAATATGATGGGTACATAATAGTGCAATATGATGGCTATGTAATAGCGTAATATGATGGCTATGTAATAGCGTAATATGATGGCTATGCAATAGCGTAATATGATGGCTATGTAATAGCGAAATATGATGGATACATAATAGTGTAATATGATGGATAGGTAATAGTGTCATATGATGGATAAGTAATAGTGTCATATGACTGATACGTAATAGTGCAATATGATGGATATGTAATAGCGTAATATGAAGGATATGCAATTGTGCAATATGATGGATACAAATTAGTGTAATATGATGGATATGTAATAGTGTCATATGATTGATACGTAATAGTGCAATATGAAGGATAGTTAATAGCATAATTTGATGGATATGTAATAGCGTAATATGAAGCATATGTAATAGTTCAATATGATGGATACATAAGTGTAATATGATGGATATGTAATAGTGTAATGTGATGGATACATAAGTAATAGTGTAGTATGAATGTTGTTATGGGCAAGGAAGCTCCTTCTTCTTACCCAAGCACCTCTGCTGCTAGTAACAACTTTTACACACCCAAAGCTACATTTGGCTTGAATGGAGCTGATATCACTGGTGACAGAGGTGTTCAGGGGGTTAGAGGCAGCACGAATGATTATGTAATTCTTGTAAAGAGATCTATTAGATTTTCATAGTTATAGATACGATGATTAAGAAAATCATGTGACATAAATATTAGGATTATAATATTTTTATCCCATGCCAAATCATAGTAGAATACTTGCTCTGCTTTACCATGAGATTACAGTAAATCAGGAATGAGTGTTGACTTTTTTCCCATTGAGGATTAAGTTCTAGTACTGACAATATAAAAATGAAAGTGTGGGAAGTGGATGGGCTGTGAAAATGGGAAACAGATCTGATTCATTCGTCAGGTCAGACCGGTTCTGCCTATTCTTTTTAGGAAGACGAGTAGAGCAAAGCCCTGTGTACTAACCTAAAGATGTCATGAAATATTTATATTGTCATCCTGTGCCTCGATGGGAGGGATGTATTTGGAATAATAGAGTTAATCGGCTGACAGATTTAGCCCCAATGAATAAAGCAGTTATCCCACATAGTAAGGGATGGATCAGTGCTACTATTAATAATGAAAATGTGTTGGTGTCAGGAATAGAAAATATGCAGGGACATTAGTGGTTAAGTTTTCATGTTGGGGTAGAGGCTGTTTGCTAAATCCCAAGCAAAATCCCTTACATATTGAGCCAATTTGCTTAATGTTCAGTTTCCTTAGAGTTCCCTTGGGTTTAACATACACAGCACTGTGTTACCTCTAGCTTAAATGTGGGAAGCCGAATGGGAATACCCAACAGAACCTCTTAATCCACAGGACCACGTGGAAGGGTCTGATGTGGGTTGCCAGCTCTCCTGGGGGCTGTTTTGTAAATTACATTGATAAGTGCCGGATTTTGGTAATTTTATGTTAGAATCAGTTTATTTGCCGGGACAGGCAACCTCCACACACTCCCAGCGGATCTGATACTCACTGCCAGACGCCTAATGGGAAATACAGTTCTGATAAAGATGCAGTGCTAGACATTGGCTTTAGGCTGGGTTCAAGGATTCATGCAATTTAGATTATATTTGTATTTGATGGATTCGGATTTACCTTATCCAGTGTTTTAGGCTAGCTTGAAATTGCATTATGGTGGCCATGCATGTAGTGATACCAATCATACAACATATAGATCATGTGTGGATCGGTTTTATTTTTTTCTTATCAGACATATTGGCGAAATCATATGAACTGTATTGTTCTATCTATGGTCACCGTAAAAAGGAAATTGTATGCTTACCTTCCTTTCGTTGTGTGTACATCCTGGAGTGGCTTTGGCTGGATTAAGAATGGATTATGTAGCCACTGCTATAAATTATGATATTAGGAGTCAGCTTGGAGTTCCGTGACCATATAAAACCCCTCGGTGACTTATAATATCCTTATTATTTACCGTAGGGGTTACATTATCTATATACATATATTTGCAATATTAAAGGGTCACTATACTCACTCAAACAACTTTACATTATCTGAAACTACAATTTGAGAGAAGTAAAATGGTGGTACTCACATATTTATCTGTGCTTGCTTTGTCATTAAATTATTAATGTTTAGTGAGTGCTCCTTATTCCCCCCCACCCTCCCTTACTCACTGCATTCTTGTAATGTCTGTGACACTTATAAGTTCTGCACAGCCTCACCATGGACCCTGCTCTGCTTACACATCTCCTTTCCCCTCCCCCTGCCTTCTTTTCTCTGCTGATTCTCTTAATGGTTGCAGAAAGTGTACTGTCAGACAGCTAAAGATCCTAGTAAGAGGTCATTAATGGGTCACATATTACAATCTCTGCTTCTGGAGTGACAGGTCTTTCCCTGTAAATGGCGTGATTCAAATGATGATACCCTTTAATTAGTTTATAACTAAACCACAAAGCTGGTTTTAATTCCACTGGTTTTGTACCCAGTGCTGCCCATTTTTTTCAAACGAATCCTTGTTGGGCTCAGATATTCATCAGCGGGTGGATCACCTGATTGACCTACAGATGGCAGCACAGAAGTCAGATTAGCGTCCTGCGCAGGTCTCGTTTTTTTTTTCTGACCCACAACCGTAAAACTGTCACCCACACCCTGAATTTAGTAGACCCACAACCCGACCCGCACCACTGTTACCTGCACCCGATCTGCTTTGCTGGTGAGTTCTATATCTGCACCCAACCCGACCCACAACCCAAGTCGCACATGAAATTAAACAGACCTGCAAGCAGACCCGCACCCACTAAATTTTCCGACCTGCATCCACAATTTAACAAACCGCCAACCCATTCAAACTGACTGTAATTTACTTGAACCTAACCCACAAATCTGTGAACCACAGGTATCCAAACTAGTGCAGGACTGTAGGTCAGATCTCATCCTCTAATAACTCAGACCATTTACTCAATTCCCCGACAGAGGACGTTACAAAGGTCAGATCTCATCCCCAATTTAAGTGATCGCTCGATTCACCACCAGATGGCAGCACACAGGCTCAATCTCATCCCCAATTAGGGGTGGTATGTAAAAGTTTTAACTTTTTTATATATATATATTGATAGATAAGCAATGTTACTAATTGCAAAACATTCAAAAACTTACATGGCAAGTGAGATGTCACTGCCGTTTCTCTGCAACATCTTAGGGTAACATTACGTGCAAATTGTCTCTGTTATAATGGCTGCTGACATTGTGATTCTTACTAACATTCTCCTAGAAAATGTTATTCAATAACTGTGGAACAGACTTACTGCGTGCACTTTCTCTGGTATTTTCACAATTGAATGAACAGGGCCCTGATGCATCATTTGCTGTGTTGCGCAGTTAAATCTGGCACTTGAGGCTCAGAGATCTGACCTTTAATATTTTATGAATATGGCTGCATATTTACTTTGAAGTAGAAAACAGGCTTCCCTCTATAGACTTGGGAGGATGCTGGATTTTCTAGTTTAGCAACATCCTTGCTAATACAAGGCAGTACGACAGAATGAAATAACAGGACAGGATTTTTTTACATCTTTTAGCCTTGCATTTGTAACATAAACATTGACTTCTTATTTTGTGGTCAAGGGAAAGATTAAAAGTTATATTTTTAGAATCTTAAACTAGAGCAAATACAAGAATTACAGGACAACTAAATCCTCAGAATAACACTGAATCAGAGGGCAGAGCAACATTACATAAAATCAGTAATCTGACCTTTGGTTTTGATGTGGGGGCTGGAAAATTCACCCTAAAAACATGGGGTTGGTGCTTTTAAATATCACAGTTTAGTCACTTACCGTTAAGCTGTGTACACACAACGTAACATTTTGTGCCGATAAACCAAAGGTTCAGTGTATCGGTTGATTGGCCCAAAAATATTGCATGGATTTTCTGCCAGGGCTGACCGGTTATTAGTTTGAATGGACAATCGGAAGCATCGAAAACCACAGACGATCATGTGTTCTATGGGCTACATGCTTGGTTGCAGAGAACTGTTGACCTTGGCTGACAGTCCTTCTTCCTGGCTGACTGGTCGGAAGTGCCAAATGGTCGGTCAGGACAAAGGATCTGCCCACATTTACATTCTTCATACATGCCCAGTTCTAAGCTACTGCAGCTGAAATAACGGCCTGGTGACAACCCTATCAACAAGTAAACATGCTATACACAAGTTCATCCTAACCAGCAACATGCATGTTATCATGCAGTACACATTGGCATCCTTACCAGCAACACATGTTAACATGCTATACATATTGGCATCCTTAACCGCAAGCAGTGTCGGACTGGACTATTGTGGCCCACTCGGAAAACTTGAGACCAGGGGCCTGAGAAGATGAGTTTACGTGCCCAGCTAACATTTCATATCTCTTATTTCCATATCTATCTTACTCTTATTGTTTATTAAAATGCATTTCTTACTGTATTGAACTTCTAGCAATTTTATCTGTTTATTTGGGTGAGTGGGCTGTCTGACCATGCCTCTAAAGCCTAAAGGACTCGGCACTAGTCCTTCTACTCTGTTTTTACTGTATGATTTTCCATCAAGCTGCGCATGTCCATCCTCCACTTTTACCATCCTGCTCAGCATCTGAACCGCCTTTCTGATTGGGTATTACTGCTGCAGATGGCTAGAAGAAAAGGAACGTGATCCATAATTAGTTCCGGTTTTAGGTAAATAGGTGATGATTCAAAGGTGTGAATATAGCAAATTGATTGCCATTTAGTCCGTAATCAGCTAAAGTTGAATTCAGTGTTTATTTCTGCTTTTGGGAGGAAATAATGAGTTCTGTCATTGACAACACCAATATCTTCCGTGGCGCTTTACAATTGCATAGTCATACATTACATACAGGGTAATACATATTGCACAAATCCATACATACTACATACACAGGTAATACAAAATATAAGTACACAGAGTGATAAGTGACTTACAGCAATACTGTGACACAATAGGAGAGAGAACCCTGCTAAAAGAGCTTACAGTCTACAGGAAATGAGACATAAGGTGACTGTAAACGGTAGGCTGTAAATAGATTGGCAGTGGAGTGTGAGAGTCGGTTAGGATCAGGTTGGGTCAGTGAAAAGGGTAATGTCTAGGCCAGGTAATATACTTTCCTGAAGAGGTGGGTTTTAAGGTTACGTTTAATGGCATTAAGGGATGGTGAATGATGGACAGACAGAGGAAGGGAGTTCTGGAGCAGAGGGGCAGCACGAGCACAGTCCTGAATATGGGCATGGGAAGAGGTGACAAGGGTGGATGAGAGGATATAATTTGCAGAGCGGAGGTTGCGTCTGGGATGGTATCGGTGGATCAGCTCTGAGATATATGGAGGGGCTGCATTGGATAGGGCTTTATAGGATAGGGCTAGCAGCTTGAATTGGTTCCTTTGCATGATGGGCAGCCAGTAGAGGGACTGACAGAGAGGAGAGGTGTTAGAGAAGTCAGAAAAGAAGTGAATGAGCCTGGCAGCAGAGTTTAGGATGGATTGAAGTGGTGCCAGGCGGTTGTTTGGTAAACCACACAGGACTGTGTTGCAGTAGTCAAGTCTGGGATATGATTAGGGCATTGACTAGGATTTTTGTAGCTTCCAAAGGAAGGGACGAATGCGGGAATTTCTGAGTTGGATCCAGGAGTTGGCAAGCGTACTGCCATTGTTATAACTAAAATTCTTCATTTCTTCTAAAATTTAACCCACTACTGGCCCACTGAGTAGTTCAATAAAATCCTTACTCTACATCTCGGCTCCTTTTGATTCTCCTGCAGTGACTATCCAAAGTCCAGGAAACTAAAGAGTAGTAGGTGTCTTCCTATATAAAAGGTTTCCGCCTCCTCCTGTCACTTGACAGTGACAAGCGCAGGGGAGCCCTTTCCTACCTCCCTCCATCCGGATTCGTCCAAGCCCACCCGAAAACCTAGCATAAAATCCTTTTAATATATGGTAGCTCCCCCCTACACAACCCCAACCTCCGCATTAGTTCTTTAAAAAACTAATCTGAATTATACTTGCAGACCTTCTCTCCCGCGTCTGATTGGTTGCCTCTCAGCCAATTAGAGACGCGGCTGCCAATCTGGCCCCTGTTTGTAACTCCCTGCAAACGGTGCCATGAGGACACAGCCTCGGGCGTGAAGGGCTATACCGTATATACTTGAGTATAAACCGAGATTTTCAGGCTGTAAAATCAGCCTGAAAAACCGAACTTGGCTTATACTCGAGTCAGTTACCTTACAGCAGAAATCAGGCAGCCGTTCACTAGCTCCCACGCTCTCTATACTGGCACGCTGAGTAGTGAGGTCAGCCGGTGCTTCAGTATAGGGAGCGAACGTGCGTCTATCTGATTTTTGCTATAAGTTACTGGGATGCCACAGAATGCCAGGAGCCTGCCCACAAAAGGTACACACTGAAGGGTGAGGGTTCAGATGTTTGGAAACTACAACTCCCAGCTACTAAATCCTGCTGGGAGTTGTAGTTTCCAAACATCTGGAGTGCCAAGGCTTTAGTAGTCTTTTTTTTTTTAAATGGACAGCAGAATTCTCATACAGTAATAGCCATATCCAGTATGTGAAATCTGCTGTCCATTTAAAGGGCAACTAAAAAACAATACAGAATCTGAAAGAGAATGTTATCTATTGTTGCCTTTAAATGGACAGCAGAATTCCCATACAGTAATAACCATACTGGATTTGGCTTTTACTGTATGGGACTACTATATTGGAATTCTGCTGTCCTTTTTAAGGGCAACTAAAGCCTCAAAAAAATACAGAATCAGAAGGCAGTAGTGGTCCTATTGTCTACCCTCGGTTTATACTCAAGTCAATCACTTTAATTTGTTTTTCTGGTAAAAGTAGGTACCTCGGTTTATACTC
This sequence comes from Hymenochirus boettgeri, assembly GCA_019447015.1. Classification (NCBI taxonomy): domain Eukaryota; kingdom Metazoa; phylum Chordata; class Amphibia; order Anura; family Pipidae; genus Hymenochirus; species Hymenochirus boettgeri. Next base: position 42,924,389 of record CM033474.1, read on the forward strand.
AGGATGGTTTATACTCGAGTATATACGATAAGTATGATTCTGCTTCTTTTTTTAAAGTTCTAACACAGCAGTTGGGGGTGGGCAGGGGGGAGTTAACATATATTGAAAGTTAAGATTTAGGATGGACATGCCCTTTCAAGCTTGCAGGGATGTGCTCTAAAATGTGATATCTACCTGATGTATTATGCTTATTCTGGTCTGTTAAGTAGTCACATACTGGAAATCCCATGTAGCCATTGTAAGTCATTGGTCAACCAAAAGATGGAACGCTATGGTATGTTTGTCTTATTAAGTGGCATTGTAACAAACCTAAGCAAAGAATATCCACCAACGTTCTAACATATTGCTCACTGATGGGTTGTTTCAATGAGTTCTGCAACACAGACGGCTAAGCACTAATTATAACAAATAACCTAGCAAATCCACCATTTATAAGAATATTATTTACAGGGTATACGTGGTGTTTATTTGGCTAAAACACCGCACAACATGAAATGCTCCAAGAAATTAAAAGCAGAATCATGTAAATTTCACCTTATTCACAAATCCAACTCGTCTATGAAACAGTTAATGAGAATAAATGAATTGACTCATATCCTGATCATTTTCTTTGCCAGGAGTAATGTCACTACCAGGTGCTTTTCAATGTGAATCATTGCCCTGTAACGCGGTGCATAGACTAGAACCCATTGGGAATCAGTGTGCATGTGGTGGTCATGTGCTTACATAACCGATCTGCCATACTCTCCCATGGGGATTGTTTGGCCAGGTGAGCATACGTGTCACAATAGTATTGGATCTAGTAACCTAGTAATTGAGGTTGAATAAAGACATCCATCAAGTCCAACCTTTTCATCTTCCCATTTAGCCCTACCCAACAGTTGGAAGGCAAAAAAAAAAAAAAATGCAAAAAAGGGGGTGAAATTCCGCATTCCAAACGACAATCGGACAGTATCCCTGGATCAATTAGAACTACAGTATATGTATTAATACCAATAATTCTCAATGTTATATAGTATCCCCGTACCAACCAGAACTACAGTATATGTATTAATACCAGTAATTCTAAATATTATATAGTATCCCTGTACCAACTAGATCTACAGAATATGTATTAATGCCAGTAATTCTCAATATTATATAGTATCCCTGTACCAACCAGAACTACAGTATATGTATTAATGCCAGTAATTCTCAATATTATATAGTATCCCTGTACCAACCAGAACTACAGTATATGTATTAATACCAGTAATTCTCAATATTATATAGTATCCCCATACCAACCAGAACTACAGTATATGTATTAATACCAGTAATTCTCAATATTATATAGTATCCCTGTACCAACCAGAACTACAGTATATGTATAATTACCAGTAATTCTCAATATTATATAGTATCCCTGTACCAACCAGAACTACAGTATATGTATTAATACCAGTAATTCTCAATATTATATAGTATCCCTATACCAACCAGAACTACAGTATATGTATTAATACCAGTAATTCTAAATATTATATAGTATCCCTGTACCAACTAGATCTACAGCATATGTATTAATGCCAGTAATTCTCAATATTATATAGTATCCCTGTACCAACCAGAACACGTATATGTATTAATACCAGTAATTCTCATATTATATAGTATCCCATACCAACAAAACTACATATATTGTATTAATACCAGTAATTCTCAATATATATAGTCTCCTGCCCAACCAGAACTGCAGTATATTTATTAATACCAGTAATTCTCAATATTATATAGTATCCCTGTACCATCCAGAACTACAGTATATGTATTAATACCAGTAATTCTCAATATTATTTAGTATCCCCATAACAACCAGAACTACAGTATATGAATTAATACCTAAAAAGGATGTCCACGTGTCCTCTGATATGACATATTAGTGAACAATGCACCAGAGAGTTTATTGTATGGCCCATTAATAGATTTGTATAAAGTGATCATATCCCCACGCAAATGGTGCTTCTCCAACAGCCCTAGCTTGTCTAATCTGCCTGCATATTCAAGCCCCTCCATTCCCTTTATTATTTTAGTTGACCTTCTCTGCTTCCATTCACTGCTTCCATTTCCAAGGTGTCCCTTTTGTATTTGGGATTCGAAAACTGCACCACATATTCCAAATTAGACCTTGTAGTATCTATTATTCCCTTTTTTCTTACCACTTTAAACTAAATTCCAGGTCACTTGGGACACTGATCTGATTTTTGTAATCTAGACATGTTCCAAGCATGACATTTTACAGAAAACTGGAAAATCCAGTGGTTCTTGTTTTCCTCTTCCTCTATAAGGATTGGGTTTTTAGAAAAGTGTACTCATCCATGTAATCTGCTAATCTGGTAATGTCAACTAATCCTGTGTAGGCCAATACTGAAATCACATTGGTTTTGGTCTGTGTGATAACATTGCAGTCAAGTCAGAATGCAAGGTGATGCTAACGGCAATTTATCAAAGTAAATGACAAGTCTTGCTATGTTCTGTACCAAACTCATGGACAGAGCTTACATTGTCAGTTTTTTTTAAAGATTGAAATATTATAAAAGTGAGTAATGCTTCAGTGGGGAATATGTTGGGAATTGTCATTTTCTTCTTTTCAGAAAAGTATTTAGCATTTAACTGAAATTGTTGCTGGCTGCAATAATGGTATGTTTTGGCCCCTGTTTTTGGCTATATTGAGATAAACAGGAAAGCCTGATAAAAGTTTCTCATCAGTACAGCAGAAATCTTCTAGCAGCAATTAATCTGTTTAGGCTACAATTTACAGTTAGGCTACAGTTATCTTTGCTTTAAGAAATCGGAGGTAAATCGCTAACGAGAGAACAGAACAGCCAATCAAAATGGATTTCATATCCAACTTGCGGGCCAATTGTTCCCCATATCCAGACTAAATTATACTTTAACACTACTCATCTGTTAACATAAACGACAGCTGTTATATAGAATTATCTTTACATTTATTGAGGAAGGGTTCTATAGTGGTCAGATTGACATAGATGGCTAAACCCTTTCTTTAGTAGATTCTCTATAAAAGCCCATGGTTCAAGCCCAACAAGTCAGGCAAGTTCAAATAATATTCCTTATTTTATTTCCATTTTCTAAAAAAATTGCTGAAAATGAAAACCGATATTTGGCTGCTGCCTTATAAATGTATGTGGTCATAGACCCCCCTAAGAAATGACTGTATCATGAACCATACACTAGGGGGTGTTATGCCTCATACACAGGAAGAATACAAAGGGTTTGCCACTAGACATTGGAGATTGTGGGTGGAAACAGGCAAATAAAGACTTTGATAGGTGTGTCGCCTTTTCTGCTATGTTTATTTGCAGTGCTGTGTACACTGCAGGGCATTCAGGAGCCTCTTACGCACCACTACTCTATTGTGTACCTTCTAATCCTTTCCGTGAGTAATTACGCTGTTTGAAGAAGGATTTTTTTCAAGTTTAATGTGAAATACGGTCATTTGGTTTCTGGTATCTGCCTCATTATAACTTTATAACATCTGAGAATGAAGCTGGTGGTGAGGACATTTCTATATGGGAAGGGAGTCAAAACCCAACTTGTGCATTGGCACTTTTGTCTACCCAGAGAGCTGCTCTGGGGTTCATTCACAAAGAATTCTTATCACTAATTATAATATTGCTTACCCTTTAAATACACATGGGGAATGAATGCGCTTTTCAGGCAATGATTGCGCCGTGTGTTGATGCTTTGTGGGACGATTACACCGCACGATCAGAGACCAAAAAGCTTGTTCATACACATTGTGCGTCGCAGGTCGGCCACTGACTGACAATTGCATTGTTACACAGGAAACGTGTATGTTCAGTTGGTTAGATTTTCCCAGAACTGGAGCCTTTAGACCCTGTAAACAGCTGCTACTGATCAGCACTTCCTAACTCCCTTCCCACAGCCATATGCTTGCTGGGGAGGCTGGGAAATATGTTTCACCAACAGCTGGATAGCTGTGAGCAAAGAATGTCTCCTTTAAAGAGAAACTGAAATACATGTTGTTCCCATTAGTATTTTTAGGACATTTATAAATATTTGTAAGAAATGTATGGGGGAAAACAAGTAGGATTAGTACAAAAAGAGCATTTTTTATTTTCTTTTACGGTTTCAATTTTTGACAGTAAATATATATTTCTTCCCTCTATCAATTGATTTATTGCCTCCCAAAGAGAAATATTACCTTTCAGGTAGGAAGATACTTTGCCATTACTAGCCCTACCCCTCTTCCTTCTTTTGTATGGGGATTGTGACCTGCTGGAGGAGAATGGGAAAGTGATAACACTACATTGTAAGAATGAAGATAAGTGTAATGGTGGCCATACCTATGAACGATAATGGGTAAATCCCGGCCACCTTTAGACAGACATTCTGGTGCTGCCTTGTTGTTTTATCTTACCCAAAAGTTGGTATTTTGAGCTTAGTTCCCCTTTAAGATGGCAGCAAACACACTGCCAATGTGGTCTGTTTTGGTGCAGGTATAATGACCCACAGTAGATCCTCCTATGAGAACTGGCAAGTACAATTAAAAAGAGAAGCCCGCATATTTACTGTTTCTCAGGATTGTACTTCTAAATCTAAAATATAGCACTGCCACTGGCTAAGTAGATTGGTGAAGGGTTTTACTGCTATTGTCTTTGAAGTTGCCCTACCTAAAGGGAACCTTAAGCCAGTCAGAAGAAATTCAGTCTTTGTTTTGAATATTTTCCCAGGATGCATGCTTTCTTGAAATGTTCCTAACAGCGATTGACTGTTGGATGGGTCAGACATGCTCAGATTTCTACTGAGCAACTGAATAAATCCAGAGGTGGACAAATTTTAGTATCCAGGTAATTAATGCACCTAGCGATCTATACTGATGGAAAACTTATTAAAAGTATTTTTCTCGGGATGTTTCAGCCAACTGTCTGTCTTAAAAAAGGTAGATTGGCTCTGAGAGCCAAAATATCAAAAAATAATTTGTCCTCTACCACTGTCTTATGTAACATGACTTTTAAATGGAACCACCAAAGCGTAAAGATTGAAAGGAAATTTCTCAGAGGTGATGCTGGGAATTGTAATATAAGAACATCTTAGAAGTCCACAGTTAGACGTGTTTAATTTATTTTTTTTCTCTCTTGGACTTTCATCTTTCTATTTTAAATTTCATAAGAAATATCTGGGCAGCTGCTTTGTATCATGTCTGATGTAAAAGGGAAACGTGTTCTAAATTAAGTCAACGTTAGATGTCTTTCCACATCCTGCACTTTCTTACTGCAGTGCAATATATTGAGATGTCAGAGCTCCGCTGCTACATGAAGGTTTGTTGATGCAGTGTCATCCTTAGTTATTTCCTACCATCATTGTGTTGATGGCTCAGCTCAGGCTGAAATTCTGTTTCCTGAATTCTGTTGACTTTGGAACGTGTATATGAAATGGACCTGCAGGTTATGAGTAGCTCTAACCAAGAATAATCCCAAAGCCCAGTAACAAGGCCATGTCTATTTTTCTGCACTTGTTAAGAAAAGTCTACATAGAAAGTAAATGTTCTCTGTAAAATGAACATTGTTGTAAAGGGCAACATAAACTTCTCATATAATTAAACTAGTTCTTTAACGGTCAAAGACCTTTTTCGTGCAATAAATGACATCAAAGTTGGTGACACAAATCTGGTTAAAAATGCACATACTTCTTTGTCTGTAGAAAGGCCAATATTGTATAAACACGAATGCTGCCATTACTGGTAATGTAGCTTTAAATATTTGTATTTGGATCCACATTTCCTGTTGTCAGGTGGATGGTAAATCCTGGTTGGAAGGCAGATTTAAAGGTCCAACACAAGTACTTACTGTAGTTCAAGCTCCCTAGGATGAAGGATCAAGCTGCATCTCCATGTATCTGATGCCAGTACTCGTGCTATTCCGTTTCTGCAGTTTATAATCGTGCTACCCACCAAGTGAGGCATATTGGGATAAATGTAAATCATTGGTAATGAGTTTATTGTACTGGTGCATATAGGTTGTTGGGATGTAGTCTTTGAACAAATTGTACTAACCACAAACTGTAGCAAAACAAACATCTGGCAGGGACTTTGCTTGGGACACAGGGGCAAGGTGACAGTTTGAAATGACAGATTCTGGGAAAGTTAATAAGTGTTACATTACCCTCTGTCAAGTCAGATGAGTTAATTCAACTCTCTCTAACTTGTGCACATCATTTCTTGAAAGTCAAGCAATAGATCGTTAGCTAAAATTTGTAGGAGAGAAGAGAAAATACAGTGCTCTATCCAGGGCTACATTGTCCCGACCGTGACGCACAATGTGTATGAATGTTAGTTTCGGCCGATAATCCGCCTATGTATGGGCCCTTTATCGCCCGAAACGGCCGGTTGGGCAACGATCCCCGACTGAACGACCGTTTCGGCCGATAAAGGGCCCATACACAGGCCGATTATCGGCCGAAACAAATGTTCATACACATTGTGCGTCACAGGTCGGGACCCACGATCGCACGTGTGTACGAACCTTTAGAGATGTCTGACTATCTTTTTTTCCTCTTCTCTACCCCTGTCTTATGTACCATGACCTATAATGGAGCCACCAGAGGAAAGATTAAAAGGGAATTTCATGGTTAAGGTTGTTAAAGGTGATGCTGGGAATTGTAATGCAAGAACAGCCTAGAAGTCCACAATTAGACGTGTTTACAATTTCTTCTTTTCATCTTTACATTCTAATATTTATAAGAAATATCTGGGCAGCTGCTTTGTATCATGTCTGATGTAAAAGGGAAACGTGTTCTAAATTAAGCTAATGTTAGATGTCTTTCCACATCCTGCACTTCCTTACTTTAGTGCAACATATTGAGATGTCAGAGCTTCATTGCTGCTGTTTGTTGATGCAGTGTCATCCTTAGTTATGTCCGAGGATCATTGTGTTGATGGCTCAGCTCAGGCTGAAATAACGTTTCAGTGCATTGTAAAAGCATTTGCTGCAGGGTATGTTTTAATCTGGGACAAACATTAAAAATAAGGGGCCCTAAGACTTTAAAAATGCAAGTTTCCTGGTAAAGTTTTGGTTTGCTCAGCCTGTCCTATAAACTCCAGTTAAAACTTGATTTAGCAAGCCTATTCTTTTAAAATTCATATCATCAGTTTTTATTAACATGTACAATGCAAATTGTAAGAACAATTGAATGTAGGTGCAGTTACAATCAGAATAACCATGCAAAGCATATAGAAAAATCTGGGGCTGTTGGGCATGTGCATTATCCAGTGGATACAGGAGGAGGAGCAAAGGTGGCAACCTCCATGGGACAATCTTAAAACTTCTCTGTCACTGGGCTGCTTTAACGTTTTTTTTTAATTACATTTTTAGCCTATTTTTCACTTTAGTTTAAAATAATATCTTCCAACCCCCCCCCCCCCCCTCCAGTTGATGTACACAGTGTGTGGACCTTAACCCCTATGGCCGTCCATCATGCTATTTCTCCAATGATAACTGTAGAATGCTAGCGTTTCAGTGGGTAGACTCAAGCCAAACATATAGACACCTATGTAAAGATTGAGGAACCCAATTCCCCGAAATCCTTCCAAAAAGTATTCCTCTACAGCCTGCTACTATGCCTTTTAAGCGTGAAAGTACCCCTATTTACCAGTTGGGTCATGCCTATTTCCATAGGTTAAATGCCAAACACTCAGGATCATGGATCCACCAGATCTTTTTGATTACCGTATATACTCGAGTATAAGTCGAGGTTTTTAGGCTTTAAAAAAAGCCTAAAAATCCTACTTCGACTTATACTCGAGTCACTAACCTGAACTCTGGCAGCCGCTTGCTTCCTCTCTCTTCCGCATCCACTGGGCTGTGGCTGACGTCACTACTCGGCGCCGGTCTTACCCGGCACGAGTAGTGACGTCAGGCGCCTGAACATTTGATGCGGAAGAGGGAGGAAGAGTGCTGCTGTTAGTAATGCATTCTTCTATCTGCACAGCCTGGCTTGGATTGTTTTGGGGGCATTACTGAATGTTAAGGCAAGTCTTCTATCTTCAACACCCTGGCTTGGATTGTTTTGGGGGCATTACTGAATGTTAAGGCAAGTCTTCTATCTGCACAGCCTGGCTGGATTGTTTTGGGGCATTACTGAATGTTAAGGCAAGTCTTCTAACTGCACAGCCTGGCTTGATTGTTTTGGGGGCATTACTGAATGTTAGGCAAGTCCTCCACTGGGGGTTAAGTACTTCACGGGTGATGTGGGTGGGGTGGGGGGGTAGGTGCACTGCTTGCAACTGAAGATGTTTGAAAACTACAACTCCCAGCAACTAAAGCATGCTGGGAGTTGTAGTTTGCAAACATCTGGAGTGGCAAGAAATTGAGGGTTAGTGTGTGGGATTCCTATCAATTTAAAGAGCAACTAATGCATTACAACAATATACGGTAAGATTCAGGAGAATGGTATGTATTGTTACTGTATTGTTTTGAGGCTTTAGTTGCCCTTTAAATGGACAGCAGCATTCCCATACAGATATAGTCATACTGGATTTGGCTATTATTGTATGGGATTACTGTATGGGAATTCTGCCGTCCATTTAAAGGGCAACTAAAGCCTTAAGACAACACAGAATCAGGAGTCAGTAGTGGCCATATTTTCTACCCTCGACTTATACTCGAGTCAATCATGTTTTACCAATTTTTTAGGTAAAAATAGGTACCTCGACTTATACTCGGGTCGATTTATATTCGAGTATATACGGTAATGTTTCCTTGCTTGGACATTGCTGTTTCCAGCTACTTTCCAGGAGACTCCGGGCAGTGGTACATATTTATTTACACCTGTTATTGATTGGTTAAATAAAGCAGTAAAGGGAAAAACTTGCTATAGTCTAGCAGATATGCCATAACTTACAGTGGCAAATGTGTACCTGAGCTCCAATACTATTGCATCCCCATAAGCACAGATTTTTTGTTGTATAGAACTGAATTTATACCTGCTGCCTTATGCGAGATAGATACTGTTAGCTAAAGTTTTGAAGGGGGGCCTAATGGGGAGGGTGAATTATCAATGAAGCAAATGGACTAATTTGAACATTGCCAGGATACAGTTTAAACTTTGCTTCGGTCGCAAACATCTCTTATTCATAAGATTCCCTGTTCTTCCCATTTAGGATATGTCGTGTTATGTCTGGGGGATATTTAGGGTTATGAAAAATGGGAACCGTAGGTGACAGTGAGAGCTGTGTGATTTGCCTGATGCGAGTGCCCCACAATTTTAGGGAGGTGGCAACTACTGGGGGTAAATTGACTGTGTAGAATATAATTCCCTTTTAATTGTTCATATGATAACATACATTAGTATAATTCTTGTTAGATACTAAAGGTAGACTCTTTGCATTTGAAGCAATTTTTTTTTAATTTTAATTCTGTTTGATGAACTATAAAGCCTCTATGCATTTAAAGCCCTTCAGTTTCCCAAATTTATTGGTAGCTAGGAGATTTAATTCCTCTTCTACCTCCCGTTCTTACTTATAATTGGTGATATTGATAGTGAAATACAGGTGAGCTGACAGCTTTCCAAATGCCCCTGGTCTCCCTGCCTCTTTTCCTAACTTGTCTCCCCACCTCCTTAACTAAATTGTGTACGACCTTGTTGGAAAACCGTCAGGCGGTGGGTCTGAGTGCTATCAGTGCGGCCATCTTTCATTAGCGATATCACTAATTGTTAGTAAGAACAGAAGGTAGGAGTAGTATCTCCTACCTCCCAATACATTTTAGATTTATTTAAAGTTGTTTTTTTGCTGAGTTAAGTGTCCCACTAAATGTATTTTCAGTTTTTTGTTGCACAGTGTTAGATTTCGGAAGCATGAAAAGGAAGAAAGATATAAGTGACATCAAGATATGTGACCAAAGTAACTTCTCTTTTCTATGAGATCCTTGATAAATCTTAATTGTTCCTCATTTAAAAGGAAACTTAACGTTTATAAAAAGGGTTTATCTTGCATTTCCCCCCCATTAAACAGGCAGGAATGTATTGTATAAGGTGTTACTCATTGTGTGCAGAAGATTCATCCTTGGCAAGTTTTCAGATAAAAAAAAGTGTACAAACTGCTTTTTAAATTTCAACTCTCCTTGACACCTTGAAAGGGAGACCCATACAGGTTGTTACCTACCTTCACAGCAATAGTTTTCAAACATGTCGCATGTGTCTTTGTCACATTACTGCCACAAACATGAATCAATTTTATTGGGATTCCACGTGAAAGACCAATACAAAGTGGTGTAGACGTGAGAAGTGGAACGAATATCATACATGATTCCAAACATTTTTAACAAATGAATAACTGCAAAGTGGGGTTTGCGTAATTATTCAGCCCCCTTTGGTCTGAGTGCAGTCAGTTGCCCTTAGACATTGCCTGATGAGTGCTAATGACTAAATAGAGTGCACCTGTGTGTAATCTAATGTAAGTACAAATACAGCTGCTCTGTGATGGCCTCAGAGGTTGTCTAAGAGAATCCTGGGAGCAACAACACCATGAAGTCCAAAGAACACATTAGACAGGTCAGGGATAAAGTTATTGAGAAATTTAAAGCAGGCTTAGGCTACAAAAAGATTTCCAAAGCCTTGAACATCCCACGGAGCACTGTTCAAGCGATCATTCAGAAATGGAAGGAGTATGGCACAACTATAAACCTACCAAGACAAGGCCGTCCACATAAACTCACAGGCCGAACAAGGAGAGCGCTGATCAGAAATTTAGTCAAGAGGCCCATGATGATGACGAGCTGCAGAGAGATCTACAGCTCAGGTGGGGGAATCTGTCCATAGGACAACTATTAGTTGTGCACTGCACAAAGTTGCCCTTTATGGAAGAGTGTCAAGAAGAAAGCCATTGTTAACAGAAAAGCATAAGAAGTCCCGTTTGGTCAGATGCTCTGGTCAGATGAGACCAAAATGGAACTTTTTGGGCAAAATGCTGTGTGTGGCAAAAAACTAACACTGCACATCACTCAGAACACACCATCCCCACTGTCAAATATAGTGGTGGCAGCATCATGCTCTGGGGTGCTTCTCTTCAGCAGGGACAGGGAAGCTGGTCAGAGTTGATAGGAAGATGGATGGAGCCAAATACAGGGCAATCTTGGAAAACAACCTCTTGAAGTCAGCAAAAGACTTGAGACTGGGGTGGAGGTTCACCTTCCAGCAGGATGGAATAGTTTAAAACAAAACATATCCATGTGTTAGAATGGCCCAGTCAAAATTCAGATCTAAATCCAATAGAGAATCTGTGGCAAGATCTGAAAACTGCTGTTCACAAACGCTGTCCATCTAATTTGACTGAGCTGGAGCTGTTTTGCAAAGAAGAATGGGCCAAATACTTTTGCAAACCACTGTATACACAGTCCAGCTGCTTCTACTGCTGGCCCAGTGACCGGGGAGGGACAGGATGTCCGTATGACAGTGATGTCATTTACTCATCTCAGTGTTGAAGAATTGCAATTTTAAAAGGAAAACTAACTTTTGATAGTTTTTTTTATAGCAGTGTATATTTTAACAGTCTGTTTGCAGATAGGCCTCCTGCATTTTTGTAGTTTCTTCCATGTTTCTTTGAAGAGGAGTTTTAAATGTGAGGTTTTCCTCTTTGCTTAGTCTACATTACGTTCAATCAAAGATTTTCAATTCTTGTCTTTTTTAATGCAGTCCAGTTCCAATTGGCAAACCTGATTCAGGCTGAATTATCTTGAAAGGTGAAATTCTTCTTTCTCTATTATGACACAGCAGCATTTGGTAAAACTATCAGGTTTTAACAACCAATCAGATGTCCGTTTTCAAATGTTAAATAACATCTGATTGGTTGGGGCAAAATTAGCACCATTTTTAACGATAAGAACTTTTTTTTACATTTCCCTGTAAATCGTTAAAAATGGTGCTAATTTTGCTCCAACCAAACAGTTATTATTTACCATCTGAAAGCTAACATCTGGTTGGTTGGGGCAAAATTAGCACCATTTTTAACGATAAGAACTTATATTACATTTCTTTGAAGAACTTTTATTGAATCTCCCTGTATGTATATTAATATTTAGGGATTTATTTTTATTGTCACTTTGATGCTGAATGAGACTTTACACCTGTTAAATAGAAACTGTGGTCTCCAAAAAAGTTAAAGCAAGTGCAGTCAACATTTACTGTAAAATGAGCCCTTGATCATATATCTAGGTGCAGCCTCTGAGAAGTTATAGATACAGTAGCTACAGTCATATCACCTGTATCCTCGGCACCATACCACTTATGGTCCTGGAAATTTGTGCACTAAACACTTACTGCTGGGAAAACAAGACAGTCCATACATTGATAGGCGATGAATAATGTCATCAGTGCACGCCCCCAAATGTTTCAATCTTTTTACATGCGCAGAAAAACCTTTAAAATGTCAACATGCTTCTGCCTAAGGTTTATATGCACAGAGGAAGGCAAATACAAGATTTGCAGATTTGAAATTCGCTGTAAAAAAATTGTGAATTGCAAGGCCTGGCGATCAATGCAGGCAGACTACAAGCTGCTGTGTGCTAAGTGTTTTAGCACAGTACCTTTTGACAGGCTGCTGCAAGAGATGTTAAAGGTAAAACTTTATTTCCCTTTAAGGCTAAAGACAACATAAAAGCAATGAAAATGCTAATGATGCACCTGCCTCAAAAAGGTGTAAACCTATTTTGTGACATGCATATAGATGTCAACAAGGTGCTTCATTAGCATTTAAGACTCTTATTATGCATTGCCCCTACTCAAATAAATGTGCTGAATGTCTGCTACCACACTACTTAGGGTAAGTCCACCCCCAAAACTAAAATTTAACCCAATACTGGCCCCACTGTGTAGTGTTAAAAAATCTTTACCTTGCTCCAGTCCAAATAGTTCTCCTGCAGTGTCTTTTTAAAGTTGAAAAAAGTGAAGAGTAGGAGCTGTCAGTGAGTCATCCGGTCCCTGATGCTTGCTTATCCTCTGAAAGATTTCTGGCATGCACAGGGGAGCCCCTCACTCCCTCTGGATCCCTTCACGTTGTTTGGTGCCCCACCGCCTAACCAATCACAGACATAGCGGCCACCCCCCCCCCTCTCTCTCTGCTGTTTCCACCTCACAGAGAGCCAGGAGCAGAGCACCAGGGAAGAAAAGGTCTGTAAGTATCTCTGGGGATTTCTTTGCATTAGTAAATCTGGTTGTGGGATGGGGTGCCCTACACTAGGGAAAGAAATTGATTTTAGGGGTGGAGATACCCTTTAATACCAAGTATATGGTACTAGATTAATATGGTCACCTAACCAGCTTGAACAGGCCACATACGGTTTGCGTGTTGGGAACCTATGATTTAGGCTTATGGCAAGTATGTTAAGGATTTATCAGTCATTTGGTATTTTGACTTTTTAAAGTACAGTTGCAACCTACTAAACATACCTGTTGTAATTGCCCCCGAAGACAGCCCTTGCGCTGGTTTACATATTTAGAGTATTCAGTATTATACAGTATGTTATAGCTTGGCCTGTTAGTATATGTTACATTCATTTCCTTATTAGGATGTTTTAGATTGCATGCAATATTTCTGGAACAGAATTTTCATTGTTGAATAGAAGTATATACAGTTCCTTAGTTTGGATCAACTACATATCCATTTTAATTTCACTAAGTAATGTAAATGGCTATGTGTCAAAAACAGTGCAGCAATGGAACAAATAAACCATCAGGCTTAGATATAGGCTTTTGGTTATGTGAAATGTCTGTCTTTTTCTGATGTTATGAACCAGTCTGGTTATCTACAGCAAATATAAACCATCAGTAGAAGAGGGCTCGTACACACAACTTCCTCATTAACTGCAGTGGAATGTCCTGTCTCTGTGCTACTGTGTGCAACTTTATTTACCAACTTTAGTAATGAAATGGTCAGTGGTTGACATCTTTTACTTCACTGCATTTACAAGTCGGGTTATGATTACAGAAATGCACATTTTAATTTCCATCTTCATAAGGCACACACAGATGTACAGTTGTATGTGTGTGGCGGCTTCCATTGACATCATTGGGGGTCATTCTTGCCGGATCAATGAATGATTCTGATGTGACTAGCCGTGTGTGTACAGGCCTTTAGTGTTTTGATGCCAGGTAGCTCAGAATTACCATTTACAATACAATCAATTTCCTTTGAAGCTGGGCACACCCATTAGATGCTTTGTCCCTATCGACCGTTCAGCACTTCCGACCTGTCGGAAAGGGCTGTCGGTCGAAGCAAAAGTAGCCGTGGCTGACAGTTCACCGCAACCGATTGTGTGGTCCAACGCGCCCGATAGCCCCTTCGTCTGATTGGGATGAATGAACGGTCGGACAGAGGTCGAGGCCAGCTTAAAACCCCATGCAATTTTTTTGGCCTGATCGACCAATACACTGAACTATCGGTCGATCAGCCCGATAAATTGCATGGTGTGTACCCAGCCTTACATTTTTCAATTATAATTTTCCTACTACATCAACTCACGTTGTGGCTCACAGTGTAGACACTTGTTGGAGTGTGACTCCTGTTGCCTGTTTAAAATTTCTAGTCCCCTGGCTTGGGGATTGAGACATCTGCATCTGGTGAGGTTTAGTGAGCAATGGAACTTTTAAAAGCTGTAGCCATTAATCTATATATCTATAACTATTCTTTAGTGACATGACTGGAAAATGATATTGAGATTGGATAGCGCCTCTAAGCATCGATATTTTGGGTGATTCAGCAAGTTTGATCATATCGCTCGAAAGATCAATTACCTTTATGTCGTTTTCGAGCGTATTTATTGGAAGTCCCCATCTCCCGCAGATTTCAAGGGCAGATCTGCAACTTGGAACGGATTTCTGATCACTGCGGATGTATATTGTTATCTATATCCTGCTTTAATGTCAATTCCATTTAACGTTTTCTCAGACAGTGTGGATCAGTATCTGATTATTTTATCTCTTTCCGCTGTGCTTTTGGCTCCAGATAAACCTTTGGAGGGAGTGATATAATGTACATTTATCTTTATGGCCGCATGGGGAATATGCAATGTTATTATTCAGTTGATATTTTAAAGGGTTGCAGTAAGTTGTAAGGACTCTGTGTTCATACATCCTAAGCTGCTTTGTGAAGGATTTTGCATTCTAATACAGCTGTTTACTGTTGAGGAAAACTACAGTGTTGGGAATAACTGTGGAACGTCGGCTGAGCCTGCACTGTTTGAATTATAGACGTGATGGTTGCAGTTGTAATTTATGCTGCTGTAATATCTAACTTTAATGTAATAACAGTATTTAATATTTAAAGATGGCCATTGTACTTTGCCAATACTAAAGTAAAATTGGCTGTGAAGTTGCAAGAACATCACATATACAAACCTCCTAACTGAATTGTTTATGATGTTTACACAGTTTATAAATAACTAGGGTTGAAAGCCAGGGATAAAGTAGGATCCCCCGTTACTCCATCTTCAAAGCTTCTATTGGGGAGAAAGGTGTGAATTAGTTTTTTCAATGGGTAGATGTACAGGTAAGATTATTCTGTTTATTGCGCAGGAGACAGATAACCATCACGCCTAGGAATTAAATGGTAACTGTGGTCTCCATACAAGTTAAACGAGCTCTTTCATACCATTTAAACAAACCTAGGACGAGCTCTAACTTCTTTGGATATTAAAGGACAACTCCACCCTCATAGGAACATCTTTTAGAAAGAATGTCCTCTTTAAAATATGTTGATATATCATAGTTTGTCCTATGAATTCATTACTGTATGCCTGCTATGCTTCTGGATGCCTCATGGAAACTGAGCAATTTAGAAACCTGTACTGAGCCTGTACTGAGCCTGGGCATGCTCAGAAGAGGCAAATAGGGGATTAACATTCAGTCATTGGCTGTGATGTCAACTGTCAAATCCATAACTGACAGTTACTAACTGGAAGAACCAGGAAGCAGAAACAGGGGAAACAGGACATTGTGCAGGATTTCAGGTTAGACTTATATATTTCAGATTTCAACCTATTACCGTTTAGGGTTTTGGGGGGTGATTTTCCTGTATGTAAGTTTTCGTTTTGGGGCTGGACTTGCCCTTTAAGTTATAGGTTTGTAAAAGTCTGTCCTGTCTGCCTGAGTCTCTGTGACAGTTACTTGATGTTCTGTGTAAGAAGCCCCATCCTCAAAAATTAATTTAATTTTCTGAAGCCAGTTACAGACCTGCAACCATTCTCTGTCCTTTCCTCTACCTATGGGCACCTTAGGGGAAACAAAATTCTTCTTTGTAGCTAGCTTTAAGAATGATTTAGAAGTTGGGGTCTTATGATGCTCTGTCCCAGCAGTGGGCATGCTCCAACCTTTAACTTGGAGACAGACCCCAAAATTCTTGTGATGTCACAGATCACAGTGCTAGAAAAATCACCCTATACTGCTGTAACTTTGGATAGACTGAAGTATGATCCTGGAGTCATTTGGTAAGTAATAAAGAGAGCACAGTTCCCCTTTAACACAAAAATTAATTTTGCCAGCCATATGTATAATAAATAATTTAATATGTAAATAAATAAAAATGGTATCGCAATGCAAGATGAAGGTGCATTTCTAATTTTGACTTAAAGGACAACTTCACTCACCAAAACTGGGCTCCACTGTTGTACCCAGGGTAAGGACCTAAACCACACTGTCCTCACCCCTGGGTTCACTTTCTAACTCTAGACTTACTCACCTTAAGTTTCCTTCTTTGCTTCTTTGCACATTGCCAATGAGAAGACGCGCTCGGAAAGTAGTGTTAGAAAGTGAACCCAGGGGTAAGGAGCGGTATAGGTCCTCACCCTGGGTACTACAGGTGGCAGGAGCGGGGTCTAGGTGAGTATAATCTTTTTAAGGCTGTGTACACACAAGCCAATATTTTGGTCAGTCACCCGAAATATCGTTGGTACTAAGTGACCGCAACCACCCAGTGTCCAATCATTTTTCTGGCCCAATAGGACTAAAGAACAAATGGACAGTTTGGAAAAATAATGCTGAACATGTGGTGAAAGATCGATAGTGGTTACCACGATCAACAATATTTCTGCCCGGTCAGTCGGAACATCTGCCGTGTGTACAACTGAAAAGTTAAATATTTAGATAGGATGTAAAATTACGGCAAGTGGACTTTCTGAAGGTCTCTATTTGCACCTTTCAGTTGGTGTGTTTTACTAGTTTGACACAATTCGTTTTAAAAGGTCTAGTCCAACTCCGCGGCAGGTGTCCCAATTGATTCTGGGTTTTTTGTTTTGTCTTGTCTTGAAGAGTTTTAATTGTGAGGTAAAGGTCTGTAGAATTACGTTAATAACTAAACGTCACCTTGTCATTAATTTCTCTCTCTTCTCTGTTGCGAGATGTTGTACTGTATTAGGCAGCACGGTGGCTCAGTGGTTAGCAGTGATGCCTTGCAACGCTGAAGTCCTGAGTTCGATTCCACCCTTGGACACACCTGCAAGGAGTTTGAATGTTCTCCCCATGCGTTTCCCCCGGGCACTCGGGTTTCCCCCACAATCATATGTATGTGTCAAATAAATGTGCTTAGGGGCAGGGCCTGATGTGAATGTTTCCTTGTAATTGTAAAGCACCACAGAAGATGTTAGCGATATATAAATCCACAATAATAATATTCATTATTATATTGTATCCTACCTGGCTATTGGCTACTCTTTCTTTCCCTTGCCATTAGAAAAGAAGCTGCTGTGATACTACAAATCCTTTCAACCTCATGTATTTGAGGCCTTGTATTTAAAGTTAAATGCGTTTGTTAAATGCTTTATATGTCTGGTAAGTTCTGACAGCTATTAAAACAATACTGTTGTGTGCCTTGGAAAAAGGCTGTAGGCAAGGCCAAGAAAAAGAGTTGTTTCTTAACATTCTAAGTAAAGCGCAGAAAGTGGATATAACTTTAAACCTTAAATATAACTTTGCAACCTGTAGTTCCAAACAAGTCTGTGAGCCTATATCAGTCCTGGTGCTTCTAGCAAAATAATTCTCGTTTTAGCAAGGGTAAGGAAATATATTGTACCAAGGGCCTTGTTTGGAGATCTGCAGATTTTATTGGTTTGTTTTACTGTACACAGATCACTTGGAGCTTCTGCTCCAAATGGCTGCCCTGCTATGCCCCTCCAAAGTTCCACAAACTGGCCACCAGGAGTCTAGCAGAGTCCATATAGGGCGTTGCCTCCTGTCTCTCCTCTGGGAGAATTTGCACATGCCCAGTGCAGCCCCCCCCCTCCCTTTCCCACCTGTTTTAGTTTACCTCCCCCTAGTGTAATACCCCTTTGGGGTACTGTAGGTCTCCCTCCCCCAGCCCCAAACGCAATATTATTATGTCAAGAAACTCCCCCGATCTTTACTTACCTTCCCTCGTTCTGAACTGCCAGCAGCCGCGTCTGGTCCCCTACTTGCAGTTCCATGCAAGCAGAAGGCCACGCAGTGCGGCGGGGGATAGCGGGAAGGTAAGTAAAGATCGTGGGAGTTTCTTGACATACTTATATGGTGTTTGGGTCTGGGGGAGGGAGACCTACAATATCCTAAAAGTTGGGGAAAGGGGTGGACATGCCCTTTAACTATTTATCAAGCATTGCTGACCCTGGCAACATGAAAACTAAACCATTATATATTTGTTTTTATTGTTATTTATGGTATGTACACTGGAGTTTTTTTTTTAATTGCCTTTTAGTGGAAACCATTATTCATTCCAACTATCGCTGTACCATGTTTTTGTTGATCTACCCCCTATTTCATTAGATATCCAATCTAAACATTTATTTATAGATTAAGATGATGCAAAGTCATTTTTTCAGTATACATACCCTTTAAAGGGGAACTTTGGTAAGGAAAACGTTGAGTCCTTAGCCTTCATAGGTGTTTGTGTTCTCTTTATAAGGCCATTTAATGCATGCTAGGTAATCCAATGTTCAACAAATGAAAAGGATTGTGGGTGTTGCTATGTGTGTTGAGGTACGTCCTCTGCCCATATGGTTTCAGGAAGTCTGGTATACATGTGGTTCAGTTTTCCTTGACCCCAAACGTCACAGCCATCATGTTTGCGTACTTCTGTAGTAGAATATTTGCCACTCACTATGCCCAACTTGTATGTACCAATAAGTGTGAACACACTATTTATCAGTGTCTGTTAAGGCCACTTTAATAAACAATCTCTGTTTGGCACATATATTTTCCAACATCCATATAGAACATGTATGTCAGCTCTCCAGTTCACCTGTCAGTGTCATCTCAGTGTCAAAGTCAGGCCTTTAGTTTCATCAGACACTGTTTGTGTAACCGCCTTTCCCGTTCTTCTTGGCAACCGACAAACAATCGCAAAATGTATAGGGCATGCGGGACCTCGCAATTGTATATTGGTCACGATGAAGAAAAGGGAAGACGGTCCTGACGCATTGATTGATTTTCGCTGGATCGGTCAGCACATAAGTTGTAATGTATACCGTTAGAATGGTAATGAGTAGACTAGGGCTCGCATTAAGTGAAGGGCCTTGACGTGGTATGCGGGCTTACAGATTTTGGCCAAAGTGTTAACATCCATTATTGTTAAAATTATTTATAAAGGAAAACCATACGCTGGCAATTTTCCTTTTTTGTGTGAACAAATTATGACTTTTTATCAAATATAGCAGCTGGTCAACTCCAGAATGGGTTAGACTGAGTAATTGGGGAGCCAGATGGGCCCCATCTTCTTGTTTTTTTCCTATGACAGATATAGCCTCCTCCCAGAAAATCACTGTGGATGAAGCACGGATAGGGGCCCTGTCATAATTTTACTGGGGGGCCCAGTGATTACTAGTTACGCCCCTGAGTTGAGCACAGAGAGATAACCAAAAGACAGTTAGACAGATAAGGAGAAACAGATGTCGACAGATATACAGTGCAATAATTAGACAGACAAAAATATGGACAACAGAGATAGACAGATAAGATAAATTGACTGACCGATAATAAGATACATAGATAGAGATAGACATACAAATTGCTACATTTCGAAAATAAATAATATACACAATTAGCCACACAGACAAATTAAAATAAAGCTTTTACATTTGTTGAGAATATATATATATAGGCAAAGCCACAAATAATTAGAAATGCACATATCTTTAAACTACAGCTACTTACCCTTTACTATTGTAACCTCTCTATACATTCATGTAAATGAGTAAAATCCATTAGGAATACTCACGTGGTAGTGAAATCTACTAACCCAGGTTTGAATTGTCTGCAGAAATCCAGAAAAGGAGAAAAAGATCACAAGTATGCTGGCAAGGTACAGTATGTAGTTTCCAGGCTAATGCCAAGAGATAACTGCTAGGATTCTCTCCACCCCCTTACAATTGGCAGTTACATCACCTATGGTCATAGTTGTTGAGGCCATACTGGAATGCGCATGTTTCCGGTGTGAACTACTCAGTAGCAAAGACAAAAAATCCTGTTTCTTAATGGAATTCTGAGCTCCATTCACAAATACTATAGCATTATTAGTATAGTCAGTGTGGCCGCTTGCTATTACAGGTACTGCACTGCGATCTTAATGGAGATCACAGTGCAGCAGTAACTCCACTAGAACACATGAGGCAGCACAGGGGAAGACAAGGGAAAACCCCTGGTGCAGAAGGAAGTCCTCTGACATCAACACGGTCTCCCTTACTGCAAAGACATGGAGGAAAGCCGGGGAACCATTAAAGCTCTTGATCCCCCACATCTGTTTCGGATGATGGGGGATTGAGGGGGCAAGGGACAATTGCCCCTAGTTGCCTAGATCGTACATTGTATGATCTGTGCCACTTTAAATGTTAAATGACATGACCCGACTAAAAGAATAAATTATATCAACTTCCCTAAGTATCAGCACTGGACACCAAAGGGGTGGGAACTTAGCACTTATTCTATTTATGTTGTCTACTTGTAACGTTACTTTCAGGAATAGAGGATGGAAAGATCCAAATCTTTGCTCAATTGTGTTTAATATAGGAAAATGCATGCACCGTATTATTAGTTACTTTTCTATTGGGCGTTACATGACATCTCTAGTACAAAATGGTTCTCACATAGCCGAGAATGCTATAGAATATTATATAAGGTAGGGCCTCCAGGAGAGGGTTGGCTCTTATAAACTAATGTAAAAGAATCTAGTGCCGAGCAGAACTGTGTATTGTCCTGGTGTTCTACTTACACTGATGTCGTCCGCTTGTCTGGATGGATTTGCAATTCTTAACAAACTGTCTTCACAATAGTAACACATAAAGTCCAGATGGAGGTTTAGAAATTATATTGTTTATCTTTTCAAAAATAAAAACAGATGAACAAACCCATATTACAAACCATTAGCTAGAATGTGTATGAGACAATCAGAAAAGGGCAGTTTAGGATTAAGTCCCAGTACTTTAACCATTGTCTCTAGCGTTTTTCAACCTTCTCACCTTTGCAGAACCCTTGAAAAATGTCCTTGCCCCATGGAACTGTACATAAACCTATTATATTTTTATGGTTAATATATGCAAAATGGATAATTCATACAAATATATTGGATAGATCAATAATTATAAGGGATGGTCCATACAGTTTTTCTGTGACTCTTTAGCAACCTCTTGGGGAACTCTAGGGTACACTGTACTAGATTAATGGAACCATTAGAAAACAATGGGTATGATCCAGCTATTTCAGAAAGCTTAACGCAGGGTTGAAAAAAATGTTTGAAGATTAGGATGAAGCCGGGGGCGTGGCCCGACATTGCTTAGGGGTAAACGCACATATCTAAAGCTCTACTCACTGCCACCTGAATAACCTCCTGTGGAATTAAATTGGGAGAGGTAATCGGCTACCGGGCTTCACCTCCCATTGGCTATATCTCACCGACAGAGCATGTCGCCGGTGGAGAAAGACACACAGCAGGCAAACTGGCCGCAACTGTGGAGGTTGACGTACAAAGTGATCCCGCACAATCGCAACCAACTCCTAAAATAGCTCTTGGAAGCAATTACATGCCAATCAACCCTCACAAATAAACTGGATGAGATGAAAGCAGACATCTCTCTCCTACGTATCAGCAAGAGGTCCCAAACGCACACTTAGCCTGGTATGGTGCAGATGTCTCTGACCCCCACCCCAAGGGGCATAGGAATATGATATATCAAAAGACAAGGTGAGAATGTTGCACTCCAAATGTAGATTTATTAACTAGTGAACCAAAAAATCACAATGTTTTGGGGTTTTAACAGGTGATGATCACCAGAAACTTGAGGGCCAGAGTGACAGAGACAGAGTCCTGCCTGAGTACCGCAGAGGAGAGGGCTTCCCAGCACCATGCTGTCTCAATATAATCTCATCTGCTGCACCAGGACGACATGGAGAACCATCAATAGGAAAATAATATACGATTCGTGGGGTTACCAGAAAACGCAGAGGGCCGGATCCACCAGGCTTCCTAGAAGCTCCTCACTACCATGTTCTCAGTGGAAAAAGACCACTGAACTACTCCACGACCACCACCACCAGATGCCTCCCCCAGAACCTTCTTTGGTAAGTTCATTAATTACCGAGACAGGCTGAAAATAATCTCCAAATTCCAGAAAACAATCATATCCGCGTTTCTCCACAGAAATCCAGAAATAGAGAGACAATTTCATGAACATTAAACGACGTCTGCATTGCCTCCAGTTCAAATACGCCATGCTGTGCTTGGCAAAGGTAATGGACGGTGCTTGGACTAATTTTCCACCCCAGACGATGCACTGCAATGGCTGGACATTAAGAAACATCATCACCCTAATAATGAATCTCCTCCAAAACACTAAGGCTGGGTATACACGGGAAGATTATTTGTCCCGACCAAGCATTCACTACTAGCGAGTGCTCGTTCGGGAAAATGACTGTCTGTCTCGCAACATTTGCCATGGCCAACAGCTCGCACGACCGATCGTGAGGTTCCCTATTGGCCATGACGCTAATGCACAATATAAACACGGTATCCTCTGAATATCAACTAGACCCCACCCCTATAAAAGCCCAACCCCTAAAACTTCAAACAAGACTATTGGACCAACTACTCAAAAAAGCTAACAAAAAACTCCAATTTCAAACACGGCTACTATGAACAAGGAGAGAAATGTGGAAAACTGCTGGCATACATAGTCAATAATAGAAACGTAGTAATTGAGGTTGAATAAAAACATACGTCCATCAAGTCCAACCTATTCACTTTTTTTTTTAACCCTACCTAACAGTTGATCCAGAGGAAGGCAAAAAACCCAGCTAAAAAGGGGGCAAAAAAATCTTTCCTGACTCAGGAAAAAACAGCAATCGGAAAGTATCCCTGGATCTACCAAAACTATATGTATTAATACCAGTAACTCTCAATATTATATAGTATCCCCGTACCAACCAGAACTACAGTATATGTATTAATACCAGTAATTCTCAATATTATATAGTATCCCCGTACCAACCAGAACTACAGTATATGTATTTATACCAGTAATTCTCAATATTATATAGTATCCCTGTACCAACCAGAACTACAGTATATGTATTAATACCAGTAATTCTAAATATTATATAGTATCCCCGTACCAACCAGAACTACAGTATATGTATTAATACCAGTAATTCTCAATATTATATAGTATCCCCGTACCAACCAGAACTACAGTATATGTATTAATACCAGTAATTCTCAATATTATATAGTATCCCCGTACCAACCAGAACTACAGTATATGTATTAATGCCAGTAATTCTCAATATTATACTGTAGTTCTGGTTGGTACAGGGATACTATATAATGAGAATTACTGGTATTAATACATATACTATAGTTTTAGTTGGTATAGGGATACTATATAATATTGAGAATTACTGGTATTATTATATAAACTAGTTCTGGTTGGTACAGGGATACTATATATGTATTAACACCAGTAATTCTCATTATATAGTATCCCCGTACCAACCAGAACTACAGTATATGTGTTAATACCAGTAATTCTCAATATTATATAGTATCCCCGTACCAACCAGAACTACAGTATATGTAATCATACCAGTAATTCTCATTATATAGTATCCCCGTACCAACCAGAACTACAGTACATGTGTTAATACCAGTAATTCTCAATATTCTATAGTATCCCTGTACCAACCAGAGCTACGATATATGTATTCAGTAAATCCGTTCTTCAGTAAATCTTACAGGAGAGGAGGAGACACTTACCCGCAGACCCGCTCCTGTGCCGACTCCAGCGTGTCCTCGCTCCTTCGCACTCCTTCAGACTGTGCATTTACCTCCTGTTCTTCAGTAAATCAGTTAGAAACATACTTAAATTTTTGCTGGACATGCCCTTTAATTGCTTTCTTGCATTCTTTATTACAGAATTTATGCTCCCTATAAGACTGTTTTGTTCACTTTGATTTTAAAAGCCCTTTTCTTTTTTCCATTTCCCTTTTTACCTGAGCATTAAGTCATGCTGGAGTGGACCTACATTTTTTTAATCTCTTTAAAAGTGGTCCACATCTGCTCAGTATCTTTACCTAGAAACAATTCTCCCCAGTGAATGAGCAGGAGCGATTCCTTTAAAAGCATAAAATTAGCTTTCCTAAAGTTAAAAGTTTTTGTTAAGCCAGTGCACTTTAGTTTTCTGCAACCTATATTAAATGACACTATATCATGGTCACTATTCCCTAAGCTTCCCATTACCTTCATCTCCAAAATGAGTTCAGGGTTATTAGATATCACCAGATCCAACAACGCATTCTGTCTAGTAGGAACTTCTACCATCTGTGAAAGAAAATGCTCATATAGGAAATTTAAGAACTTTATACCTTTTGAGGTGCTGGCAGTTCCCTTACTCCAATCTATGTCAGGGTAGTTTAAATCCCCCTTAACCAAAACATGCCCCATACCAGCAGCCTTCGCCAACTGCATATGGAGATTGATTTCCACCTCCTCCCCGGCATTTAGCGACTTATAACATATAGATATATATATAAGCTCCTCCCTGGCATTTGTTACTGAACTCTACCCTCCAACCATCTGCCATAGACCAATATCTAGCTCACATAAATTCCCCTTAGTTGTCTTTACAACAACAATAATCCCTAGACTACCCCATTTCTGAACTTAAATTAACCGGTGTAATAACTCATTTTACTGTTGACATTTCCTGGCCAAAGAACCAGAGGCAGATGCCAAGTTTTATTGCCTGGTTGGTAGAAGACTAGCTAGGTATTTTCTTAAAATAAACGGTAAGGGATATGAATGCCCTGTACTGTGCATTATGAAATTTACCAAAGCAAACCCTACAATTTACTAAAGTTTGGTAGCAAATTTTGCTGTTTCTGATCATTTAGTTCCTGAAGTTCTTCATTCTAATCAACAGTCTAAATGCCATCAACACTTGCAGTGAAATGTTAAATCTGCTGAAGGCTGTAAAGACAACTGCTATGCACAGTATTGTGTGTCTTTGATCACTGGGTTTAAGGAATGGAGTATGGGCCATATCAGGCTGCTGTGTTCCTGTCCAACGTCTATTTACTATGATGCAGCTTGGTAAGGTGTGTGTGTGTGAGCTACATTTTTGCTTTAACATTTTGCTTAGTTGTAAAACAGTCTCTGTGACATTTGTGTGTTTGATTGACATCCAGAATTTGATGGCTACATTATGATTTTAAAATGGAACTTTAGGCTAAACTCGTCAGCTAAAGCTCATTTTTCATATGAAAATCACCAAACTGCTGTGAAGCAGAATACATTTCAGTGGAATTTTTCTGCCACGATTTCAGCCATTTATGCTTTAATCATCAGAGAACTTATATTTGGGAAATGCCCCCTTTAAGGGGGAAACTGCATTGCTGTACTGTATAAGCTGTCATTAAAATACACAAACAATGGCGACGCTATAGCTGGATTGCATCAGTTGATGACAACTTGGTCCCCAAGTACAGCAACAGTGTTTAGGCAGGTGTTACATCTTAGTAACATTCATTTCAATGGAAGAATCTAAGATTTTCCAGAAGAACATTGAACAAATCATCATAATGCCTCTACTGGCTTCCCTTCAGGCCATAGTACATCCTGGTTGTGTCTTCCCCAGACAAGCAACAAACATGCACCATTATTCCTATGTGCTGGGGTTTTGGACAAACACACACTACTGATCAGCAAATCTGTCCCATGATAACCAGCTGGCCCTATACGGACCAATTTTTTTAATAATCCTGGCAAGCGGCTGGCAACATCGGCTCCGCTGAGGCCGGCGGTGCCAGCGGGCTCACTGTCGGCCGCAGTGAGTCTGCCTGGCATCGGCGACCTGAGTGGGGTTGGTGTCGCCAGCCCGAAGACGTCGCCCAAGGGCTCTTTTAAGAGCCGCACTGGGGGTCCCGGTTCGAGCTGCGGGACCCCCGCCAAAGGCACTTATTAGTGCCGCAAGGGCACTTGTCAGTGCCGCAAGGGCCCTTACAAGGGCCGGGGAGGGGGTCCTGTTTCGAGCTGCGGGACCCCTAAGCCCCAAAGGGCTCTTGTAAGAGCCGCAAGGGCACTTGTCAGTGCCGCAAGGGCCCTTATAAGGGCCGGGGAGGGGGGTCCCGGTTCGAGCTGCGGGACCCCTTAAGCCCCAAAAGGCTCTTGTCAGAGCCGCAAGGGCACTTGTAAGTGCCGCAAGGGCCCTTATAAGGGCCGGGGAGGGGGGGTCCCGGT
Organism: Hymenochirus boettgeri; assembly: GCA_019447015.1. Lineage (NCBI taxonomy): Eukaryota > Metazoa > Chordata > Amphibia > Anura > Pipidae > Hymenochirus > Hymenochirus boettgeri. Next base: position 42,951,153 of record CM033474.1, read on the forward strand.
TCGAGCTGCGGGACCCCCTAAGCCCCAAAAGGCCCTTCTCAGGGCCCCGCTGGAGGGAGCCTCCACCCCCCCAGCGGCTCCCTCCCGTCCCCTCCCCGGGAGCGGCCGGGGCGGGGGGCTTGGAGGGGTTGCCGGGGAGGGGGTGCGCGGCGGGTGGTCGCGACCACCTGCTGCGGCCCCTTCCCGGCAGCCCCTCCTAGCCTCCCGTTCCGAGATTGCCGCGAACGGGGAACGGGTTGGGAGGGGCTGCTGGGAAGCGGTGGCGGGTGGTCGTCGCTGCCGCCGCGGGGAGGGTGGGCGTGTCTCCCGGGGCGGGTGCGACCACCCGCCGCGGGTTGCCTGCCCATCCCCGCCGCGGGAGGTTAGTATCGGCTGACTTCGCCACCTTCAAGGTGGCGAAGTAAAACAGCCGATACTAGCCGAGCGAAACCAGTACCGCCGCTTTATAAATAGAAGCGGCGGTAACAGGTAAGTATCGGCGCGAAAGGTTAACGCTTCGTTAACTTTTCGCGGCCGTTTTCGGACCTTTATAAATCGCGGTAAACGCGATTTATGCGTTAATGTCCGCGAAAACGGCCGCGAAAAGTTAACGAACCTTTATAAATATGCCCCTTAGAGTTCTTCATAGTACTACGTTCTGAGAGTGCATTTTATGGCAGCAGGAGGTCTACAAAACCTCTTTCAGGGAAGTGCATCATTCCCATAGCACAGACTGTGAATTAATCTTGCAGGAAAGGGGGAAGGCTTATGAGAAACTTTGCATACTGGTCCTTTGGTTATTCACAAATTTCACATTGAAAGATTAAAACCAAGAGGCTGCTAGGTTTCTGGCATTTTCCATAAGGACTGTTTATATATGGGAAGATGATTGTATGGACAACCTGTAAAGGTGGCCATACATTAGGAAGATTTTACTTACCTAACCGAGCAATCCCACAGCATTAGACCGAACCTGCCGGGACCGCCTTTCCCGTTCTTCCTTGCGACCGACATGCAATCGTGGGATTGATCTGTCGGGCAAGTAAAATCGTCCTAATGTATGGCCAACTTTAGGCTGTGTAGATGAGTTCCAATATTTTGTCCAGATGTAAATTAAGTAAATTTCGCAAAAACACCAGTCGGCGTTCGTCGATAAGTAAGTTGGTAAAATCCGTTTGATCAGTCTTCAATGGACCACATGATCTGTTGGGACAAGTTCCACCGCCGGCTGACCAATTGAAAGCGGTGATCAATTGGCAGGGTCGAAATATTGCCCTATGTGTACCCAGCCTTATCCTCTACCATGATTGGGTACATAATTTGCAAGGTAAATGGCTGAGATTAACTTTGTGTACAGTATCTGTGTCAGTGGATAAATATCCTGCAATGCTGCCTGCTGTTTGTTGTAGTTTGGTGATGTTTAACATAGAGTTTATGATAAAAAAAATAAAAATTTCCCCACTGTTGGCCCCACTGTGTAGCGTTAAAAAATCCTTACCTTGCCCCTCTGCTCCAAATGGTTCTCTTGTGGTGTCTAGCCAAAGTCCCAGAAAGTAAAGCGCAGAAGCCTGTCTGTGTGTAAAAATGTTTCTGCCCCTTACCTTTCCTCTGAGAAGTTTCTGGCATTCACAGTGGAGCCTCCCACGTCCCTCTGGATCCCTACTTGCTTCCTTGTAGCCCTACTTTAAAACCCTTGTGCTGTAGTGGAGGGGACCCTAGCCCACCCCCAACCGTCCTCAAAAAAAGCAGAGCTTTGCAAAAAAGCAGAGCGCCGGATGGAACAAAGCTCTGTATGTACTTTCATGATGAGTTTTTTTTTTTGCAAACGAACACAGAGTTTGGGGGTGGGCTAGGGTCCCCTACACTACAGAAAAAGTTTATATTGAAGGTGGAGATACCCTTTAATGTTGGATTGTGTAATTACCCATATTTTATGTACTAGTCTTTATATACACTGCAAAAAATATAGGTAAAAACATTGCAATTTGATTATAAGCAATGTAGTATAACGTTATGCTACATTGTGACTGGATTAAAATGTTATCATTGTTATATATTTTAGAGCATAACTCATAAAAAATTTTCAAAATATTCCTACCACCAAAACATTGAGGCACATCTATGACCAGTGTGCCCTGGCACATCCTTTGAGAAACCCTGAAATAAAATCCTTCAAGCAAATAATTTAACCCAAAGCCTTTAAACTAAACTCACTTCCCTCCTTTCCATCATTAATTTTTCAGTCAATGTTAACCACATAAAACACTTTGCTGCATGTACTTTCCAAGGGCATTCAATATGGAATATTATTTGTATCTACTAGTTTTATTTTCTACAGCAAGGACAATTTTTGCATCTGTGATTTATGGGAGAATCGTTCCATGGAATTTTGGGGTTTATCATTTACAAATAAAAGCCACCTAAATTGGCTAATTCAAGTTAATCTATATTATTGGGCCATTTATAGGGGTAGGATGTTTATTCTAGGCATACATACCTTTAAATTACAATGATTAACTTTTTTAATTTAACCCCAAAATAAAACACTTGAATAAACTTATTTAACAAGAGGTACAAAACATTTGCCTGTTCTATTCATTTGAAACAACCAATCAAATTGGTTAGAAAACATTTGATAATGTCTGATTGGTCTGATGCAGATTAACAGCACTGGTAACATTTTTTTTCCTTCTTATTAAATAAGATCCAATTATTAACTGTGTTACCCCTACATTCTGTGTGCTATGGCAGTTACATTTATTTACAAACAGGCTGCAGTTTCACCATTTACTCTGAAGACACTCCACACGCATGCAAATTTATTGACATGTAAAATAAAAGCATGTTGCAAAATATGTATTTTCAAATTAAGATTCTCATGGCCTGTATTTATAAATATATTATACCGGTATGTGGTGTATGCCGTATTATTTTAAAATGTCCCATTAGCCGTGTTAAAACCATAAAAGACGTGGGGCCACATTGGCTACAGAGAATATGCTAAACTAGCATAATGCACATGGTGTTCACAAAGAATATGGAAGTTCACCAAGCTATGTCAGTAGCTAATAATGTAAGGAGAAGAAGGGATAGAAAGGAATCAATGTATTGATGTATATTAGCACAAGGTCGTTGTTTGAGTTGCTCTATACAGCAGGGGTGTGTTTGGGAGGGGTGACTGGTGCCTGGAATCCCCCCTTTCTGCCTGCTTAATGATGTCTGCTGTTCTACTTCTCCTGTAGAATTTCCATTTCCAGCTCCCTTTACTACAGTGTAGGGAGCCGGTAACATTGGACCATGTGTGAGAGCATTAAATGTTAATGCTATATTAAGAATATATGGAACAATCACTCCTGTGTATATACAATATGTATATAATCTAATACAATGTTGACGGTCGCTATACAACCATCTCCAGGATTTCTTACCGTCCAGGCAAAATGTGAGTATTGCACACCTCTTTCCAGGTATATTTAGTGGGCCCACTCCTTCCCACTACTCCGTCCCAGCAGTGGAATCGATTTGTCACTCATATATAAGGAGAAGGAAGGGGAAACCATACAGCTTTTTCAAGCAATAACATTACAAGATTCAAACACATATATATACATAACCCAACCCCCAGTTACACTTTGGTGAATGCAGAACAACTCAATTAATAGTCCAATATGATCCACGTGGATTTCTTAATGTCCCTATTGCTGCTCACTAAGTTCCATCACAGTGTAGTAGGTTCAGTAAGTTCTGTATATAAACCCAGTCTCAGCAATCACATCAGGCAGCTGCATGGTTAATATTGATACCGATCTCTATGCTGCTGTCAATCACAGGGCAGACTGGATACATTTTTGAAACACAAATGCGGCTTCTTACTCACAGCTCAATTGACAATGTAACAATCTATATAACAATCCCTGTAACAGTCTATGGGCACCAGGAGAAGTAGAACAGCATTAAGCAGGCAGAAAGGGGGGATTCCAGGCACCAGTAATCCCCCCTAAACACGCCCCTGCTAAACCCTTCTTATACTTTAAAAGTCTGTTAATAGTGGCAATCCCTGAAATAGTTCCAGACATTTATCAGGTGAATGAACCCACCGGAAAGGATGGATGGATGGATTGTAAAGTTATTTTGGTTGGCAGCAGATTCGTATTCTGTATTTAATACAAATCTTGGGTAAAAAGGATTTTCCTTGTGATTTATGCCTGAAATCACATTTTGTAATCCATTTTATACCCTGGCACCATCACAAATCATTTTTCTTTAATAAAACCCAGGCTGTGTCACGCTGTAGAAAGCAACCAAGGTCAGTCCTAAGAAAACAACATGGTAAAAAGACATGCTACTCTGTAGGTGTAGCGAGGTACACTGGGTAAAAGCAGAGACCGGTACAAGTCAATCAGTGCTGGGCAGGTAGTTCCACTGAGAATTTGATGCACTGAAATCGCTCCTAAAGCCAATAGCCATTAGAGGTCCACATTATATGCTGTGCAGTTAAAGCGAATGGATTCTCTCCACAAAAATAATTCTTCATGGCGTTTAATCCCTAGAAGACAATTCATTTAACTGACATAGAAGGGCTGCTGCAATCTCCATAAAATGCATGGTCACATTAACTGGATTAGACTCGTCTAGTTGTTCTGACCCTGAATTAATACCCTCCCACACATACAGGGCACCACCGCAACAGCCACTGTAACTGGCACAAGAAGGGACCCCATTCTTTCTAGTTATAATGTGATTTCATTTATTCTATTCTATTGACCCCATTTGATATATGCTGGTAGTGGTATTAAAGGGAAAATCCTTGGTGTTTTGGCTCAGTGGTCAGGGCCTTAATATGGGGTGTGTGGGAGGTGTTGGGTTGTGGATCTTGAGGCGTATTGGGGTTGGCCAGGTTTAAATGTTGCATTGGGGCTCCCGGGTTAGTAGCTAGGTCACTGCACACTGGTCAATAAGGACTTATCCAATCGGCAGTCTGTTAGTCAGGAATAAAAGAACTTTATTGGTGTTGCCAGTGACTGTCTTGGATGGCCAATATCAGGTATTCTGCAGCTTTCTAGCGATTAGCTGTTTGGCCATAGTTGCCCTTTAACATTGCTGTGTTATGACAGTGATGAAATGCCTTGTATGTTGTGATCTTTAACTTCTTTCAATCAACACGGAAAATATTAATATATTAAAAATGAATGATTTCTATCAAACGACTTTCCATTCCGTACATTATGTTCCAGGGAATATGGTGTCCCTGTCAGGTTACCGTCAATGCAGTTTGGGGCAGCAAGACCATGTTCATTTAGTTATTTAATCTACACTCACTGTCCTATTTGTTAATATATGTCTGTATCTTCGTCATCATGACAAACAAAACCACAAGTCTGATCTATCCAGGCCACGCCCTGTACTGTGAGGGTTAAACCCTGAAGGTTAGTGCCAGGTCCCATCTTTAAATGACATTTGGATAATAGCCCCCTGTATGATCACAGCCCTACGTCCCAGATCTAAGACGTTCCTATTGCTTCTCTGTAATTGTCTCTTAGTAATTGCTAGTCTGTTTACCACATGGTATTCCTGTGGGTGCAGCGTGTACATACATGTCCTTTTTACTTTTTCCATCAGCACCAAGTAAGTGTTTTTTTCCTAAGCCATCAGTTCCCATCACATCTATATGTATTTATATATATATTTGCTGTAAATGGAAAATGTACAATCCCCTGTGCAAGTGAATTTAACATCTGCTTGCAATGTTTAATCATATACTGCTCCTACTGCCTGGTGGATTTGATATACATTGGATCGGCATTAACACTCAAAGTGATTGAAAAACCACCTCAATTACTGTTACAGTTGCCGGGATGTTACAGTTGCCGGGAATGCAGTGTTAAAGGGTATCTCCACTGGGAAAATCATTTTTTGCTATTCAGTTTTATTGAAGAACAGGTTGTAAAGGAGCCGTGTCTTACCGCCTGTTCTTCAATTACTGTTACAGGAGCCAGGAAACGCGTGTTTATTAAAACTCTTCCAACCGTTCTTTAATTAATTCAAAAGGGAAGTAAGTGAACTATACCTTTAAAAGGAGTGTACACACAGTACACAATTTTTTGGCTGTGGTGGCTACACACCACATGATTTTTCTTTTAAGAGAATAGGAAGATCATTCAATGCTGCCTCACACATACCGATCACTGTCGGCTTTCTATACTACAGTACAAGGAACCCACAGCAACATGTTTGTCACACTCATAGCTGATAAGGTTAGATTTACACAGATATCTAGTTTTTATTTTTATACGGGTGTGTTTTTTTGGGGGGTTTTTTTGGAGGAGAAACAGAAGGCATCTTGCAGTCTCATGCTATATGAATAGCATTGCCCACAAAACCTAAGAAACAAGAAGTAATTTCTTACTCCCATGTTCCCCAATGTAAGGGGCGGAGATATGCAAAATACTCCTTTATGTCCCTTAGCTTATGCATGATCCAGAACCGCTGGCTAATAACATGCAATATAGCTTAATATATAGAGCCAATCATCTGACCTGCAAAAAAATGTTTCGATCTTGTTAGATCTCGTCAGTGCAAAATACAGATTCATGGCTCTATGGTGTAGGATTGGGCGTAAAGTAGAAAAGGCAGCTAGAAAGCTTAGGGAGAGGGGGGGCCAAAAGGAGCAAAAAACCCTTCACTGAGCATGAACATGGAAAAACACCTTCTTATAACAGAAGGCTCTTGCAGTCTCATGCTATTTTTTGCTCCTTTGGCCCCTCTCTCTCTAAGCTTTCTAGCTGCCTTTTCTAAAAAAAATGGTGCATTCGGCCAGAAAAATTCCAGAAAATCAAACACATAACATTTGATTTTTAGTTTAAAAAAAACCACACACACAGGCCCAAAATGCAGCATGATAAATTAAAGGTTTTAATGGGTGGGCTTAGGTTTGAGGCTCTGCCTAGAGATAAATACAGCCTTACTGTGCCTTTAAGTTGGATTTATAATTGTGTGTAACCTTCATGCTTGCAACATGGGAAGGAAAGAAAGATTTTGGAGGTGATTCAGGTTTAGCAGGTGTGTGGATCCATGTCCAGTTTGCTGTGTGTCTGGAAGTGCGAGCCAGTTATCAGTCACGGAAGGCTATCCAGTGAAGTTTCCACTGCTAATCTGATAGCGTCTCTTGTTACTGGAGTTAAACATGAAGCAAACTGAATGCTTTTTATGTAATTGTTTCAAGGTGAGGAGTGGAAATGTTTCACTTGCTTAAAAAGCTCTTGTTTAAATGCTGAATATGAAATATCTCTGCTACAGGGGGATGAAATGATGTGTATGGTTTAAAGGGGAAGTATAGACCAAAGTTAAGTTATTTTGATTGGAATTAGGAACGTGTTTCCTATAATGTACAACTTGTATCTGCTCTGAGAACAATCCATTCAAATGTTATCATTGCAGAAAGGCAGGGAATCCATTTACTTCCATTACTCAGGATGCTCAGTTACTTTCTAACTTAGGAAGTGGGGAAATAGTTTATATTATCAGAATTTATATAGCGCCAACATCTTCCATAATGTTTTACTATTACATATATACATTCACAACCTCGGTATGTCTGTGCAATTGTGGGGGAAATCTGAGTACCTGTAGGAACATACAAACCCCTTGCAGATGTGTCCAAGGGTGGATTAGAACTCAGGACTTCACCGCAGCAAATAATCAGATTCTAAAGGGTTGCGGCCACCTGTTCTTCAATTACTGTTACAGGAGCCAGGAACACGGTGTTAAAACTTTCCAACCGTTCTTTAATTAATTCAAAAAGGGAAGTAAGTGAACTATACCTTTTAAAGGAGGTGTACACACAGTACACAATTTTTTGGCTGTGGTGGCTACACACCACATGATTTTTCTTTTAAGAGAATATGGAAGATCATTCAATGCTGCCTCACACATACCGATCACTGTCGGCTTTCTATACTACAGTACAAGGAACCCACAGCAACATGTTTGTCACACTCATAGCTGATAAGGTTAGATTTACACAGATATCTAGTTTTTATTTTTATACGGGTGTGTTTTTTTGGAGCACCATTTTAAACAATAAGAACTTTTACTGAATAACCCTGTATATCTGTACAACGACTGCTTTCTATAAGCCCATTGGTTGTAAAATTCCTGAACTTTTTTTCCAGACCAGAACCGCCAAAACATCCATTACATCCATTTAACTTCTGTGGCTGGTGCTGGAATGAAGTTAAAATTGTTGGTGAATTTGAGAATGTTTAGCTAATAGAATCCTTACGTAAAATAAATGGATGTTATAAGTATGGATATGGAATATCTATCTGGGAGGTAGATCTGCCTCTGAGTTATTTTTTCAGTAGGACAAATTCTTCCCATGTGAGACGATGAACAACAAAAAATCATATGTGTGGGAGGAAAACCCTGCAAGCTATGTACAATAGCTATTCCCTGTTGTGTCTTAATTTTTCTCCTCTAGTCTTATTACTGGCTTCTACAATTACAGTTAAAACTGTTATAGTGGTTAATAAATATATTTACCCAGAAAAGTGTGTAAGAGGATACAGGCATTAAACAAGACCTAATAACGCAAGTGCTCTTGACCAAACTATTATGGCAATAAAATGTGCAAAAGTTTGCAAATAATCTGCAGCATCCAATCATCAGTTATCTATTTGCAGTAACCCAGTAAATTGTTAACATTTGATTGGTTGTTGCAAATAAATAGCACTGGCAAACTTTTGCATCAGACCCTTAAAGGCATATTTTCTTTAGTCAAGCCTTCTACATGGTTTAAATTATAAACATTTTACTGAGATCTTAAAAATTAGAACAGAATATCTAATGATTTATGGACCCAAATTAAAACTTTAGTTCAGTGGCTTTCTGTTTTGTATCCTAATGTTCCCTTACCACCCTAACACATGTTTCCATATTGCTGAAGCCCTAAAGGGGTCTGGAAGATGATGCTTTACTGCATTTTTCTTGTTCTGTCAGTTAGATCAGTTTTGGTGATCTCGGGAAAAAAATTCTGGAGAAACAGAAGGCATCTTGCAGTCTCATGCTATATGAATAGCATTGCCCACAAAACCTAAGAAACAAGAAGTAATTTCTTACTCCCATGTTCCCCAATGTAAGGGGCGGAGATATGCAAAATACTCCTTTATGTCCCTTAGCTTATGCATGTATCCAGAACCGCTGGCTAATAACATGCAATATAGCTTAATATATAGAGCCAATCATCTGACCTGCAAAAAAATGTTTCGATCTTGTTAGATCTCGTCAGTGCAAAATACAGATTCATGGCTCTATGGTGTAGGACTTGGGCGTAAAGTAGAAAAGGCAGCTAGAAAGCTTAGGGAGAGGGGGGGCCAAAAGGAGCAAAAAACCCTTCACTGAGCATGAACATGGAAAAACACCTTCTTATAACAGAAGGCATCTTGCAGTCTCATGCTATATTTTTGCTCCTTTTGGCCCCTCTCTCTCTAAGCTTTCTAGCTGCCTTTTCTAAAAAAAATGGTGCATTCGGCCAGAAAAATTCCAGAAAATCAAACACATAACATTTGATTTTTAGTTTAAAAAATACCACACACACAGGCCCAAAATGCAGCATGATAAATTAAAGGTTTTAATGGGTGGGCTTAGGTTTGAGGCTCTGCCTAGAGATAAATACAGCCTTACTGTGCCTTTAAGTTGGATTTATAATTGTGTGTAACCTTCATGCTTGCAACATGGGAAGGAAAGAAAGATTTTGGAGGTGATTCAGGTTTAGCAGGTGTGTGGGATCCATGTCCAGTTTGCTGTGTGTCTGGAAGTGCGAGCCAGTTATCAGTCACGGAAGGCTATCCAGTGAAGTTTCCACTGCTAATCTGATAGCGTCTCTTGTTACTGGAGTTAAACATGAAGCAGAACTGAATGCTTTTTATGTAATTGTTTCAAGGTGAGGAGTGGAAAATGTTTCACTTGCTTAAAAAGGCTCTTGTTTAAAATGCTGAATATGAATAATCTCTGCTACAGGGGGATGAAATGATGTGTATAGGTTTAAAGGGGAAGTATAGACCAAAGTTAAGTTATTTTGATTGGAATTAGGAACGTGTTTCCTATAATGTACAACTTGTATCTGCTCTGAGAACAATCCATTCAAATGTTATCATTGCAGAAAGGCAGGGAATCCATTTACTTCCATGACTCAGGATGCTCAGTTACTTTCTAACTTAGGAAGTGGGGAAATAGTTATTATTATTCAGAATTTATATAGCGCCAACATCTTCCATAATGTTTTACTATTACATATATACATTCACAACCTCGGTATGTCTGTGCAATTGTGGGGGAAATCTGAGTACCTGTAGGAACATACAAACCCCTTGCAGATGTGTCCAAGGGTGGATTAGAACTCAGGACTTCACCGCAGCAAATAATCAGATTCTAAAGGGTTGCGGCATAGAATGCATGAATCATACTTTCTCTGGGGTAATGTGAATAACACCTGCTGAGATACCATAATTTCAGCAGAGTGCTGCCGAAATCTTTTCAAATTGACCATTTAAAGGACATGTCCACCCCTTTTGATCATTTTTAATATGTTGTAGGGATAGTTGCCCCAGCCCAACCGCTACCGTATATACTCGAATATAAGTCGACCCGAGTATAAGTCGAGGTACTTATTTTTACCTAAAAAATTGGTAAAACATGATTGACTCGAGTATAAGTCGAGGGTAGAAAATATGGCCACTACTGCCTCCTGATTCTGTGTTGTCTTAAGGCTTTAGTTGCCCTTTGCAGAATTCCCATACAGTAGTCCCATACAATAATAGCCAAATCCAGTATGACTATATCTGTATGGGAATGCTGCTGTCCATTTAAAGGGCAACTAAAGCCTCAAAAACAATAAAGTAACAATACATACCATTCTCCTGAATTACCGTATATTGTTGTAATGCATTAGTTGCTCTTTAAATTGATAGGAATCCCACACACTAACCCTCAATTTCTTGCCACTCCAGATGTTTGGAAACTACAACTCCCAGCATGCTTTACAATTTCCCTGGTGGTCAGTTTTTTTTTACTTTGGGGGGACATTACAGGAGAACCATTTGGAGCTGGGATGTAAGGTAAGTCTCTTAAAAAGGCAATAAAAATCTAAATCCTCCCCCTTCAAAATAGAATAGTATGGAAGGTAGGAGACCATGTTCCTACCTCCCTATATATTTTAGTGCACAGTGACAGTTAATGCTGATTGCAGTGAGCAACTCTACTTTGTTCTGACAGGCGGTCTTTCAGCTTCAATCATACCGTATATACTCGAGTATAAGCCGAGTTTTTAGGTTAAAAAAATAACCTAAAAACCTTGGCTTATACTCGAGTCAGTAGCAACTTACCTTCAATCCAGAGGCAGCCGCGAGTCCGGCCGGCAGTTCCAGTAGTTCTTCGCGGTTGCGCGATGACGTCATCACGCACGCTGGCGGGGATGACGTCATCGCGCAGCCGCGAAGCAGTAATGGGAACTGCGGCCGGAACTCGCGGCTGCTTCTGGATTGCGAGAGAGGAAGACTGAAGACCAGGTACGGGTAAGTGAGCTGGGGGGGACTGGGGGGAGGGCTGGGGGGTACTGGGGGGAGGGCTGGGGGGACAGTATGCAATGCAGACACCCACATTTTTTTTACTATAGGTGGTTGGAAACTACAACTCCCAGCAACCAAGCATGCTGGGAGTTGTAGTTTCCAAACATCTACAGTGAAAGGTATTAGGGTGGGGACAGTATGCCATACAGTAAACCCCAATACCTTTTTACTATAGGTGGTTGGAAACTACAACTCCCAGCAACCAGCATGCTGGGAGTTGTAGTTTCCAAACAAATCTACAGTGAAAGGTATTAGGGTTACTGTATGGCATACTGTCCCCACCCATATACCTTTCCACTGTAGATGTTTGGAAACTACAACCCCAGCATGCTTGGATGCTGGGAGTTGTAGTTTCCAACCACCTATAGTAAAAAGGTAATGTGGGTGTCTGCATGGCATACTGTCCCCCCAGCCCTCGGCTTATACTCGGGTCAATCATTTTTTCTAATTTTTGAGGCAAAAATGGGTGCCTCGGCTTATACTCGAGTCGGCTTATACTCGAGTATATACGGTACTCATTTTCATTCATGGTGGATGCAAACAAATGGGGGATATGTTGGGGAACTGATCTTGCAGCAGAGAAGTAGAGCTGCTGGTATAACCACACACCTTGTTATATCTGTTGTTTTACTTAAGTGACAAGATGTACAACCCTCATGGGACAAACTCTATAAACATGTCATAGTTCTATTATTTCTATAGTGACAGTGATACCAGTTCTTGTATTGGTAGAATTAGCTTGAACAAGTAAATATGGAGGTTTGCCCTGTTTTAGTCAGTATAGGATCGAATGGTCTTATTGTGGGCAATGTATTACCTAGTATCAAAGTTTATTTTATAAGGAAGTCTCATCCTTGCTTCTAGGAAGTTGCTTCTCCAGTATAACCACAGATGCCACTGGTTTTACAGAAAACCGTTTCTCGGCATTCCACCAATAGCAATTACCCGAAGGTATTCTATCAGCAGTGTCTTCTAATATCTGTCATTCATCCACATGCAGCACTCAGGGTGACCCTAAGTCTTGTTGTAGAGATACATAAAATTACAGAAGAACAAAAGATGTTAATAGACAGTGATGACAAATTGAAAAGTTTGCCAGTTGCCAGCAAGAGATAACCTCGTGAATAGGAAAGATGTTAAATTGCAGCATTGAGGCTAAATAGCTTATGGAAACCTGCCAGTCTGTTGACAATCCCATCAGTTGTGCTCTGGTTCTCTGCTAACCCTCTAGGTCACCTTTTGTTTCACTTTGTGAATTTATAGCTTTAGCTTTGTAGAAAGCACCCCTACTATACTGTACTCTACTTTCCTCTACTTTCCTTTACTATACTATCCTATAATATCCTTTACTATACTATAATACACTGTCCTATAATATCCTTTACTGTACTATCCTTTACTATATACTAAAAGGATGAGTAGTGCAGGCTATAGGTGATACATTTTTTATTATGGACCACCAACAGTTCATTTTTATAGACAAGCTTTCGAGAGATACACTTCTCTCTTCACTTCTCAAACAGTACCTGAGGAAGAGAGAAGTGTATCTCTCAAAAGCTTGTCTATAAAAATGAACTGTTGGCCCATAATAAAAAAGGTATCACCTTATCCTACACTACTCATCCTTTTAGTTTATAGTAAAGGATAGTACAGGATAGAACCCCTGAATTTAAATCCCTCTATCACTTTGCTTAGTGACATCCATTAACAGACATCCAACCCTTCCAAACCTGGCTTCCGGGCATGGTGGGGAGAAGGGGGCGGAGCTGACTGATGTGACATCAATGATGTCACAAATGGGGTGGAGCTAGGGCAGACCACCAGAAAGGGGCGGGGTTATGGGCAGACCATTACATGTGACGTAATTTACGCCACAGAAGAGGCGTGGTTAGGGGAAGCGTGACGTAAATTACGTCACAGAAGAGGCATGCCAAAGAAAATAAGGCATTCCGGAGGCAGAGCTGCCAGTTAAGTTCGGGTTGTGGGAGTTTGGTGGTGGTCTCGCGGGTGTGCGGGAGACCACCCCAAAATCCGGGAGACTCCCTCCGACTCCCGGGAGGGGTGGGATGCCTGCATTAATACTTTCAAATCTAATCTTTTATCCTAGTGCACAATAAATAAATGATAGCCATCTCAAGCACTTTGTATCCATCCCCCACTTGTATCTGTATGTTCCCACTCACTTAGATTGTAAGCTCTTCAGTGCAGCAATCTCATTCCAAATATGTCAAGGCTTGCCACACTTATATCAATTAATTCATTTTATATATATATATTTAACCTATGTATGACATTTTATTTAATTTTTTTATCTGTAAAATTGCTTGCACTTATCCCCATATTTGTATACTCTAAGTGTTGCTTTATAAATAAAACTCTACAGACATAATATCCTGAACTGTACTGTAGTTTACTATCCTTTACCGTGCAATAATTTACAATTTTATAATATCCTGTACTGTGCTATACCAGTCTTTACCATACTATATTATCCTTTACCATACTACTGGTATAGTACTGGTAAATACTATCCTATAATATCCATTACTATACTGTACTGAACTATCCTCTACCATACTATAATTTACTATTCTATAATATACTGTACTTGATTTTACTAACTAGTCTTTACCATTCTATACCCTTGTGCACTGGACTATTCTTTACTGTACTATAATGTGGTATCCTAAGCATTGCAAAATATTAAATAGCCTTCTTAAAATAGTTATTTTTCTGGGCTTTCCTATTTGCTGACTCTCTTATCGTGGTTTCCATTAAGGCCTCTTTTTATCTTGGTTTTCCTTTCACAGCTTTATTTATCTCCTCCAGGTACCTTCTCATAATGTTATAATCTCCTTTCAAGCACAAGATATTGTGCAACAATCATGGATGTGTAACCATTTCTTTTGATAAATGACCACTTAAAAAACATGAAAATGATCAGGGAAAGCAGCAAAAGGCCATAGCCCTGCATGTAGATAGTTTGATGCTCTTGTAATACATGTAAGACACGGAAATCTGAGCCCTTTGCTAACTGGTTCTTTTTACTGCCTGGTTGGTTGCTTGGCTCTAATGTCTGGGGGTATCTGCACATAGTCATAAGTGTCTGCATGTGTGAGGTTGTTTTCAGGGCTGTTTTGGAATGGGTTTAAGTTGTTCCTTCTCTTTGTTTTTACTGCCAGGCATATTCCGTATCATTTGTCAGCTGGGAATCCTTGGTGAAGGCACGCATAGATCTGCCTATAAATGTTTTCAGTCATCCAGGTCATTGTATCTCAAGTAATATTAAGTCAATTCAGCTGGACACGTTTTAGTAATTGAAGACATTTCACCCCTCATCCAGATGTAAGCCTCTTAAATGAGCGGTGAAATGTCTTCAATTACTGAAACAAGCCCAGCTGAATTGATTTAATTATACTTGAAACACAGATTTCCATAAAGATAAAGATGATATTCAAAAAAGTCATTACAAAAGCTATTTAATCTTTCCTATGCACAAAGCTCATTGGGAAGGATTCCTTTAGTTGGACCTGAATGTGAGATTTCTTCATTCCTGCAAAAAACAGAGATATATGTATTCTATATAATTATGTTCTATTTCTATGTATTGAATGCGTATGAAAATGGTGATCGCATTCGTTTCTAAGCATATCGCAACGCACCAAAGCGTACCTACTGTGATCAATCGCCCAACACTAGTGCGCGATTTTAACGCACATTAAAACAAGATAGTGTGGCCTAACCCTAAAGACACAATTTAATACTGGTACAGATAGGAACTGTCAGACTAGGTTTGCCAGGTTGCTGTAGATATACTGTAGATCTAGATTTGAGTAGTGGTTTTTAGGGGTACACACTATCAGGGCGATGCACCGAGCACCGCTATCGGCAACATAGTGCAAACAGCCCGGTGATGTTATATGCTGATAGCGGCGCTTGGAACATCGCTACCTGGTGCTGTTCTATTCCAGCACTTTTAACGCCAGCTATTAGCTGGCATTTAAAGTGCCGCTATAAAAAACGCCGATTTCGGCATATAACATCGCTTGCAGTGGCTGCAAGGTTAACTTTCACATTAGCCACGCAGCCTCCGCAAGGAAGGGGTTTAAGTCACGCTAACCGATATATCATCGGTTAGCGTGACTTAATCTCCAAAACAGGAGGGATGCGCCTGTTGGTGCATATATTATTATATTCTTAGCATGATGAGACTTTCTTATAATGACCAAATATCATGGTAACAAACTTCTGGGTTATTTTTCTGTTGGTTAAAAAAATATGAACATGTTTTTGTTTTTATTCTTCTAGATTAATGAACTTAGCCATGTCCAGATACCCATTATGTTAATGCCAGATGACTTCAAGGCCTATTCCAAAATCAAGGTGGACAATCACCTTTTTAACAAGTAGGTGACAAAGTATTACCTCTGCTCTGTGACTTTTTTCTTTATCAATTGCATCTGTTAATGTTTTGCTTTACATACAGTAGCTGTAAGTAGATCACAAGCTATTTTGCTTTATTATAAAAGAAATTACTAAATTTAAGTATTTATATTATGTGCACCAATCTACTGATTAGTGTGAGAGAACAAATCAGATTTCACGTAAACATACATATGGGAACTGTTATCGCTTTCTATTGCCTCCCCTATTCAATGCACTAAGCCAATAACGTCACTCAGTGCAAAGCGAATGGCATTTTCCCATTACGAATCTTTAGAAGGCCAGTATCTGATGGGACTACTTCACATGCCGATTAGATTCCTGTGCTAGATGTGCCATAATGGTTTTGTAGACACTTTTTAGTAGATGAATCTGTTTATATCTCAGTCGCGTATATATAAAATTTGGAGAACCGTATTTGATGGCTACGTAATACATATATATTTATTGCCTACAAAAGTAAAGGTAATAATATTTTTACATAAAAATATAAAATGCACTGGGAAACATTCTGCAAACTTTTCTGCAATAATCACATAGGGGTTAAAATAATTTTAAAACACTTTTTCCATTTGTGCTGCTATTTGCTTTTAAATCAATTTTCAGACCTTGCATAAGTGATGTATTTGAAAATCAATCCTCCCATCAAAACTATAATGTTCCCTCCTCCTGCCTCCCCTGCATCAGCTACAAAAACCGCCTAGCGGCTGTATGTGTAAAAGGCAGAGTATGAAATTGGCTGTCCCCGTGTGCTGCTCCCATGGTAGTTACATCTTTGTGCATTGTAACTAGACTGCACTGCACCAGATATTGTGGATGCCATTCCACAGAACAGATGTGAATGAAACCTTTCCGTGGATTTTATGACATTGATGCATGTGATGATTTCGTATTGGTCTGTTACGATCATTGGTGATATATCATTTGGTGATGTTTAGAATAATTAATCAGCAGTACATTCACAGCACAACACACAAACCTGTTACAGTATGTCTGGAATCCGTCACACACAATGGGTATTCATTATAAAGGGATCTATTAATATGAAATATTTATACTACTAATGGCAAAGCAATCCTCACAAGGAGATCCTGCTGATTATTTTCTAATTAAATATACACAGTTTTTTTTAGATTTTGTTATTTCTGAGCTAATACAGTATCCATTGATCAACATGCAATGTGCTGCTGCTATAACAGCGTTTTCCTAATGCATCAGACATGATACCAATGCACAAGATGGACATTAGGCTGAGCTTTCTGTTATATGTTCTTATAGATCAGGGGTGTCCAACCCTGTGGCCTTTTCAGGTGTTTGCAAGTTACATCTCCCAGCATTCCCTGGCTGCTATACATAAATAGATATATACAGATAGTTTTCGTAAGAGGGAAAAATGTATAGAATTTGTGGTGGATTGTTTGCTGACTCTGAATTGAGAAAGTATAGTGAATCTAACTGAATACAACAGATAAAACATGACATGACCTGGATGAATGAATATTACAGATATACCAAGACCTGGATGAATGAATATTACAGATATACCATGACCTGGATGGATGAATATTACAGATATACCATGACATGGATGGATGAATATTACAGATATACCATGACCTGGATGGATGAATATTACAGATATACCATGACCTGGATGAATGAATATTACAGATATACCATGACCCGGATGGATGAATATTACAGATATACCATGACCTGGATAATGAATATTACAGATATACCATGACCTGAGAATGAATATTACGATATATACCATGACCTGGATGGATGAATATTACAGATAGACCATGACCCGGATGGATAATATTACAGATATACCATGACCCGGATGGATGAATATTACAGATATACCATGACCCGGATGGATGAATATTACAGATATACCATGACCTGGATGAATGAATATTACAGATATACCATGACCCTGATGGATAAATATTATAGAGAACCTTCACAAGAATTTTGCAAAGAAATTAATTTTTTTAGAAATATCGATAGTTTTCATTTGGCATTGATGTTGGCCGTACACGATAGGATCCAGGTATCTTACTATCTGCACTGTGTATGGGCGATGATATGATTTTTTTCTGTTGGGAAAGCTGAAAAAGCTATTTTTGTCGGCACATCTGATTGTACGATACCCAGATTGAACAACCATTACCGGGTCATTGTGTCAATCAATTGGATCTGTCTTCAAGTCTCGGAGATTCTTTCCTTTTGAAAAAAGCAGCACTTTGAGGAGCAATTGCATGTAATGTGCAGGTTTCTGTAGCCTCACCCTTTCCATTGAATAATAATCAGTTTTATCACTGCCCAGACATGTCATGATGAGGTCAGCCAGTGGTGATTTGACACCTACGTCATGCCATTAATTGAGAGATTGCAAGGGTGTGTGTTTCACATACCAGCTTCTCATTAGCACACACAATCACGCTTTCTGATTAACAAACCAATCAATAAAGAGCCCATACACCCACAGATTATTACAACAGAAATATTTTTATCTAAAAAAACAACCTGTCTATAAATGTCAGCCCAGCCCTGAGATTTTGTAGGCAAGTGTGAATATGGGGTTTTAGACTTACTTTACACAATTGACCGATACTTTATTTACCATACTCTATTTACCATACTCTATTTACTATACTTTATTTACTGTACTCTATTTACCGTACCCTATTTACCATATTCCATTTACTGTACACTATTTACCATAGCCTTTTTACTATATGCTATTTACCAAACTCTATTTACCATACTCTATTTACCGTACACTATTTGCCGTAATCTATTTACCGTGCTCTATTTACCATGCTGTTTAGTATGGACAGTTTTGTTGGTGCAATGCGCATCCTGCCGCATGTATGGGATCTTGGAGCAGCCTCCCGCATGGACCTATGATGTGTCAGATGTGGTGGGTTGCCCATTTGGAATCTGAGGTCCAGAATCTAAGGGGTAAACTTGCAGCATTGCAGGGCTTGGCAAACCTGGGGGAAATGCAGGTACTGGCAGGGGCCAGTAAACTGGAGGGTGGACATGGGGCAGAATAAGGTGGAGAAGGAAGATAGATTTGTAAGGGTCACCAGGGAAGTAGGGGAGGGAAGGATAGGGACGCTTCTTCCCAGCTGGTCGATCCCAACAGATTTGCCATTTTAGGTGAAGATGTGGAGGACGATGGCTCGGAAGCAGCATGTATGGAGCACCCAGGGGACGGCCATCTCCAATACAAGGGAGGGAGAACTGAGGGTTAGGAGGATAGGCAGGTGGTAGTGGTAGGACTCCATTATTAGTAGGTGTAATAGGGTAATCTGTCGCCAAGACCCTACATGCCGAACAGTGTGTTGTCTGCCTGTGCTAGGGTTCGACATGTGGTGGATCGTGTAGACAGATTATTGGTGTGGCTGGGAGTGACCCGGCGGTCTTGGTTCACATTGGTGCCAATGACAAAGTTAGAGTGGAGGTGAGGTCCTTAAAAATGATTTCCAAGATTAGGGGCCAAGTTAAAAGCAAAGACCTCCAGGGTAGTGATTTCAGAAATACTACCGCAGCCACGTGCTACGCTAGGGAGACAACGGGAGCTCAGGAGTATAAATGCGTGGCTAAGAGAGTGGTGTAAGGAGATGGGTTGGGTTTTTAGAGAACTGGGCTGATTTTTCTGTTGGCTACAGGCTCTTTAGTAGAGACGGATTGCACCTCATGTGGTGATGGTGCAGCTGTTTTGGGGAGAAGATGGCTAGGGGGTTGGAGGAGATTTTAACTAGGTATGGGGGGAGGGAATGTTTAACACCAGGGTAGATAGAGAGTTAGGGATCGGGGGCTATTAATACAAACGGAGGGAGGAGAAGGGGAGGGGGGAGCATAGAGGATAAGGAGCATGTACGACCATGTGATGAAGTAAATCAATTGATACTAAAATGTATGTTTACAAATGCAAGGAGTCTGGCTGGAAAAACCGGCAACTTGAAATAATAGCGTTAAAGGAAAGGTATGATGTAATTGGTATAGCAGAATCATGGCTTAATGATTCACACGACTGGACAGTAATATTGAAGGATACTCCTTATTTAGACAGAGAGTCGGGGGAGGGAGTAGATGTATGTTATGATTAAAACAGGAATTGAAGCCAATTTAAAAGTGGAAGATGGGGAGCAAACGATCGCGCAGAAACATTATGGGTGGAACTGTGTACAGGAAGCAGAAGGTAGGTAAATTATTGTTGGAGTATGTTATAAGCCGCCAAATGCCGGGGAAGAGGTGGAAATGAACCTCCATATGCAGTTGGCGAAGGCTGCTGGTATGGGGCATGTTCTGGTTATGGGGGATTTTAACTACCCTGAAATAGATTGGAGTAATGGAACTGCCAGCACCTCTAAAGTTATAAAGTTCTTAAATTTCCTATATGAGCATTTTCTTTCGCAGATGGTAGAAGTTCCTATAACAAAATGCGTTGTTGGATCTGTGATATCTAATAACCCTGAGCTCATTTTGGAGATGAAGGTAATGGGAAGCTTAGGGATTATGACCATGATATAGTGTCTTTAATATGGTTGCAAAAAACTAAAGTGCACTGGCTTAACAAAAACTTTTAACTTTAGGAAAGAATATTTTTATTCTTTAAAGGAATCGCTCCGCTCATAGACTGGGGGGAACTGTTTCTAGGTAGAAACTGACACGATGTGGACCACTTTAAAGGGATATAAAACTATTACATTTCCAATCGGTACCTTTAGGTAACAAGTGTAAAAAAATTGGTCGCTTCCTGCATGGCTTAATGCTCAGGTAAAGGGAAATGGAAAAAAAGAAAAGGCTTTTAAAATTTTGAAAACAGAAGGCACAGAAAAGGCTTACAGGAGTACAAAAGCTGTAATAAAGAGTGCAAGAAAGCAATTAAACTAGCTAAATGAAAATGAAATACGGATTGCCGAACAAAGCAAGTCCAACCCCAAAATGTTTTTTTAGGTATATAAATGGTAAAAGATGAGGACTGAGAATGTGGGACCATTAAATAATGAGCTGAGGTGGTTGTAGAGGATGCCGAAAAGGCTAATCTGCTAAACCGTTTTTTTACATCGGTTTTTACTGTTGAGAATCCTTGTCCTTACAGTAGGATTAGCAATATGCAGGGAAGAAATGAAGAGTTTTCACTTGGATAACAGAGGATATGGAACGGAAACAATTGGACAAAGTTAATATCAATAAAGCACCAGGGCCAGATGGATTGCATCCTAGGATTTTAAAAGAGCTTAGTTCAGTTCTAGCTAGACCACTGTTTCTCATATTTTCAGATTCGCTTTTGTCTGGGGACGTGCCGCTGGATTGGATAAAAGCCAATGTAATACCAATATTCAAAAAGGTAGTCGTTCACACCTGGTAACTATAACCTGTAGCTAACATCAGTGGTAGGGAAGGTGATGGAAACTTTGTTAAGGGACCATATCCTGACTTTGTCTCCAGAGATCATCTATTAGTAGTAGTCAGCATGGATTTATGAAATAGATCATGCCAGACAAATTTAATTGGTTTTTATGAAGAAGTGAGTAAGAAGTTGGACTCAGGCACAGCATGGATGTGGTATATTTGGATTTTGCAAAAGCTTTTGATACGTGTGCCACATAGGCGACTAATGTATAACTGAGGACTGTTGGCCTTGAAGAAACATTTGTCATGGATAGAGAACTGGTTATTGGACCGCAAACAGAGAGTGTGGGGTTAATGGAGCTACTCTATTTGGGCTAAAGTTCTAAGCGGAGTGCCTCAGGTTCTGTACTGGGGCCGCTTCTGTTTAATCTGTTTATAAATGACTTAGAAGGGGGCATTTAGAGCAGGTCTCTGTGTTTGCTGATGACACTAAATTATGCAAGCTTTGGAAACTTCCAATGATGTGCAAATGCTGCAAGCAGACCTAGATAGATTCAAAATGGGCAGCAGAATGGCAGATGAGATTCAATGTAGATAAATGTAGGTGATGCATTTGGGATTTAATAATCCCTGTGCCATCTACACCATAAATAACTCTGTGTTAGTACATCTGTAATGGAAAAAGATTTGGGGTTCTGGTAGATAACAGACTTAGCCGTAGCAAACAATGCCAGGTAGCAACAGCTAGACTAGCAAGATATTGTCTTGTATAAAAGGGGAATAGATTCAAGAAGAAAAATATTATTCTCCCTCTTTACAAGGCCCTGGTAAGGCCTCATTTGGAATAGGCGTGGCAGTTTTGAATCCCATATACAAAAGGGACATCTTGGAAATTGAGGCAGTTCAGAGAAGGCACAACTAAAATAATAAGGGGAATGGAGGGGCTTGAATATGCAGGCAGATTAGCAAGTTAGGGCTGGAGAAGCGGCGGTTGCGTAGGGACATGATAACCTTATACAAATAGATTAATGGCCCATACAATGAACTCTCTGGTGCATTGTTCACTAATAGGTCATATCAGAGACACGTGGACATCCTTTAGGTTGAGAAAAGAAGTTTCATCTTCAGTTAGGAAGGTTTCTTTACAGTGAGAATGGTGAAACTGTGGAACTGTCTTCCAGCAGATGTGGTATGGCAAGTTCATTGAATAACATTAAAAAAGGCCTGGATAAGTTTCTAAAACTAAAAATATTGAGAATTACTGGTATTAATGCATATAGATCTGGTTGATCCAGGGATACTTTCCGATTGCCGTTTGGAGTCAGGAAGGAATTTTTTCCCCCTTTTTAGCTGTTTTTTTTGCCTTCCTCTTGGTCAACAGTTAGGTGGTTAAAAAAAAAAAAAAGTGAATGGTGGACTTGATGGACGTCTGTCTTTATTCAACCAATTACTATGTAACTATGTACGCATTTACCGTACACTATTTGCTGTTTTTTAACTCTCACGTCCTTCTCTATCTGATCTCAAACCGATATAATTGCTACATATAATCTATCACTTCACACACTGTGAATCCTTTATGATTATTTGAGGCAATTTAATAGTTAAAGATTCCCTTTGAATTCCTAAAAGCTATTTTAAATTGCTCCTTTATTAATATCATTATTTTTTATGTGGCTGACTTCAAAGTGAAAACCATATACACAAAATTAACTGGCAGCTATTCTTCCAAAGCTTCCAAATATCTTTCATGCAACTGTTCCTGTCGGCCAGGACGAAGGACTGTCAATCGCGCGAAACTTGCCACATCCATCAGTTTCTGATGCGTCCGATCATTCGTTCCTGATTCGGACCACCGAATGGTCACACGACGGTCATGTCCGCTGAAGAACCATCCAATATTTTGGACCGACTGTCTGACAGATACACTGAAATGAAGGTCGGTCGAGCCGAATTATTGAATGGTGCTTTTAGGAGAACTAAAGAACAACAATAAACTGTAAATTACCACCCGAGTAAATGGCATTAAACTAAATATAATCCCCTGAAAAATTATATCGATTATATAACTGTGTGTATGTGCACTGTATAGCTAGAGACTACTAGTAGTACTAGGGGGCACTGTCTGCTAGACACTACTAGTAGTACTAAGGTGCACTGTCTAGCTAGAGACTACTATGTAGTACTAGGGTGCACTGTCTAGCTAGAGACTACTAGTAGTACTAAGGTGCATTGTCTACTAGACACTACTAGTAGCACTAGGGTGCACTGTCTAGCTAGACACTACTAGTAGTACTAGGGTGCACTGTGTAGCTCCATTCTACTAAAGGTACTAGGGTGCACTCTCTAGCTAGAGACTATTAGTATTACTAGGGTGCACTGTTTAGCTAAAGACTACTAGAAGTACTCGGGTGCACTCTCTACCTAGAGACTATTAGTATTACAAGGGTGCACTGTCTAGCTAGAGACATACTTAGTACTAGGGTGCACTGTCTAGCTAGAGACTACTAGTAGTACTAGGGTGCACTCTCTAGCTAAAGACTACTAGAAGTACTAGGCTGTACTGTCTAGCTAAAGACTACTTTTAGTACTAGGGAGCACTCTCTACCTAGAGACTACTAGTAGTACTAGGGTGCACTGTCTAGCTAGAGACTACTAGAAGTACTAGGGTGCTCTGTCTAGCTAGAGACTACTAGTAGTACTAGGGTGCACTCTCTAGCTAGAAACTACTAGAAGTACTAGGGTGCACTGTCTAGCTAAAGACTACTAGAAGAACTAGGGTGCACTGTCTAGCTAGAGAATACTAGAAGTACTAGGGTGCACTGTCTAGCTAAAGACTTCTAGAAGAACTAGGTGCACTGTCTAGCTGAGAATACGAAGTACTAGGGTGCACTGTCTAGCTAGAGACTACTAGTAGTACTAGGGTGCACTCTCTAGCTAAAGATTACTAGAAGTACGAGGCTGTACTGTCTAGCTAAAGACTACTATTAGTACTAGGAGCACTCTCTACCTAGAGACTACTAGTAGTACTAGGGTGCACTGTCTAGCTAGAGACACTAGAAGTACTAGGGTGCTCTGTCTATCTAGAACTACTAGTAGTACTAGGGTTGCACTCTCTAGCTAGAAGACTACTAGAAGTACTAGGGTGCACTGTCTAGCTAAAGACTACTAGCATAACTAGGGTGCACTGTCTAGCTAGAGACTACTAGTAGTACTAGAATGCACTCTCTAGCTAGAGACTACTAGTAGTACTAGGGAGCACTCTCTAGCTAGAGACTACTAGTAGTACTAGGGTGAAATGTCTAGCTAGAGACTACTAGTAGTACTAGGGTGCAATGTCTAGCTAAAGACTACTAGTAGTAGTATGCACTGTCTAGACACTACTAGTAGTACTAGGGTGCACTGTCTAGCTAGAGACTACTAGAAGTACTAGGGTGCACTGTCTAGCTAGAGACTACTAGTAGTACTAGGGTGTACTCTCTAGCTAGAGACTACTAGAAGTACTAGTGTGCACTGTCTAGCTAGACACTAGCTAGACAGTGCACACGGCTACTACTACTAGTGTCTAGCTAGACAGTGCACCCTAGTACTACTAGTTGTCTCTAGCTACACAGTGCACCCTAGTACTACTAGTAGTGTTTAGCTAGACTGTGCATCCTAGAACTGCTAGTAGTCTCTCTAGCTAAACAATGCACCCTACTACTACTAGTAGTGTCTAGCTAAACAGTCTGGCTGTGTGTGTGCCCATGCATATAGTGCGCCATAGTCCATGCAGTCTGGCTGTGTCTGTGTATCCATGCACACAGTGCGCCATAGTCCATGCAGTCTGGCTGTGTGTGTACCCATGCACATAGTGCACCATAGTCTAAGCAGTCTGGCTGTGTGTGTATCCATGCACATAGTGCACCATAGTCCAAGCAGTCTGGCTGTGTGTGTTACACACACAGCCAGACTGCTTAGACTATGGTGCACTATGTGCATGGGTACACACACAGCCAGACTGCTTGGACTATGGCGCACTATGTGCATGGATACACACACAGCCAGACTGCATGGACTATGGCGCACTGTGTGCATGGATACACAGACACAGCCAGACTGCATGGACTATGGCGCACTATATGCATGGGCACACACAACAGCCAGACTGTTTAGCTAGACACTACTAGTAGTAGTAGGGTGCATTGTTTAGCTAGAGAGACTACTAGCAGTTCTAGGATGCACAGTCTAGCTAAACACTACTAGTAGTATAGGGTGCACGTGTAGCTAGAGACAACTAGTAGTACTAGGGTGCACTGTCTAGCTAGACACTAGTAGTAGTAGCCGTGTGCATGTCTAGCTAGTGTCTAGCTAGACAGTGCACACTAGTACTTCTAGTAGTCTCTAGCTAGAGAGTACACCCTAGTACTACTAGTAGTCTCTAGCTAGACAGTGCACCCTAGTACTTCTAGTAGTCTCTAGCTAGACAGTGCACCCTAGTACTACTAGTAGTGTCTAGACAGTGCATTACTACTACTAGTAGTTTAGCTAGACATTGCACCCTAGTACTACTAGTAGTCTCTAGCTAGACATTTCACCTAGTACACTAGAGTCTCTAGCTAGAGAGTGCTCCCTAGTACTACTAGTAGTCTCTAGCTAGAGAGTGCATTCTAGTACTACTAGTAGTCTCTAGCTAGACAGTGCACCCTAGTACTACTAGTAGTCTTTAGCTAGACAGTGCACCCTAGTACTTCTTAGTATTCTCTAGCAGACAGTGCAACCTGTTCTTCTAGTAGTCTTTAGCTAGACAGTGCACCCTAGTACTTCTAGTAGTCTTCTAGCTAGAGAGTGCCCCCTAGTACTACTAGTAGTCTCTAGATAGACAGAGCACCCTAGTACTTCTAGTAGTCTCTAGCTAGACAGTGCACCCTAGTACTACTAGTAGTCTTAGGTAGAGAGTGCTCCCTAGTACTAATAGTAGTCTTTAGCTAGACAGTACAGCCTAGTACTTCTAGTAATCTTTAGCTAGAGAGTGCACCCTAGTACTACTAGTAGTCTCTAGCTAGACAGTGCACCCTAGTACTTCTAGTATTCTCTAGCTAGACAGTGCACCCTAGTTCTTCTAGAAGTCTTTAGCTAGACAGTGCACCCTAGTACTTCTAGTATTCTCTAGCTAGACAGTGCACCCTAGTTCTTCTAGTAGTCTTTTAGCTAGACAGTGCACCCTAGTACTTCTAGTAGTTTCTAGCTAGAGAGTGCACCCTAGTACTACTAGTAGTCTCTAGCTAGACAGAGACCCCTAGTACTTCTAGTAGTCTCTAGCTAGACAGTGCACCCTAGACTACATAGTAGTCTCTAGGTAGAGAGTGCTCCCTAGTACTAAAAGTAGTCTTTAGCTAGACAGTAAGCCTAGTACTTCTAGTAGTCTTTAGCTAGAGAGTGCACCCTAGTACTACTAGTAGTCTCTAGCTAGACAGTGCACCCTAGTACTACTAGTAGTCTCTAGCTAGACAGTGCACCCTGTAATACTAATAGTCTCTAGTAGAGAGTGACACCGAGTACTTCTAGTAGTCTTTAGCTAAACAGTGCACCCTAGTAATAATATAGTCTCTAGCTAGAGAGTGCACCCTAGACCTTAGTAGAATGGAGCTACAACAGTGCACCCTAGTACTACTAGTAGTGTCAGCTAGACAGTGCACCCTAGTGCTACTAGTAGTGTCTAGCTAGACAATGCACCTTAGTACTACTAGTAGTCTCTAGCTAGACAGTGCACCTAGTACTACTAGTAGTCTCTAGCTAGACAGTGCACCTTAGTACTACTAGTAGTGTTAGTAGACAGTGCCCCCTAGTATACTAGTAGTCTCTAGCTATACAGTGCACATACACACAGTTATATATCGATATAATTTTTCAGGGGATTATATTTAGTTTAATGCCATTTACTCGGGTGGTAATTTACAGTTTATTGTGTTCTTAGTTCTCCTAAAAGCACCATTCAATAATTCGGCTCGACCGACCTTCATTTCAGTGTATCTGTCAGCAGTCGGTCCAAAATATTGGATGGTTCTTATCGCGGACATGACCGTCGTGTGTGACCATTCGGTGGTCCGAATCAGATGAAAGAATGATCGGACGCATCAGAAACTGATGGATGTGGCAAGTTTCGCGCGATTGACAGTCCTTCGTCCTGGCCGACAGGAACAGTTGCATGAAAGATATTTGGAAGCTTTGGAAGAATAGCTGCCAGTTAATTTTTTGTATATTATGGCTTTCATTTGAAGTCAGCCACATAAAAAATAATGAATTATTATAAGGAGCAATTTAAAATCAGCTTTTAGGAATTCAAAGGGAATCTTTAACTTTAAATTGCCTCAAATAATCTAAAGGATTCACAGTGTGTGAAGTGATAGATTATATTGTAGCAATTATATCGGTTTGAGATCGATAGAGAAGGACGATGAGAGTTAAAAAACAGCAAATAGTGTACGGTAAATGCGTACATAGTTACATAGTAATAGGTTGAATAAAGACAGACGTCCATCAAGTCCAACCTATTCACTTTTTTTTTTTTTTAAACCCTACCTAACTGTTGATCCAAGGAAGGCAAAAAAAAAACAGCTAAAAAGGGGGAAAAAATTCCTTCCTGACTCCAAACGGCAATCGGAAAGTATCCCTGGATCAACCAGATCTATATGCATTAATACCAGTAATTCTAATATTTTTAGTTTTAGAAACTTATCCAGGCCTTTTTTAATGTTATTCAATGAACTTGCCATTACCACTCTGCTGGAAGACAGTTCCACAGTTTCACCATTCTCACTGTAAAGAACCCTCTCTACCTGAAGATGAAACTTCTTCTTCCAACCTAAAGGATGTCCACGTGTCCTTGATATGACCTTATTAGTGAACAATGCACCAGAGAGTTCATTGTATGGGCCATTAAATATTGTGTAAGGTTTCATGTCCCTACGCAACCGCCGCTTCTCCAGCCCTAACTTGTCTAATCTGCCTGCATATTCAACGCCCTCATTCCCTTATTATTTTAGTTGTCCTTCTCTGAATGCTCCTCAATTTCCAAGATGTCCTTTTGTATATGGGATTCCAAAACTGCACCGCATATTCCAAATGAGGCCTTACCAGTGCCTTGTAAAGAGGGAGAATAATATTTTTCTCTCTTGAATCTATTCCCCTTTTTATACAAGACAATATCTTGCTAGCTCTAGCTGTTGCTACTGGCATTGTTTGCTACGGCTAAGTGTTTACTACCAGAACCCCAAATCTTTTTCCATTACAGATGTACTTAACACAGAGTTATTTATGGGTGTAGATGGCACAGGGATTATTAAATCCCAAATGCATCACCACATTTATCTACATTGAATCTATCTGCCATTCTGCTGCCCATTTTGATAATCTATCTAGGTCTGCTTGCAGCATTTGACATCATTGGAAGTTTCCAAAGCTCGCATATTTAGTGTCATCAGCAAACACAGAGACCTTGCTTAAATGCCCCCTTCTAAGTCATTATAAACAGATTAAACAGAAGCGGCCCCAGTACAGAACCCTGAGGCACTCCGCTTAGAACTTTAGCCCACTAGATGTAGCTCCATTAACCACCACTCTCTGTTTGCGGTCCAATAACCAGTTCTCTATCCATGAACAAAGTTTTCTTCAAGGCCAACAGTCCTCAGTTTATACATTAGTCGCCTATGTGGCACACGTATCAAAAGCTTTTGCAAAATCCAAATCCATAGTCTAAGCAGTCTGGCTTTGTGTGTACCCATGCACATAGTGCGCCATAGTCCAAGCATTCTTGCTGTGTGTGTACCCATGCATATAGTGCACCATAGTCCATGCAGTCTGGCTGTGTGTGTATCCATGCACATAGTGCGCCATAGTCCAAGCAGTCTGGCTGTGTGTGCACCCATACACATAGTGCGCCATAGTCGTAATTGGTTATAGAGAATCATGGCTTAATGATTCAACGACTGGACAGTAAATATTGAAGGATACTCCTTATTTAGACATGACCGAGTAATAAGAAAGGAGGAGGAGTATGTATGTATGGTAAAACAGGAATTGAAGCCAAATTTAAAGATGGATAGATGGGGGAGCAAACGATACGGCAGAAAAATTATGGGTGGAACTGTGTACAGGAAGCAAGAAGGTAGGTAAATTAATTGTTGGAGTATGTATAAGCCGCCAATGCGGGGAAGAGGTGGAAATGAATCTCCATATGCAGTTGGCGAAGGCTGCTGGTATGGGGCATGTTCTGGTTATGGGGGATTTAACTACCCTGAAATAGATTGGAGTTAATGGAACTGCCCGCACCTCTAAAGTTATAAAGTTCTTAAATTTCCTATATGAGCCTTTTTTTTCGCAGATGGTGAAGTTCCTACTAGACAGAATGCGGTTGTTGGATCTGGTGATATCTAATAACCCTGAGCTCATTTTGGGATGAGGTAATGGAAGCTTAGGGAATATGGACCATATAGTTGTATTTAATATAGGTTGCAAAAAACTAAAGTGCACTGGCTTAACAAAAACTTTTAACTTTAGGAAAGATAATTTTATGCTTTTAAAGGAATCGCTCCTGCTCATAGACTGGGGGGAACTGTTTCTAGGTTAAAGAAAATGAGCAGATGTGGACCACTTTAAAGGGATATTAAACTATTACATTTCCAAATCGGTACCTTTAGGTAACAAGTGTAAAAAAATTAGGTCCAGTCCTGCATGGCTTAATGCTCAGGTAAAAAGGGAAATGGAAAAAAGAAAAGGGCTTTTAAAATTTTGAAAACAGAAGGCACAGAAAAGGCTTACAGGAGTACAAAAGCTGTAATAAAGAGTGCAAGAAAGCAATTAAACTAGCTAAAATAGAAAATGAAATACGGATTGCCGAACAAACAAGTCCAACCCCAAATGTTTTTAGGTATATAAATGGTAAAAGATGAGGACTGAGAATGTGGGACCATAAATAATGGAGCTGAGGGGTGGTTGTAGAGGATGCCGAAAAGGCTAATCTGCTAAACCGTTTTTTTACATCGGTTTTTACTGTTGAGAATCCTTGTACAGTAGGGATTGTAGCAATATGCAGGGAAGAAATGAAGAGTTTTCACTTGGATAACAGAGGATATGGAACGGAAACAATTGGACAAAGTTAATATCATAAAGCACCAGGGCCAGATGGATTGCATCCTAGGATTTTAAAAGAGCTTAGTTCAGTTCTAGCTAGACCACTGTTTCTCATATTTTCAGATTCGCTTTTGTTTGGGGACGTGCCGCTGGATTGGTATAAAAGCCAATGTAATACCAATATTCAAAAAGGTAGTCGTTCACAGCCTGGTAACTATAGACCTGTAAGCCTAACATCAGGGTAGGGAAGGTGATGGAAACTTTGTTAAGGGACCATATCCTTGACTTTGTCTCCAGAGATCATCTTATTATAGTAGTCAGCATGGATTTATGAGAAATAGATCATGCCAGACAAATTTAATTGGTTTTTATGAAGAAGTGAGTAAGAAGTTGGACTCAGGCACAGCAGTGGATGTGGTATATTGGATTTTGCAAAAGCTTTTGATACTGTGCCACATAGGCGACTAATGTATAAACTGAGGACTGTTGGCCTTGAAGAAAACATTTGTTCATGGATAGAAACTGGTTATTGGACCGCAAACAGAGTGGTGGTTAATGGAGCTACATCTATGTGGGCTAAAGTTCTAAGCGGAGTGCCTCAGGGTTCTGTACTGGGGCGCGCTTCTGTTTAATCTGTTTATAAATGACTTAGAAGGGGGCATTTAGAGCAAGGTTCTGTGTTTGCTGATGACACTAAATTATGCAGAGCTTTGGAAACTTCCAATGATGTGCAAATGCTGCAAGAGACCTAGATAGATTATCAAAATGGCAGCAGAATGGCAGATGAGATTCAATGTAGATAAATGTAGGTGATGCATTTGGGATTTAATAATCCCTGTGCCATCTACACCATAAATAACTCTGTGTTAAGTACATCTGTAATGGAAAAAGATTTGGGGGTTCTGGTAGATAAAGACTTAGCCGTAGCAAACAATGCCAGGTAGCAACAGCTAGAGCTAGCAAGATATTGTCTTGTATAAAAGGGGAATAGATTCAAGAGAGAAAAATATATTCTCCCTCTACAAGGCACTGGTAAGGCCTCATTTGGAATTGCGTGGCAGTTTGAATCCCATTACAAAAGGACATCTTGGAAATTGAGGCAGTTCAGAGAAGGACAATAAAATAATAAGGGGAATGGAGGGGCTTGAATATGCAGGCAGATTAGACAAGTTAGGGCTGGAGAAGCGGCGGTTGCGTAGGGACATGATAACTTATACAAATAGATTAATGGCCCATACAATGAACTCTCTGGTGCATTGTTCACTAATAGGTCATATCAGAGGACACGTGGACATCCTTAAGGTTGGAAGAAAAGAAGTTCATCTTCAGGTTAGGAGAGGTTTCTTTACAGTGAGAATGGTGAAACTGTGGAACTGTCTTCCAGCAGATGTGGTAATGGCAAGTTCATTGAATAACATTAAAAAAGCCTGGATAAGTTTCTAAAACTAAAAAATATTGAGAATTACTGGTATTAATGCATATAGATCTGGTTGATCCAGGGATACTTTCCGATTGCCGTTTGGAGTCAGGAAGGAATTTTTTCCCCCTTTTTAGCTGTTTTTTTTTTGCCTTCCTCTGGATCAACAGTTAGTAGGGTAAAAAAAAAAAAAAAAAGTGAATAGGTTGGACTTGATGGACGTCTGTCTTTATTCAACCAATTACTATGTAACTATGTACAGATTTACCGTACACTATTTGCTGTTTTTTAACTCTCATCGTCCTTCTCTATCTGATCTCAAACCGATATAATTGCTACATATAATCTATCACTTCACACACTGTGAATCCTTTATGATTATTTGAGGCAATTTAATAGTTAAAGATTCCCTTTGAATTCCTAAAAGCGTATTTTAAATTGCTCCTTTATTAATAATTCATTATTTTTTATGTGGCTGACTTCAAAGTGAAAACCATATACACAAAATTAACTGGCAGCTATTTCTCCAAAGCTTCCAAATATCTTTCATGCAACTGTTCCTGTCGGCCAGGACGAAGGACTGTCAATCGCGCGAAACTTGCCACATCCATCAGTTTCTGATGCGTCCGATCATTCGTTACTGCATTCGGACCACCGAATGGTCACACGACGGTCATGTCGGCTGAAGAAAACCATCCAATATTTTGGACCGACTGTCTGACAGATACACTGAAATGAAGGTCGGTCGAGCCGATTATTGAATGGTGCTTTAGGAGAACTAAAGAACAACAATAAACTGTAAATTACCACCCGAGTAAATGGCATTAAACTAAATATAATCCCCTGAAAATTATATCGATTATATAACTGTGTGTATGTGCACTGTATAGCTAGAGACTACTAGTAGTACTAGGGGGCACTGTCTAGCTAGACACTACTAGTAGTACTAAGGTGCACTGTCTAGCTAGAGACTACTAGTAGTACTAGGGTGCACTGTCTAGCTAGAGACTACTAGTAGTACTAAGGTGCATTGTCTAGCTAGACACTACTAGTAGCACTAGGGTGCACTGTCTAGCTAGACACTACTAGTAGTACTAGGGTGCACTGTGTAGCTCCATTCTACTAAAGGTACTAGGGTGCACTCTCTAGCTAGAGACTATTAGTATTACTAGGGTGCACTGTTTAGCTAAAGACTACTAGAAGTACTCGGGTGCACTCTCTACCTAGAGACTATTAGTATTACAGGTGCACTGTCTAGCTAGAGACTACTAGTAGTACTAGGGTGCACTGTCTAGCTAGAGACTACTAGTAGTACTAGGGTGCACTCTCTAGCTAAAGACTACTAGAAGTACTAGGCTGTACTGTCTAGCTAAAGACTACTTTTAGTACTAGGGGCACTCTTACCTAGAGACTACTAGTAGTACTAGGGTGCACTGTCTAGCTAGAGACTACTAGAAGTACTAGGGTGCTCTGTCTAGCTAGAGACTACTAGTAGTACTAGGGTGCACTCTCTAGCTAGAAACTACTAGAAGTACTAGGGTGCACTGTCTAGCTAAAGACTACTAGAAGAACTAGGGTGCACTGTCTAGCTAGAGAATACTAGAAGTACTAGGGTGCACTGTCTAGCTAAAGACTTCTAGAAGAACTAGGGTGCACTGTCTAGCTAGAGAATACTAGAAGTACTAGGGTGCACTGTCTAGCTAGAGACTACTAGTAGTACTAGGGTGCACTCTCTAGCTAAAGATTACTAGAAGTACTAGGCTGTACTGTCTAGCTAAAGACTACTATTAGTACTAGGGAGCACTCTCTACCTAGAGACTACTAGTAGTACTAGGGTGCACTGTCTAGCTAGAGACTACTAGAAGTACTAGGGTGCTCTGTCTATCTAGAGACTACTAGTAGTACTAGGGTGCACTCTCTAGCTAGAGACTACTAGAAGTACTAGGGTGCACTGTCTAGCTAAAGACTACTAGAAGAACTAGGTTGCACTGTCTAGCTAGAGAATACTAGAAGTACTAGGGTGCACTGTCTAGCTAAAGACTACTAGTAGTACTAGGGTGCACTGTCTAGCTAGAGACTACTAGTAGTACTAGAATGCACTCTCTAGCTAGAGACTACTAGTAGTACTAGGGAGCACTCTCTAGCTAGAGACTACTAGTAGTACTAGGGTTGAAATGTCTAGCTAGAGACTACTAGTAGTACTAGGGTGCAATGTCTAGCTAAGACTACTAGTAGTAGTATGCACTGTCTAGACACTACTGTAGTACTAGGGTGCACTGTCTAGCAGAGACTACTAGAAGTACTAGGGTGCACTGTCTAGCTAGAGACTACTAGTAGTACTAGGGTGTACTTCTAGCTAGAGACTACTAGAAGTACTAGTGTGCACTGTCTAGCTAGACACTAGCTAGGACGTGCACACGGCTACTACTACTAGTGTCTAGCTAGACAGTGCACCCTAGTACTACTAGTTGTCTCTAGCTACACAGTGCACCCTAGTACTACTAGTAGTGTTTAGCTAGACTGTGATCCTAGAACTGCTAGTAGTCTCTCTAGCTAAACAATGCACCCTACTACTACTAGTAGTGTCTAGCTAAACAGTCTGGCTGTGTGTGTGCCCATGCATATAGTGCGCATAGTCCATGCAGTCTGGCTGTGTCTGTGTATCCATGCACACAGTGCGCCATAGTCCATGCAGTCTGGCTGTGTGTGTATCCATGCACATAGTGCGCCATAGTCCAAGCAGTCTGGCTGTGTGTGTACCCATGCACATAGTGCACCATAGTCTAAGCAGTCTGGCTGTGTGTGTATCCATGCACATAGTGCACCATAGTCCAAGCAGTCTGCTGTGCTGTGTGTGTGCCCATGCATATAGTGCGCCATAGCCCATGCAATCTGGCTGTGTGTGTGCCCATGCAGATAGTGCGCCATACTCCATGCAGTCTGGCTGTGTGTGTACCAGTGCACATAGTGCGCCATAGTCCAAGCAGTCTGGCTGTGTGTGTACCCATGCACATAGTGCGCCATAGTCCAAGCAGTCTGGCTGTGTGTGTACCCATGCACATAGTGCGCCATAGTCTAAGCAGTCTGGCTGTGTGTGTACCCATGCACATAGTGCGCCATAGTCTAAGCAGTCTGGCTGTGTGTGTACCCATGCACATAGTGCACCATAGTCTAAGCAGTCTGGCTTTGTGTGTACCCATGCACATAGTGCGCCATAGTCCAAGCATTCTTGCTGTGTGTGTACCCATGCATATAGTGCACCATAGTCCATGCAGTCTGGCTGTGTGTGTATCCATGCACATAGTGCGCCATAGTCCAAGCAGTCTGGCTGTGTGTGCACCCATACACATAGTGCGCCATAGTCTAAGCAGTCTGGCTGTGTGTGCACCCATACACATAGTGCGCCATAGTCTAAGCAGTCTGGCTGTGTGCACCCATACACATAGTGCGCCATAGTCTAAGCAGTCTGGCTGTGTGCACCCATTACTACATAGTCGCCATAGGTCTAAGAGGTAAGCAGTCTGGCTGTGTGTGTACCCATACACATAGTGCGCCATAGTCCAATTATGCAGAGATCCAGAGTGTACTTTGTGTATCATGTGTGTAAATTTCTAAATCTCAGACCTTGTTTTACCTTTGCATTTTATAGAGAGAATATGCCAAGCCATTTCAAATTTAAGGAATATTGTCCTATGGTTTTCCGGAATTTAAGGGAGAGATTTGGAATTGATGATCAAGATTTCCAGGTAGGAGCATTTTCTCTTGTGTTTGAAGGATATTTTCTGTGATCCCGTGTTCCACTATATTACAAGACACTGAATGAATGTACTAAATGCAGCTTAGTGTTTAAAGGGGAACTGTGGTCCAAAAATGACTTTAGGTCAATTAATAGGAATTGCTCTTCTGAGAATTTTTACAATTTATTTTTATTGTTTATTTTGCATAGTTTTGATGATATTTACATTTTTGCAGGTGATATGGCAGCAACATTACCAGGTCCCCTACACTTCCTGCTTCTTGTTCTGAAACCATGCCAGTCAATCTGCCCTGTGTCTCCTCCTCCCCTTTGCAGCCCCCTGGTCCCTCCCACTCATGGACCCCATGGTCCCTCAAGTTGCAGGCTCCCTTTGGCCCATTCTCGTACAGCCCAATGTGGCCCCGCCCACCCGTGGGCACCTAGGCCCCGCCCACCCGTGGGCACCTAAGCCCTGCCCACTCACGGGTGCATAAGCCCCGCCCAATCGCAGGTGCCATGGCCACTCAGGCCCTACAGAAAACTCTGTGGAAACAGCCTTTTCAGGCAGAGTGAGAAGGGTTGTAGATTCCCTTACCTTCTCTGTCAGGACTTCACACAGCAGAGAGGAGGAGGGACTTCCTGTCTCCCTCTCACATTGAGGGAGTCTGAGGCTATGCTCGCAGGTGGCACTGTGCAGGAGAAGCTTTATATCTTGGGCTGTGGAGCACGTAGAGAGGTGGTTGATGGCTCGTTTTAAAGATAGGAAACTGGCTTTTCATTTAAACTCAGACCTTGTGAAACTGTGGTTTGGAGACCACAGTTCCCCTTTAACTCCTGACTGTTTTTCCACTTCATTTAGCTGTTTGCATATTTCATCAAAGTTGGCCTTACATAGTTAAGCAAAAAAAGTTTGAAGGCAAAACTAATTATCATATCGTATAAAGTAATAACTAACGGATATTTTCTTTTACTGGTTTCTATAACTACTGTCTTTTTCTGTATAGTTTGAAGTTTACATTACAATGGTGAAACTGCCATATTGTTTGCCATGTCTTAGAATTCTAATGGCTTGTACACACAGTCAATACGTCTCCCAAATTCCAAGCAGCCAACTTGTGTGTGACAAGCGGGCTTTGCGGGTTCTAATCGCATGTGTGTAGCTGGCAATTCTGATGGGTCAAATCTTTAACAGCGTGACTTATGGTCACATAAAGACATTAAAAGTTATAGAGGGGCAAATAAAATCAGACAAGTGAAATCAGGGAATGAAGACTGTTGCTGATAAAGTAAAGCAAATCCAAAATTATTTAATAAATATATTTATTAATTAATGTCCACCCCCCAAAAAACCTCTTGATATAATGCTAAGTGTGCCCCCAAAACCTTGACTACTTACCAGCCTTTGTTCCCTCTGTGGTCTTCTGCTAAGCTTCTGTGCCCTTTCCATGCATGGATGCAAGCAAAAGGGGCCAGACCAGCAGTGGCACCTGTGATTGGCTAAGATGTGGAAAATGTTGCTGCCGGAAATAAGCTGCAAAGTGGCAAATGCGATTTTATGTTGAGAAGTCAAAGGAAGAAAACAAACTTCTGCCACTTTATAGTTCCGTTTTGTGCTTCTTTCCTTAGAAAGGATATCAGGAAATTGGAAAGGGTACATAGATAAGCAACTAAACTGGTAAGAAATGGTTCTATGAAGATAGACCTGATAGATCAGAGTCTATAGAAAAGAGATGTTTGCTAGGGAATAGGATAAACCTTTACAAATATGCTAGGGGGGATTACACACAGAGCGTGTGAGATCTTTTTAAAGAAGGAGCCTGCCCCTCTAGACAAGTGGTTCTCAAACTTCTTCAGATTGTGGCGCACTTGGCAATGCAGATGTTTCTCAAGGCACATCTGTGTTTCTAGAGTTGGACTTTAAGTTGCAATTATCCTTAGTGTGCACTTAACTGTGTATATTGTCTTCAAATCAATGTAGTATAAAGTTACACTACATTGACTGTGTTGAAAGTTATACTGGTGAAAATGTTTCCACTACCAAAATTCTGAGGAACAGCTCTGGCTCTTTGAAGTTACACCATTGTACCCTGGCACAGCCTTTGACAAACCCTGCCCTAGCAATAAATAGTTTTTTACCTGTGAAGGCAGTTAAGTTAGTGAATGTTCTTCTTGTATGTGTTGTGATGTTAGAATCGCTGTAAACAAATTCAGAAGTTACAAGTAAATATATACTTGGAACATCAGAATACCTAGGGTTACATTTGGTTAACTGTATGCATAGTATATGTGTGTTTGGTTATAGCCTTGTGATGGGTGGAATACGTGGGGAGGGGGCATGAGTGTAAAGGGGACCATACACATCTACTATAGTATGTATGGGTGCACGGCCAACTAGTCACCATACAGCATATGGGTATTGGTTGAGGCCGTGTATGCCGTTACCACCATATGTTGCCAACAGCAGCGAAACTGAAGGTGCCTAGGCCCCCCCTATTTAATAACGGCTGGTCATGGGCCCCCTTAGTCCCCAGTGGCTATTCTGTAGGTGAGAAAAGCAGATTTTATGCTGCAGGTATATTTGGTAACAATGCACTCTGGATAAACCCCTCTATGGCTTCATTCCCTGGGTTTTATACAAATCAACATGAATTTAATTTGGTTGTAATCATGTTGATCCTTTATAAAATAATTGGCTCTGCTTGTTGGGTGTTGTGATTCCCCCATCTGTCCTTGATAACAGGGCAGATTACATCCAGTTTTTACATTAGTTATATCTACTAATTGTATTTCCCATCATAAAGCTGTTTTAATCTTGCCAGCAAGAAAATGTCACCAGATTGTTTGTGGGTGCACATAATGAATGAACGGTCTCTATGCTGTCTAGAAATTATACTATAGTTCCTGTAACAACTGAACAACTGGGGATGCTTTTGAAATTGATAATTGTATGGAGACGTTAAAGGGCAGATTCGCCCCTCAAATGAAAAATTAAATATTGGCAAATCACTCCCAAAGCCTAAAACCAAAAAAGCTGACAGATATAGGACTAGGCGGTTTGGCAGAGAAATATTCTTCCTCACCTCTTTCTCTCTGCCTCTAGCTATAGCATTCAGTCATTGGCTGTCATGTCAACTGTCACAACCCATGACTGACAGCAGCTAACCAGAAGAACCTGGAAGCAGAAAGAAAGGTATCAGAACATTGTGCAGCATTACATGTTTATACATACATAAATCTCCTGTGTGGCACAGTATCAAAAGCTTTAGCAAAATCTAAGTATCCTATATCTACTGCTATGCCAGATTCTAGACTCTTACTGACCTCTTCTGAAAGTTGGTTTCTTCTGCATTGGTGGGATTAGTGCAAGTTTTGAGAGAGAGAGAGAGAGGGAGAGGGAGAGAATCCTAAAAATGCCGTTTATCCCTCTCCCTTGGCGATATTGTAAGGAACCTTGTGTAGTGTTATCAGCCATTAGTATAATCAAGGAGGAATATCACAGAACTAAAAGTGGGAGATGTTTTGAAGGTGAGAATTTAATAGGTTTTTTCATTGCCAGCACTTATAACACCCATTAGTTTGCCGGGACTATTATTGCTGCATTCGGAGTATAAATAGAACAAAGTTAAATGGAATCGGTTTAAATGTGACTTCTCTGCTGCCAAACGCCACAAATCTCTGTCCAAGACTTTGTACTGTGAGTATCTAAAGATCGCTGACACAACCATTGTTCTTGATATCGTCTGTACATGTTACATCAACAGAATCATTATAAATAAATTTAATGTTAATAAAGCTGCAGCAGCCAAAGGGAAATTGATGAAGCTGTAAAAACCCCGGAGGCTGTGAGATCCCTGGGGGCTCTTTCGTTCTTTAATGCTAACCTTTATTATGTCGCTTTAAATATCCAGACTGAAAATTTGTAGAGCTCAATTAAGGCAAAGGTTGTATGTAGCTGCCCAAATTCGGCACACAAATAAGCCACAAATGGGTAAATAAATTCTAGCAAAATTTGGTTATGAGATTTTAAAGGATAAATAAAGCTAAAATGTCATTACTATGCCTATAGCCAAATAATTTTTTCTCAATCGTTTAAAAGATTATATATTTCCTTTGTTGAGGTTAATGTTTTGTTCTGTATGTGGAGAGGTTTATATATCAGAAGCAACTTAAAAATCTGTCTGCATTATTGTGAATAGATTGGTCCTCTGGTTCTATTGCCAGAATAAATAATTGTGATGAAAGGGGCAGCCGTGCCTGGTGCCTCTGTAAGTAAAAATGTTCTGCAGGCAAATTTAGGTAGGCTTGTGGACTACAATATGTTGACAGAAAATTAAGGATTGGTTTAAAGGCTTATACACATGGGTGATTGCGGGGGGCAACCAGCGACGCACGATGTGTATTCATGTCTGTTTCACCCGACAATCATTCTGTGTATGTGTGCTTTGTTGGCTGAAACAGCCCTTTGGTCGGAGCTCGCTGGCCAATTCGCTGGGTGCGTCATCAACGAGCCCAGGCCGAAGCAGCCATACACGGAACGATTGTCGGCCATAACGGACCTGCATACACATCATGCAGCGCTGGTCGTCCCCAGTGATCACATATGTGTATGAGCCTTAAGTACCTTAATATGACATAATGCTAAAAATATATATTCCATGATAGTTATTTAACTGCTTGATTTCCATCCCTATAACATAGTCTGGATGTTCTACAGAACAGGGCCCAATTAATAAGGGGACAGACTCTATTAATGTTATCAGATGGTTGTCTACCTTCTAAAAAACTTATTAGGGTGGATTTATTATTATATTGGTGGAATAGCAATTAACCCAGGCCTCCTTTACAATGGATGCCCATTGCATTGCGTTTTTTAATGGATCGGATTGACCTGGTACGTTCTAAAAAAGAACTTACTGCAGCACGCATCTCTGTGAACAGATCCGATTTCATTATAAAGATAGGACAGATGAATCTGCTACACCGTAATTCTTCCCTGTCTTTTCGCACTATTAAACGACTACTTGTATCTTTCTATAGTTTATATTGTGTGCAGTTTTAAGTTCCGGCTTTAAAGGAAAGTCATTTTTAATGAAAGTACGTGTTGCAGAGTTCTTTCTGCTGTAAAAGGCAACTTTCCATTCTAAGGTTATTTTAA
Source organism: Hymenochirus boettgeri (assembly GCA_019447015.1). Classification (NCBI taxonomy): domain Eukaryota; kingdom Metazoa; phylum Chordata; class Amphibia; order Anura; family Pipidae; genus Hymenochirus; species Hymenochirus boettgeri. Next base: position 42,991,997 of record CM033474.1, read on the forward strand.
ATGAGGCTTTTGGTTAATGGCATATTTCACCTTTGGAACTTCTGTACCTGGCAACTGTCTGTTAATGGTACAAATGACAAAATGATATTAAACTGCATTTACGTTTATCTAAATATTTCAGATTAATATCTACAATTATTGCTTTGTTTCATGGGTTTCCAAGGGTTCTTTATCAAGTATACAGAGAAAGTGTTGGAGTTCATTCAAAGGAGATCTAGGGTAGAATAATACATTAGATTTATATTAGAATCTGCTACAGACTAAACAACACTCAGTAGCTGCTCATTATAATAATGTATCACTTTCCTAATCAAAGTCTCGCTTTTGCTTTAGTGCAACTTTTCTTCTACACCTTTCTTCCCTCGCTCACCGAGCTCAATTACACTGGGTTGAAAAGATAAGTGAGGAAGGGATTAGTATTTTCTGTTTTAGGGAAAGATTTTACAGACTTCAGGGAATGCAAGTAAGTTTTCATCAGCAGATTTTGAGAATGTCAGGCTGTTAAAACACTAGTGGGTACCATAAATCCAATCTGGTCATTGAAGGTGCATGTCTCTTGGTGTCAGAAGTCAAATTGATGATGGCAACAAAGTTTTGATACATTGGCAGGTCAGATCAATAGATATTTTCTCCAAGATAAAAGCTAGAAAGGTTCATACAGAGAGAATCGATATCGTAAACATTCAAGAGATTCAATATTGTTAACCCGATATTACATAAAAACCCGATGTAATATGTGGCTAATGTGGGTTTTGCATTTATCTTACAGGGCTGCACCATTTGGAAATTTGTTTGAAAATAGCGCTGGGGTCCTGATACAATACAAAGTGGATTTCTGTGCTACATTGTCGTGTGAAATTTAATTTGTATGAGGCTGTAAAAGTCACACAAAGCGTAAGCGTCTTACCTTGCAGAGATCCCACAATGCAATAATGGACGTAATTGCGTATTGCATCCCGGTAAGGAAAGACGCTCCGCTTTGTGATATTGAATCTCTCCGGCAGCAATGAAATCTTTGGGGGCTATTCAATAAAAGTCCTTATCGTTTAAAATGGTGCTAATTTTGCCCCACCCAATCAGTTGTTAGCTTTCAAATGTTACATAAGTTCTGATTGATTTGGGCAAAATTAGCACCATTTTAAACGATAAGAACTTTTATTGAATCTCCCTGTTTGTTTTCTCTTTCAACTTTTGCGAAAAGACTTATTTAATAAAAATGTGTCTGTGCTTTCAATTTGCCTCAGGTCAGGTAAGTCCATTCAGGGGCTTGTTTGGAAGTTTTCTGTAATGCGAAACTGGGGTTTGGCTGGACATAGATAGAAAAGGTTTTTTTAAGGCTGGACATGCCCTGGTAAATATAATGCACTCAAATTCCTCACCGGGCCAGATTTGTACAAACCCCTAGCAACCTCTCATGGAACCCTAGGGCTGGACACCAGGGAGAGAAACACTGTTGTGTTGTGGATACTATTCCTATAGGTAGGCGTAAGGCCTCATACCTGCGTTCATTAGTGTGCACAAGGCCTGACAACTGAGCAGATGACACACGCTCTGTTTGTTCATCCACCCTCAAGATCAACCTGGCAGTTCGGCCCCTGCGCACCCTTCACGTGTGTATATAGCAGTACATAATGAGAGGGGACATGAAGTTGGACATCCCTGGACTATCAGTCGTTGGAAATCTGTTTCAAATGGATTCAATTAATTAAACAAACTGGAAACCAAAGGTCCTTGCAGCTAATAAGATTTTACATAATAAATTTTAGATGTAAATTATAAGCAATTTCTTCTTTCATCTATCTTCCTGCTTCCTGCAGAGATTTCATTCATTTCCTGTGAGTATTGTGCATAGAATTGTGCAGATTTGTAGGCAGGAAGAATAATTAATGTTAAAACGTTTCTTGACAGCAGCTTAGTAAGTGACGCTTTGCCTGGAGTTCCACTATCACTGCCTTGGGTTAAGCATGATTACAACTTAGCATGATAGCTGTAGCAATTAACATCCCTATCTAAAGGAAAGCTATGAATCACAGGTATCCACAATTTTACATACTCTTGGATATGGGATCTCGAATATAATATTATCCCGAATACTGCATTCAGTTATGGAATAGATTGTGGGTGTAGATGTACTGTAGTTATGGAATAGATTGTGGGTGTAGATGTACTGTGTCCACCGGACGTACTTTATGGGTTTTACCCCCAGCATATTACTAGGAACATACTGGGTAAAAAGAGCTCCACAAAATTTGGTCTGTAATCACTGTACCTGTGTTAGCTCATTTCATATTTACAACCAGGCAAGAATCTAATTATAATGAAATGCATGTCTACTTTACAGGTTCACTGATAGAAATCACACATCTCCATATGTGGATAGCACTTAGTCACCCACTAAATGTAGGAAATGTAATTTAATTGTGTGTACCTGGGCATGCAGTGTTCGTTCCCTACCTCCCACTTTACATTGTCTTCTGCCACCTGCTGGACATCTACTGTTTTTCTAGTTCACACACATCTCAGAGTTAATTTGATAAGAATATGTAAAAACAGCTTAAAGTGCTAATAGGATAAAATCTTTTTTTACACCACACTCTCAAATCTGTAAAACAGATGAGCTGAATTAATTAAGAACTGTCATTTTATTGTATAATACGTTATTATTGGTAACAAGCAACATTTTGGGAAATATTTAGAAATTTCATGTACCTATTATACTTCCCAGAGATTTCTCACCGGAGCAGATATGGACTTGCTGGACTGTATCCTAGTGTCTAGCAGCTGCACTGAAGCTATTTTATAGGTAGCTACAGCTGTTCACCAAAAGCTGCTGCGTCATATGTTAAAGGGCCATTCTCCAAATTATTGTTATGGACAATTTATATATAATTCGGTGCATCACAATGGGGGTTTAACCAATCCACTAGGATTTGTGTACTCCACTCAAGGTAAGCCAGAGAGCGTCTGATTTTCAGCTTTAAAAAAAAAAGTACTGGTCGAGTAGGACCCAGCAGAAGAAAGTGGTTGAAGTGGGCGCTGGGCTTAAATAATAATTTGGCCACAAGGCCATTTCTAGGTATAAGCAACCTAGGCCAACTGCTAGGGTGGAGGGTGCCATTCAAAACATTCCTTATCAGCCAAAAACTGGGTACACACAGATAAAGGGGCAAGCCCCTCTGTACCGACGGGATTGTGTGTAACAAAGTAGGGTTATCGTAATGAGCGTTACAAAGACCAAGAGAAATCTTTTGTTCGCAATGGTTAGCGGTTCTGATGACGAACATTCGCCCACGTTGGCACTGCTCTACGAATGGAAAATTCCCTTGGTCGCGGTTTGTCCTCTGTACTAAAGTATGGGGAGTCAACCGCGATTGTTAAGTGTATGGCAGTCATGAGCAATCTCTCTATAATTCATATAGGGAGAACTTGTGACTGTCTGAACCCACATCTGTCAAAGATAACAGACAGAATCTGTAATGTGTCTAGCATCTTTGAAAGATTGGTACAGTTTGTACCCAGCTATAGAGTAATAAGCTGTCACCAATCTACTACTCTATCTTAGCTTTCCTGTTTGCATGCAGTTTAATCATCCTGGCTGAGTTCTCTAACCTACACTAAGATGCAAGAGGTGATTGGGGGGGATTTCAGTTGGGAAAGGGGCACCAGGGGAGACTTGTTTAGGGCACAATTATTTATTATTAATTGCTTTCATTTATCCATAGAAAATGGCAGGATTTTAAAGTGGCGTTACAATGGAAAGAAGAATATAAGCAATTCGAATTAAATCGAATGTGCTCTTGGCTTCCATTTCGTGTGAGCATGTCAGTCAACATGCAGATTGTTTGTTAGGCTGGGTACACACGGTGGTGGCAATAGTGATAGTGGCTGTGGACGAACGTGCGACCCCCATAGGGAATGCACACAATTGGCCATGATTTACCAACACGTCCGTTCCGGATGCGACCAACTTCAGTCGCAGTGGCGGACGAAAGCTGCACAGATTTTTCGGCCCAATAAACTGGTACACGGAAGAAGCGGTCGATTGGGCCGAAAAATCTGTCAGTGTGTACCCAGCCTTAGTATACACAGTGGAAATATAATGGTACAGTCCTGTGTTCTTGCCATCTGTTATGGTGTGTACTGTAATGTTTATGGAGCTTGCAAAAACTCTTTATGGCTATTATGGCGTTCTCTTTATTTTCAAAGATGAAAAATGGTTAATGTAAAAATCATTTAGATTAAAGAACGTCCACTCCCTGATCTAAAATGTATATATGGCTAAAGCTCCCTCCCACCAAACCCCAAGACCACAGTACTTATGGGGATAACAAATGCACCTGGTGGCAGCTTTTTCTCCCAATGCTCACTGTTCCTGTCTGTTCAGGCTGCTGCCTCCTCTTAAATACCCAAGTTCACACATCTCTAGAGGAGGCAGCCCAATTGACTCTGATGTCGAATCACTCACTGCTCTACCCACTTTTAGACTAGCCTTTAAATGTCTATAAAATCATTTAAATACCATGGGACAATTTTTATTACAATGGTTGACTTGGTTTTTTCCTTATCGTTGCTGTAAATGTTTTCTTGTGTTTTTGCTTTAACAGAACTCCCTCACCAGATACTCCCCTCTAGCGAATGATTCCCAGGCTCGCAGTGGTGCGAGGTTTCATACGTCCTGTGACAAGAGGTACATTATCAAAACCATTACCAGTGAAGATATAGCAGAGATGCACAATATTCTAAAGAAGTATCATCAGGTAATGCTCGCTATAATGCCTTGTATCACATTAAGAAGGAAATGACAGCAATGCACTGACCATTTAATGCAGACCACACTGGTTGGAAGATATGTAATGATCTTATTGATAGAGGGGACCAGTTTGACTCCTGGTTATATAAGAGATACGAGGTTCAGTTAATAATTGGAATGAGGGGGAGGGATGTAAACAGAGAAATTAAAGATTCATAATAGTAACAATCATAATGCAAAGGGCAAGTCTTGACCTCTGGCATTTTTAAGTGTGGAAATAAAGTTTGACTAACCCAGGTTTCTGCTTGGATGTACTGGTATTTATAGGGAAATGCGGGTTTGCTAGAAAAGGTAAATAAGAGGGATAAGAAGAAGGTTCAGTGGAGAACGTTTGAATTATTCAGATATTGTTCAGCAGAAGTATTAATAATAAGACATAAAGACCTGTGAGATATATTGGTACAGACCACAGAGCAATCAGCTGGAATTATTGTGTGGCTTAAATATAAATGTATTATCTGGTCCAGGGCTTTTACCCTGGTATTCCATGCTGATCATAGCGTTTCCCCCATTTCCCAACTAATTGTAGTTTATCTAAGACAATTATCCATTACAGCCCAGTAAATCCCTTATATTATATAAATATATTTATATCTCCATAGGAGATGGAGTTTTTAGGAGCTACCAATGAGGTGGGGGGTATAGGATATTACATATAGGAAAGGTATATATGTGTGTATATGTATGTGTATATATGTATGTGTGTACTATCTCACTATTACCATTTAAATGTCATCAGTAAATGGATATAAAGTATAGCACTTATATTAGGTACAACACAGAAATATACAAAATACAGAAACTTACTTACAGAGCTGAGATCCCTATTTCAACATGGAATGGTCAAATGGCAGCTTAAACCACACCCCTCTGTCTGCTCCATATGAAAGGAAGTGTAATCCAAAAAAAGTTTCTGTCTGCTACACAGGATGTGATGTGTATTGTAATCGACATATACACCAAGGCTCCTTATATATCACCTTCAGCCTGCAGGTGGTGTCAGTGAGTAATAAGAGACAAGACATCCCTGCTCTCTATGGATAAGAGGAGAAAGAGTGAAAGTAGATTGTGGTGTGTGCTTTGGAGAGATATTGACTGCAACTCAAGATCATGTGTATAAGATTCTATGTATAAAATCCTGTTGTGAGGACAGATTATTGGACAGACAAGTTACCTTATTGGATACAAACTCTGAGGCAACAGATACTGTAAGTGTACATCAACTTACAAGGACACACAATATACAGGCCTGGTCAATATTTAAAGTGGTGCACCATAGACAGGGACACCCCTGATTACTGCACATGTTATGCGGGGAACCTGTTTATGTTTATGTGCACAGTCTGCATTGTGCCAGATCACCAGAGTAACCCACTGTGTGCCATGCTACCCATAATCCTTCCATAAAGCAGTGATATTGTACAAATTGGTGACAGCAGTGCTGGTAATACTATTTATTCTCCCTATTATCTCTGTATATTTGTTCTCTGTATTAAGCTATGGAGGCTGCTACTGATAGTATTGATTTAAATCCTCCTATCCTTGTACCTGCAGATCAAATTCCCCAATTAGACTCAGTAGCTCTACCAAGCCCAATTGCCAAACCTATTTTTAAACCTGATCCATTTGATAGGGTAACTAGGGAGTGGACTGATTTGGCTAGAACAATTTGAATTGGCAGCCACTATTAATGGTTGGGATGAAGGTGCTTGCTTGCAAGTCCTTAGCCTTTTGCTTAGTGGTAAAGCCAGGCAGGTATACCAAGGATTTACTGTAATACTGAAATAAAAAGCAGTTATCAGCATTTTTTTTCCAATTAGATCTGTATAAAAGAGTATATAAAGGATAAATCCATTTCATTAGGTAAACTGGGAATGAGAAATGTTTGTTTATACATTAGATTATTAGGGCAATGCTATTACAATAACATGATGTTGTGAGGTACCTTCTGTTATAATATATGAGGTACCATCACCACTTGCCGTGGTGAATACTAATACGTATTAACCTAGCTTGTTTAGTTTCAACCACACAGTGTAGCAGGATTGCCTGGGTCTACTGTCAGACCTGCAGGATTATCCTATTTGGCTCCTCTGGAAGCTGGTGACTGTCTCAGTAACAGTTTAAAATATACCTATGTAAAGATTCTATATCCACTATATCCACACATAGCAAAACATACACACACATAATTTCCATTGTGCACTAACAGGCACACTTTTGCTAATATAAATATAAATGTATTATCTGGTCCAGGGCTTTAACCCTGGTATTCAATGGTGATCATAGCTTTTCCCGAATTCCCAACTAATTAGTATAGTATTTGAGGTTGACTAAAGACATACGTCCAACCCCTCCAGCAATATCCTCATTTCCTGTCTAACTGATGATCCAGAGGAAGGCAAAAAAAAAAAAACACCAAATTTATGAAGGGAAAAAAAATCCTTCCTGACTCAAGTGGCATGGAGTTTATCTATGGCAATTATCCATTACAGCCCAGAATATATAAATGTATTATCTGGTCCTGGGCTTTAACCCTGGCATTCCATCATAGCTTTTCCCCAATTCCCAACTGATTGTAGTTTATCTAAGACAATTATCTATTACAGCCCAGTAAACTGCCAGAAGCTGTATTGTGTCTTGATATTTGATCTGTTGTGAAGCCGCCTAATACAAGGATTTATACAACATCTTGTAAATCTTAAAATGGCAGAGGTGAGACCTTACAGAATGCACAGGCTGGCTGGCTGTAAGTTGGTCTCAATACATTAGGCTCTGCTTGCTAGAAGACGTTAACCTTGGAGGCCACCATTTTAAATGAAACACTTGCAGCAAGAAAACCGTTTTACATGCAGAAGCTATTAAACCCTACACACAGGGGAGATAGTTTTATTATGTTCTCCAAACAAGTCACTTATGTGTTCTCTCTTAGTTAATGACCTTCAAACACACTTACATAGTTACATAGTAATTGAGGTTGAAGAAAGACATCAAGTCCAACCTATTCACCCTTTTTTTTTTTAACCCTACCTAACAGTTGATCCAGAGGAAGGCAAAAAAAACAGCAAAAAAAAGGGGGGGGGGGGAAATCCTTCCTGACTCCAAACAGCAATCGGAAAGTATCCCTGGATCAACCAGATCTATATGTATTAATACCAGTAATTCTCAATATTATTTAGTTTTAGAAACTTATCCAGGCCTTTTTTTAAAGCTATTTAATGAGCTTACCATTACCACATGTGTTCTACAGTTTCACCGTTCTCACTGTAAAGAAACCTTTCCTAACCTTAAAGGATGTCCACGTGTCCTCTGATATGACCTATTAGTGAACAATACACCAATGAGTTCATTGTATGGCCCATTAATATATTTGTGTCAGATTATCATATCCCCACGCAAACCTCGCTTCTCCAATGTAAACAGCCCTAATCTGCCTGAATATTCAAGCCCCTTCATTCCCCTAATTAATTTAGTTGCCATTCTCTGAACTGCTTCCATTTCCAAGATGTCCTTTTGTATATGGGATTCCAAAACTGCACTGCATATTCCATTCCAAATGAGGCCTTACCAGTGCCTCGTAAAGAGGGAGAATAATATTTTTCTCTCTTGAATCCATTCCCCTTTTTATACAAGACAATATCTTGCTAGCTCTAGTCATTGCTACCTGGCATTGTTTGATACAGCAAAGTCTGTTATCTACCAGAACCCCCAAATCTTTTTCCATTACAGATGCACACTGGTGCATGGCAGGGCTTTGTATGTTTATTGGTGGTTAATGATGGTGGCTTTGTCATGATCTCCCGGGAAAGTTTTGTTTTTTAAAAAACAATTGAAATCACTGCATTGTTCCTTGTCCTGTATGAAAGCAGTTAGTTAGTTTACATGGTCACTTCTGGCCCTATCCTGCAATACCGTCTATTAGGTATGCTGAAACCAAACAAAGGTGGCGGTGACAGAGGCTTGGTGGGATTTATTAGCAATAGAAATAATATAAAAAATGTTATAACTTGTTTTTTACATTGTGTAGATAAATAATTTGCTTTTCTGTTTCTCATATTTCTTTTTTTCCTTGTAGTTTCTCTTAATTGACTGCTATTGGTTTAATTCCAGTTTATTGTAGAATGCCATGGGAATACTCTACTCCCACAGTTCCTGGGAATGTACCGGCTAAATGTGGATGGAGTGGAAACATACATGATAGTTACAAGGAACGTGTTTAGCCATAGGCTCTCTGTGTACAGGAAATATGATTTAAAGGTAAAGCTGCCTTAAGGTGATAAATACTATTTTTATATGATTAAAAATAAAATCTGTATTGATATTGGTTTTATTTATATTTAACCCCATTTAGGGAGATTTAAAATCGTTAAAAATGTTATTTAACATTTGAAAGCTAACATTTGATTGGTTGGGGCAAAATTAGCACCATTTTTAACAATAAAAACTTTTATTGTATAACCCTGTATGTGTACATATATTGTAGATCATTTTAAATATGTACATAAAAAAATATTAAAGGGCATGTCCACCCCTTTTTGTAATTTATGCCACATAGTAGGGCTAGTTCCCCCAGCCCCAACCGCTATAATATATTTTCCAGAAACTCCCCCAATCATTACTTACCTTCCCTCTCTCCTCCGCCGCACAAGCCTTCTGCTTGCATGAAACTGCAAGCAGGGGGCCGGACCGGCAGCCGCGTCTGTGATTGGCTGAGAGACAGCCAATCACGGACGTGGCTGCTGGCTGCACAGAATGCCAGGGAGAGAGGTATGGTAAGTAGAGTGCGGGGGAGTTTCTGGAAAATATAATATAGCAGTTGGGGCTGGGGGAACTTGCCCTACTATCTGCCAGCTCAGAGGCGGAAACAATTTCCCTGGTTCCCCAGGTTCCTGTTGGTCAGTCTTCTGGACTTTGGAGGGACTTTACAGGAGAACCATTTAGAGCTGGGATCTAAGGTAAGGATTTTTATACACTACAGTGTGGGGCCAGTAGTGGGGGAAATTATAGTTTTGGGGGTGGACATGCCCTTTAATATTAGATGCACTTGGGGAAGGTGCAAGTATTATGATATTGCTTCTTTAATAAAAATATTTAAGTTGGTGGGTCGACATTAAAATTCAATAAGCAACTTTCATTCAAGGTTACATGTGATAATGGTATAAAGATAGACAGATCTAATTATGCCCAGATCAAGAGCATGTACTCGCATTTTATAATGTCCCATATACTCTTCATAATCATTGATTTGCTGTCGAGGAAAATATTTCCGTAATGTTGCATAAAGACGAGTTTCAGTAGAAATGCTTTTACATATACAAATGTGTGTGTATATCTGAACAGATCCCATTTTCCCTGTTGTTTCTCCTGTTGTTATTTAATAGAATCCCATTTTCTGTTTCTCTTTCATCTTTTAATGTTATATTAAGGAAGGACAGTCTACAAATGTGCTAACCATGCACTAAGCATTAGTGTGACTTGTATTTGAATAATGAGGTGTACACCCTGCAGACTCCTACCTTAATCTTATATGAATTCTAAGTACAGAGGGAGATTTTGTTTAATGCCGTTATAAACATATACAGTTATCCAGAACTGTAGACTGAATTACTACAGTGACTATCTGTGTAGCTTGGTAAAAACCTTTTTATCTATTTCCCAGGGCTCCACGGTGGCAAGGGAAGCCAGTGACAAAGAAAAGGTATTGTATTGTTTTTATTTATACGGTATAGAGTAATTCCAATACCATTCTTATTGGGGTCAATTATCTAGTCTCTCATTATAGAAAATGGCATTAAACGCTGTTGGTTTTTGCATGTACTGAAGGAAATTAAAGGACAACTATAGTGTAAGAAATAACTTTAAAAAAAAATGAAAAGTACCCAGGACAGGGAGGTAGGATTGATTATTCCTACCTAATATTGTTTTGTGGAGGAGCTACAACACGTACAGTTTTTAGCTGCCGGTTAGGGCTCTGAGTCTCCCTGTATTAAAGATATTGTTGAAGCACTCAGGAAGCCTGGCAGAAGCAGTTTTCTTTGTGCTACCGTTCCTCATAGAAAATGTTATTGGGAGGTAGAAAGTACCAATCCTACCTCCCTGCCTCTGTAATTATTATTATTGTGGATTTATATAGCGCTTACATATTCCATAGCGCTTTACAATTACATGTATACATTCACATCTAAGCTTCTTGCTTTTTAGTGTTTATTAAGTGACATGCTTGCACATAGTTTCGGGGAGTGTCCCCCCCGAAACGTTGTGCAAGCATGTCACTTAATAAACACTAAAAAGCAAGAAGGTTAAAAGTGTGCGTTCTTCAACCAAGTATAAGTTACAAGATAAAGAACTGCAGGTGGTAGGCAGTAAAGAGGAGCAGCACCTATGATAAGAAAGGAGTGCGGGGAAATCATTATAATTTAATTCACATCTAAGCACATTTATTTGACACATACAACCTATCAGTATGACTTTATGATTGTGGGGGAAACCAGAGTGCCCGGAGGAAACCCATGCAAGCACAGGGAGAACATACAAACTCCTTGCAGATGTGTCCAAGGATGGAATCGAACTCAGGACTTCAGCGCTGCAAGGCATCAGTGTTAACCACTGAGACACCGTGCTGCCCATAAATGAATCTTTCTCTATAAATGAATCTATCTCTATAAACCACTGTATTTCGTTTAAACGTTGCATGTTCAGCCCTTGTGCCAATTTGGTAAAAATCACATTTAAAAAAATTGTTTCCTTTGGGAAATACAGGAGTTCGCCTTAAAAGGGAACGTTAAATGAAAATTCCCATTTGGAGCAGAGGGGAAAGGTAAGGATTTTATAACACTACACAGTGGGGCCAACAGAGGGGAAAATTTTAGTTTTAGTGGTGGACATGCCCTTTAACAACAGGGGTGGACATGCCCTTTAACAACAGGGGTGGACATGCCCTTTAACAACAGGGGTGGACATGCCCTTTAACAACAGGGGTGGACATGCCCTTTAACATACTTAATTCCCAAGTATTGGAAGCTATTGGAATTGTCAACACATCCAGGACACTAGGATAGCTGATAAGTGTTCTCTAACCAGGAGAAATGTAATACTTTGGTTGGTAGGACCTGGGTACTCTTTACATGGGACCTGCATACCATAAGACATACCTGTGATTACTACATCAGACTCTTGGTACCTTATGTGTGATGTTTGGAGCTGGGAGGGGGACCCCAGAGGATATCAAGCAGGATATAGAAACACTAATGATATTAACAAGGTAGCCAGTTAATTTGTTGTTCGTACATTTTGTTCAGTCTTTCTTGCACTTAGTTGGACCTTTGCATTCTATGGACAGCTTGGGATACGTCTGCCAACACAAATATAACAACCAATTCTCTCTGAGGATATGAAATGTACCTTAAAAGAAGTAGGCTTATTCCCCTGTATGGGAACCAGCACATTCTTGTAACTAGGATGTTCTTTTTTTTTTTTTTTTTTTTTTTTATTTGTAATATTTGATAACATTTATAAAAATCTACATTAAAAAAATATGAAAAATCACCACAGGGCTACTTGCCCTTATTATAATCACATCCAGTCTTTTGCCTTTAGATGGAAATAGAACTTATCTGTAAAGCTAAGTATGGTGATGTATGTTCTGTATCGGGAATGGTCGTTACGAAAAATTTCCCTCGGTCATGATTGGCCCCCAGTACTAAAGTATAGGGATTCGACCACATATAGGTGTATGGTGGTCACCACCGATCTCCCTATACTTTATATACTATACGCTTGTGACTGTGTGTAGACACATCTTTCACATCTTACAGGTTCTCTGTCCAGATTAGTACTGTGTGTATCCAGCTTAACTTCTTATTGTATTTCACAGTAAGGGGTACATTATTAGTTTTGTAATCAATACAGGGTACTGTATCTTTACACTGCACTGATTATATTACAATTTAATTGCCAAATACAATCTCAAGTCTACTGTAAAATGTGTAAAATACTCTTAATTTGCGGTTAATGACAGAAGCATCCAGCACAGGTGTACCAGAACATGTATTCCCAAGTGTGCCATAGTCTTGGAAGATTTGAAAACTGGCTCAGCACAGAATGATTCCCACTTCATACGCAAACAACATTCAAAATTTTATATCAAGTCATAACAAATGTGAAGTCAGCTGCTTGTTATTTCAAACAAGTCACTTAAAATACAGACAGGAACCAACAGGGATGAAAGTTTTGATTTCTTTAGGTTTACAGTTTCCAGTTACAAGTTTTGTCCTTCCTTGTCTACATAGTTGACACTAGGGGAAATATTTATAAAATCTTTGTATTAGTATCACTGAACTTTGCAATGGTGAATTGTATAAAGAGGGGAATAGATTCAAGAGAGAAAAATGTTATTCTCCCTCTTTACAAGGCACTGGTAAGGCCTCATTTGGAATCCCAAAAACGAAAGGGACATCTTGGAAATGGAAGCAGTTCAGAGAAGGGCAACTAAATTAATAAAGGGAATGTATGGGCTTGACTATGCAGGCAGATTAGACAAGTTAGGGCTGTTTACATTGAGAAGCGATGTTTGCGTGGGGATATGATAACTTTATACATGTCCCATGTAAATACAAAATGTGGCTATAATGTAGGTTACCCCTGCCCACCCCCAATCGCTATGTTAGTTTGCTAAAAAAAGATTTAGAACGGTACTTACATGCCTTCATTCCCCCGGCGCTCTGATCCGGCTCCCTGCTTGCCAGAACTGCAAGCAAGGGGCCGGACCAGTAGCTGAGTCTGTGATTGTCTGAGAGGCAGTTCTAAATCTTTTTTTTTAGAAACTAATATAGCAGTTGGGGGTGGACAGGGGTAACCTACATTATAGCCAAAGGAATCTACACTAGGTGGATGGATCCAGATGGTGGGAGGGCGGGGGGAAAGGGCTCCCCTGCGCTTGCTACTGTCCACCCAGGGGACAGAGAGGAGGCAGAAACCTTTTGAACAGGAAGACAGCTCCTACTGTTCAGTTTTTTTGGACTTTGGACAAGCACTGTAACTATAAGGTGCAGAGATGTAAGTATGGATTTTTTTAAACTACCCAGAGGGCCATTAGTGGGTTAAATTTTAGTTTCGTGGGTGGACATGCCCTTTAATGGGTCATAGAATAAACACTCTGGTTCATAGTTCACTAATAGGTCATATCAGAGAACTCGTGGACATCCTTTAAGATTGGAAGAAAAGAAGTTTCATCTTCAGGTTAGGAAAGGTTTCTTTACAGTGAGAACGGTGAAACTGTGGAACTGTCTTCCAGCAGATCTGGTAATTGCAAGTTCATTGATTAGCTTTAAAAGTGGGATGTATACGTTTCTAAAACTAAAATATTGAGGATAACTGGTATTAATACATATACTATAGTTCTGGTTGGTACAGGGATACTATATAATATTGAGAATTACTGGTATTAATACATATACTGTAGTTCTGGTTGGTACAGGGATACTATATAATATTGAGAATTACTGGTATTTATACATATACTGTAGTTCTGGTTGGTACAGGGATTCTATATAATATTGAGAATTACTGGTATTAATACATATACTGTAGTTCTGGTTGGTACAGGGATACCTTATAATATTGAGAATTGCTGGTATTAAAGGGGAACTGTGGTCTCCAAACAAGTTGATTTTAAATGAAAGACCAGGCTCCTACCTTTAAAATGTGCGATCAACCACCTCTCTACGTGCTGCAGAGCCCAATATATGAAGAAATCACTGATCAGAAAGTTAGGGGGTGGGAGGTTTTGAATCTGTGGTCAAAATACTAGTTCCTCCCTCTAATCTGTGTTTGGCACATGCTCAGTGCAGGAGAAAGCAGAAGAAACCAGGAAGAGATCGAGTTACAGTGACTGATGGAGGAGAGGGAGTGGCCACAGGAGATTTCAAGGGGACTGCAAGGGGAGGTGCCATGGAGGCCCATTAGGAGGAGGAGGTTTCAGAGCAGGAAGTGCAGGGGATCTGGTGATGCTGTTTCTCAGGAAAATACTCAGGAAAGCAATTCCTACCAATTTACCTAAAGTTATTTTTGGATCACAGTTACCGTTTAATACATATACTGTAGTTCTGGTTGGTACAGGGATACTATATAATATTGAGAATTACTGGCATTAATACATATACTGTAGTTCTGGTTGGTACAGGGATACTATATAATATGAGACTTACTGGCATTTATACATATACTTAGTTCTTGGTTGGTACAGGGAATCTATATAATATTGAGAATACTGGTATTAAACATATACTGTATTTGGTTGGTACAAGGGATACTATATAATATTGAGAATTACTGGCATTAATACATATACGGTAGTTCTGGTTGGTACAGGGATACTATATAAATTGAGAATTACTGGATTTATCATACTGTGTTTCTGGTTGGTACAGGGATATCTATATATATATTGAGAATTACTGGTATTAATACATATACTGTAGTTCGGTTGGTACAGGATACTATATAATTTGAGAATTACTGGCATTTAATACATATACTGTAGTTCTGGTTGGTACAGGGATACCTAACTAATATTGAGAATTACTGGCATTTATACATGAACTGTAGTTCTGGTTGGTACAGGGATCTATATAATATTGAGAATTCTGGTATTAATACATATACGTAAGTTTTCTGGTTGGGTACAGGATACTATATAATATTGAGAATTACTGGTATTAATACATATACTGTAGTTCTGGTTGGTACAGGAATACTATATAATATTGAGAATTACCGGTATTAATTGACGCAATGCCTTAGCATTCACAGGAGCGGGCGCCAGTTGTAAACCGCTTGATAACTGCTCAAGTCCAATATCGGCAAATACGGTGCAAAAGTGCACATTATAAATATACCCTAGCTTTATTTGTCAGCAACGTTTATCTTATCACCTCTATGGATCCACTGTTTCTATGTCTATCCGTCTGTGTACATACAATAGCTTTCCTTTTTTAGTGAGTAGTCATATTACCGACTGACTTTGGTCCTGACATCTGTTGTTTGCTCAAAGCTCGGCAGCAGTCACCAAAGCCTAAGCCTGTCAACATGCTCCGTATTTTAATTTGATTCAACCTAACTTGATCAAACAGATCAACCTGTGTATGGCTGTATGTTCGTTAGACTGCTGGACGATACTGTTCAGAATTTGCAGGACCTGGGCAGATCAAGATGCAATCTGACGCTTGAAATCCATGATTGATGTTGCAGGGCCGTTAAATAAGATTGGAAGTCAATTGTCTCGCAACCACTTGCAACCATCGAGTGTGTATAGGCGCTGTTTTTGCTTCCTGTGGTGGACTCACTGGTTGTAAATAGGGACAAAATAAGGTTATTGGGGAACCTGTGCTGGGTGAAATCACTTTTGGGCTTATTAAAGGGGTTCAAAATGTTGCCTGTGTTTTATAGCTTGTATTTGTTCTGTTGCAGTATGAATTCTATTGTGAGTTAAAGGGTATCTCCACTGCTAAAAATTGTTTTGATCTCAATTTTAATGGAAGGAACTGGAGCGTACAGGCGCTGTGTCTACCTCCCAGTTCTTTCAATAAACTGCAGAGAGAAGGTAACGGGTACTTACCCCGATCGCTTGCTCCCCCGCTGTATAGTCTGACAGTTCCTGATGGACTCCGTCTTTCTTGCGCATCGCTCGGAGGAGTTAGGGATTGGATAAGTACCTTACATCTTTCCAGCTACTGCGGGTTTTATTGAAGAACAGGAGGTAAGACACAGCTCCTATACCACCTGTTCTTCATTTAACTGAAAGCAAAACTAAATTTTTAGCAGTGGAAATACCCTTTAACCAGAATGACAAGAATAAATAGACAACTACATTCAACTGGCTGTTATCTATAAGGGGAAACCTCCCTACTCAGAGGAGCAAGTGCAATGTCATACCCTGGCTCACCCTCATTCTTTATTCCAGTTCCAGCCGCATATGTCCAGAACATTCTTTGCAGGCATCTCCCTCTACACACATGACATTCAACAGTTGTCACATTCCACATCTGTTTTGAGTTTCCCTTCCCCCAGGAAAGATTCATTGTTCACTGATAGACATCATTCAGGAACCTAAGGCTCAGACAGATTAGCCTTCTCTAAGGCAAACGATATGGAAGCGTTAAACTCCCCGGGGCCCTTCCTTCATGGCAAAAAAGGTGCAATTCCAATTTATAAAATTAGTGCTTCTAGTTCAGCTTACTTATTTCTTGTACTGACATCTGGGCACGCTGCCAACGCGCAAGAAGCGTGCGGCTCAGTAGGAATAGACAATGGAGCAGAAAGGAAAGAGAAAGATGATCACAGACAGAGCCAATTCCACTGAGTCAGAACATCTTGCTAACGGATTTCACTGTGAATCAAAACCTTTCAAACAAGCATTTCTTATTGAGACCCGCGTCCGTGTCATGGTGTCCTGGCTAATAGTAAATATTGTATCAGTAAGTATGTCATTGACTGTTATGGAAACAAGGATCACACTGAGCAGATCGGTGGAAGCAAAATGTCAAACTTTCATTACATCAAACAGTGTAAGTTTAGTTCTTAGAAATATTGCGTGGGATGAAAGTATGTAAGGTGTCTCGCTCAGGGCAAAGCAGTAAACACCAACATAAAAGTGGAACACCATTGATGAATTTCCATAATAATTGCAGTGTATTTTAGGCATCTGTTGCATTCAAATGGGGTAATTTACTGCTGTAAGCAAATCGTATGCATAGCTACTCCCACATTTAGAAAATAGCAAAGAGGGACAAGATGTGCTACAACCACTTTATAAAGCCATGCCCAATTTCCAAGGCCACGCCCACTCTTGCTTAGGTGTAACCTATTTTAAAAACCCCTGTTCCCATATTACATTGTTTACAAGTGTATGATGTGATAAGAATAGCAGAAACAGACTAATATACTGGCTAATGAACTGGAGAGACGACAACACTTTCTAATGAATTGTGAGGGTTTTACTTGACCACTGGCCTGGTGAATGAAATGGCTGACTTATCATCCTCCAGGTCATCAGGCAGAGTTAATTTCGCCCTCCACTTCATCGGCAGTAGTTATTCAGCCCTCCACTTCTTCGGGCAGAGTTAATTCAGTCCTCCGTTCATCATCAGAGTTATTCCGCCTCCACTTCATCAGGCAGAGTTAATTCAGAGCCCTCAGTTCATCGGGCAGAGTTAAATCAGCCCCTCCAGTTTCATCGGTCAGAGTTAATTCAGCCTCCAGTTCATCGGTCAGAGTTATTCCGCCCTCCACTTCATCAGGCAGAGTTAATTCAGCCCTCAGTTCATTGGGCAGAGTTAAATCAGCCTCCAGTTCATCGGTCAGAGTTAATATTCCGCCCTCCACTTCATCGGTCAGAGTTAATCAGCCCTCCAGTTCATCGGTCAGAGTTGATTTTAGCCCCCCAGTTCATCGGGCAGAGTTAAATTACCCTCCAGTTCATCGGGCAGAGTTTTAATCAGCCCTCAGTTCATCGGGCAGAGTTAAATCAGCCCTCCAGTTTCATCGGCAGGTAAATCACCCTCCGTTCATCGGCGAGTTAAATCAGCCCTCCAGTTCATCGGGCAAGTTAAATCAGCCCTCCAGGTTCATCGGGCAGAGTTCATCAGCCCCTCCAGTTCTCTCGGGCAGAGTTAATTTAGCCCTCCAGTTCATCGGGCAGAGTTATTTAGCCCTCCAGTTCATCGGGCAGAGTTAATTTAGCCCTCCAGTTCAGGGCAGAGTTAATTTGCCCTCCAGTTCATCAGCCAGTTTTAACATTGACACAGACACATGATTTAAAAACACTTGTGTCCTACAACTCATTCCCCCAGCTACCCCCTGTCAATAAATATATCAGTCAGGCAGCTAAGGAGTTGTGCTGCATGGCCAGGATTCTGGTGGCTCCAGCTCTTACTTTGACAGTTTCACACTGTGAGAGTTAACTCTTCACAGTGTATGTCCACCTCTCTGACTTACGGGAGATAAATGAACTATGTCTCTTCCATTCTTCAGTAAAACCTCTGCAGGCGAGAATAAACTTACTGCAGATCGCTCCGCACCGCTTCTCTGACGTTTTGCTGATGCTCCTTGTTCCCTTGCCTGTGTGGTGTATGCAGTGCACATTGCAAGGGACTGGGGATGTGTCTGAGAATGTCCGTTGCTTTGCAGACTGTCAGCAGTGCTGGATCGGTCCGCGGTACTTTTCTTCTCTCCTGCAAGCTTTACTTAAGAAAGGGATGTAAGAACAGCTCATTTACCTCCTGTTCTTAATTTAACAAAACAGAAAAAAGCCAGCAGCTGCATTCTGCCGTTTGACCCCACAGCCACATACCAGTGAGTCTCCCGTAACGCCTGTGGACTAGGCGTATTAATAAATCACTCTCAGGAGGGAGGCTGCAGGCACTTTGCAAGTCCGGTTCAGTCTGAGTCCCGCTCCTATGTGCACACTGTGAATCCGATTTGGCTTGCTTCTTGTATTCTTCGGAGCAGACAGCCCATCAGGGTCCCCGCTATGGCCACATTGTGCATTCACCATGGCGTGATCCCTGATTGGCTGCTTCTTTCACACCAGAGCAGCCAATCAGATCATGCTGCCAACAAGTAATGTTTTTGGGCGCGTACTGGGACAACGGGATTGAATCGAGAATCTGTGAAATCTGAGACAGTTGTGAGCTATGGAGCAGCATTGCAGAAATTCTTAAATTTAAGGCAAGTCCATCCCCATTTTTAACTTTTTCAGTGCCAGCAGAATTTCAGGATTTTGCCGACTCAATTGCTTTAGACTAATTTTAACAGTAGGACCCCCCCATAAAACAGGAATATTATACATGTTATACTCTTCAGCGCAAAGTGTACTTTTGCATGGTAACAGAATTTTGTAACATTTCTGAAGATTTTACTGGGATTTATGGGTAAAATATGTAAAAAAAAAATATTTAAGTAAAATGTGCAAATTTTCATGGATTTTTCCCATTTTTATTCTTAAGGTTATGCAGAAAAATCTTACTGTTTAATAAAGCTCTGATACAGTCCACTTGGAATACAACGATACCAGATAAATGTAGGTACCCCACTTTTCCTGTATAGGAGACCCACCCAAACTAAAACTGCACTTTCAAGAATATTACATACCAAATTAAATGTATCACCACTTCTGTTGGTTAACATAATTATATCTACCAAATTAAAGGGACGGTAAACTCCCCATCATCCTAAAAATAACTATGTCCATCCCATTTCTATTATTCACAGGGAGGTGAGAACGCTTATTCTCACCTCCCTTGAGTAATAGGACGCTCAGGGACCTGGAACTTACCTTACCGCCGCTCCTTCCTTACTGACAGCCGCTCTGTCCTGACTGCGCGTCCCTATTTAGGCGTCATGCGCGCCAATTAAAGATTAGGGCGCGCAATTGGGAGAGAACGTGCTGTTCTGAGAAGGAGCGCTTGCGAGTGGAGCGTGGTAAGGTAAGTTCCAGATTCCCCGAGCGTCCTATTATTCCAGGGAGGTGAGAATAAGCGTTTCTCACCTCCCTGTGAATAATAGAAACGGATTTATGGGTTTAGTATCCTTTACTAAAATATCCTCACCAATGACAATATTTTTAGAAACTTCATACCGCCGGAGTGAGTTAAGTTTGATCAAAATGCAGGTAGTTTTTTTCAATTAAAAAAGTATAGAGGAAAGTTCAAAAGCAACTTGATATGAAAGCCTATGCCCCCCTAAATAAAATGGTATGCCACTTCATGGTGTTCTCAGAGACGTGGCTAACCCAAAGTGGATATTTATTTATTTGAGCAGTCTGCAGTTTTTTCAATAAAACTCTCCCCTAACTCAGAAATACCCCCAAAACACTATCCGGGTTATTCAATAAAAGTTCTTATCGTTTAAAATGGTGCTAATTTTGCCCCAACCAATCAGATCTTATTTACATTTGAAATCTAACATCTGATTGGTTGGGGCAAAATTAGCACCATTTTAAACGATCATAACTTTATTGAATAACCCTGTATATATTTCTGGAATCTAACACACCTTGTGTGCAGACGTATGTCATTCAGACCATCAATGGTGAGAGGCGCAGTTCTTTTAGAAGTTTGACTTTAGGCAATGTTCGGTTAGTAATGAACAAAAAATCAACTTCATCAAATTAAAATAATCATGCCAAAACCCTATGGGAATGTAAAAAAAGTTACAAATATCAATCCCCCAAATGTCCTAAATCAAACGGTATGCCATATGCATGGTTACACGCGCATGTGGAAGCGAAAAGCCATGAAGTGAGCCAATGCATGATGGCTCAGAAAACAGAGAAAATATTCATCCACTTGAATTTAAATAGTCTGCAGGTTTTCCCACCAACACACAAACTCAGAATACCTCCCACCAAAACTATATATTCCCTGGAATCTACATGGCTTCAGCTATGTAACGCTGTAGTTCGTTCATTGCATACCATCATGGTGTGGGCGGCGTATTCTTCTTAGAATTTCACACTTTTAGCAGATTTTCTGTAAAAATGAACAAAAACAACTTTCAAATGTAGAAATCATACCACAACCCTCATGAATGTAATAAAAAGTTACCAAATATCCATTTCCCTAATATTCTGAATTCAACAGTATGCCTAATCATGGTTAAACATGCGCACATGTAAGCAACTTGCCAAAAAGTGAGACAAGCATGATGGCTCAGAAACCGCAAAAAATTTATTCGGCCGAATCCAAGTCGAACGTTCTGCAGTTTTTTATGTGGTGCCGTTTGTTCGCACTTTTGCAGATTTTTCTGTAAAAATTAACAAAAAAACTACTTCCAAAGGTAGAAATCATCCAAAACCCTATGAGTGTATAAAAAGTTACCAAATATCAATCTCACAATGTCCTGAATCAAACGGTATGCCATATGTATGGTTACACACACGGATGTGGAAGTAACTCGCCACAAGTGATACAATGCACGATTGCTCAAAAACATGAAAATATTTAGCCAAATCTAAATCGGACAGTCTAACATTTTTTCCTATAACCAACTCAGAACTTCCCCCCCAAACGAAATATTTCTGTAATCTACACACCTTTAGCTACATAACACTGTAGTTCATTCATTCGTACCATCAATGTGTGTGGGCTCAGTTCTTTTTGTCGAAATTCACACTTTCATAGATTTTCTCTGAAAAATTAAACAAAACTATTCAAAGGTTGAATTTATACATAAAACCTGGAATGTAAAAAAAGTACCAAATACACAAATATCATATCCTCATCCTCTGTCCTCAATCAAAGGGTAGCTATATGCATGGTTTATACATATGGCATACACGTGGAAGCGGACTAGTTACGTAATTGAGACAATGGTTCATAAAAACAGTGAAAATATTCAGCAGAATCCAAATTTGAACAGTCTGGCATTTTTACCACAACACCGAAATAACCCCCACAATATATATATTAACGGAATCTACACACCTTCAGCTATGTAAAGCATAGGTCCCAATGTGATGGTTCGCTGGGATTGTCCCGTTTAGGGGATGATCACAGAGTCCCCGGTTCGACAGAGTAAAAAAAAAAAGCGGATTGCTGTCTGTTTTCAGCCAATCATGTAAGCCTCTGCGTTCCCGCTGAAAAGTTTATGCAGAAAAGTCCTCCTTCCTGGACTGACTGCACAGTGCACATAAGCTGGAAGACAAGAAAGACACTACCTGCTGGAAACAGAGAGGTCAGTTTCTCTCACAATAATCATCATGCTCATGCTTTCTGTCTGCTGCTGGTGTGGTGCCTGGTTACATTTCAGTGATTTTTGATTTTTTGATATTTTTTTAAGTGTGGTGAGTTAAAGGCAAGTGCCCCTCATTTTTAAATGTACCTCCCATTTCCACACAGGGGTGCAGGATCAGATCATGGGGGGTGTTTACACTCTTAATGCCCCTTTTGGGCTAGCCACACTGCTGCGTATTTTGTGCGCTTGCGTGTTTTTCAGAGATCTTTGAAAACTCTGCAATGCACCACAAATCGTTCATTGCGATTGCGATTTGCGTTGGGCATTTTAAATCGCAAATGCATGTGTTTCCAAAACCCATGCGCAAACTCAACAAATCGCACATGAAATCGCATGCGATTAGTTGTGTGATTGCGTTTGCATTTGCAGTGTGGCCGTTGCCCTTCGGTTTTATTAGAGAGCAAAACAATACGTGCACTGTTTAGTATAGATGAAGGTCTAAGATGTGACGATTGTTCCTAGTCACACACATATAGAAAGAGTAGTGATAAAAAAATAACAATTAAATGATAGAGAATTGAAGTAGAAAATATAAAACCATTGCTGTGACAGGTTCCATGTTCTCTGCCTGGTACCAGGCTAATGTGGGCTTTTTAATCATAGCAAATTGGAAGATCCTCATTAGTCCTACTAGGATCTTTCTGTTGATTAGAGATATTGAGTGCTTTGAACCAGAACACTCGAAGTTCCCTGGAGCAGCCAAAAACGATGTGGTTCTATAAATTTATTGATTAATTGTGGGCACTTAAAATTACCAGGCTATTATTGTTGGCACTTATGGTTTATCAATCTAATGTGGGCACTTATTGTCACCGCTCTAATGTGAGCACTTAGTTACCAATCTTATTGGGCACTTATGTATAACAGCCTAATCTGGGCCACCACATCACTCTCCCTTACAATAATCCTGCATGCTGATAGCAGTATTTAAAACATCTGATCATGGAACTGGCTGACACACTCAAACAGCAGTTAAAGGTATGTACAGGTTGTTGCAGGGCTACCGAGACTTATAGCAACTGCTGTCATGGGCTGCAGAATGTAACTGGCAGTCCCAAATTATAACTTATATACATGGCTCACAGCTCCCCCCATTGAACCAGTCCGAAACTATCAGAAATACCCGATCCTATATATCTTATATCGGGTCTAGGAGGCAATATTCTATCGAAGCCGGCACTCCCCTTCTTGTGCAGGCACTAAAGATTTGGGATCAAGCACGACGTAAACTGGCACTATACATAAACAATCTCACTATGAGGCAATAACTATCTGAGTTCTTACTATTCCGGACCATGTATGTGGCTCGGTATGGAGTACTACAAGTCTCCCATCTACTTGACAACAACACCTTAAGGACCTTTAAAATCCTGTTAAAACAGGATTTCTGCCGCCTAACAGCATGCTGTTAGATACCTTCAGCTTAGGCATGCCTTTGAGGAATGATTCCATTACACTCCACCCCCACAAGTACCCAACCTCTGCCCCCTGTATTGATGTCCTCTGCTGTAAACACTCAGCTTAACTAATTCCAATATATAAAGCACTTTGATTCACCCCGGCATAATTAGGCAGAGTGGAAAAGGAGAACATGGGAGGCCGACATAGGTCCATGGACAAAGAGGGTTGAAAAACCCTTGAAGCTTGCAAAGAGGATCCTCCAAAGCTTCCGATCAGACTAACCCAAATCTATATATTACATAGGGCATATACTCTCTCACTCCGTTTACAGTGTGTAAGCTACAGACCTATAGCCCTGGGCAGAATTAGGTGATGGGGGCCCCCCGACCCCACGCAAACACAAATTACATTGCATCTTCTTTGGCACAGTATATTCGTGAAGGTTGGCACTGCAACACAGACAGACAGTAGCAGGCACAGATATTTCCCCACCTCATACAGTAATAGGCACAGATAACCCACTCCCTGTCAATATACAATGTAGTACACTAACGCCTCCTCATTGCCAACTTGCTCATACATGCATTGTTAATTGGTTGCAAATTGGCAGTGGTAATTTTTTCTTAATGCACAGATATTGCAACTGTTTACATTTACACTGCGCCATTTTCAACCATTTACCAATGCCAGGGCTGGCTGCCAAAATAGTGTGGGGGAAAAAGCACAGACGGCACATTTTTTGTAGCAGGGGTCAGACTTCTTCCAACCCACGGGGCCCGGGAGCCAAGGGGCCCATCTTCTTATTTTTCCTATGACAGATATAGCTTCTCCAGAA
The DNA here is from genome assembly GCA_019447015.1 of Hymenochirus boettgeri. Taxonomy (NCBI): domain Eukaryota; kingdom Metazoa; phylum Chordata; class Amphibia; order Anura; family Pipidae; genus Hymenochirus; species Hymenochirus boettgeri. The sequence continues at coordinate 43,016,833 of CM033474.1, forward strand.
AACACTGTGGATGAAGCACGATAGGGGCCCTATCATAGTTTTGCTGAGGGGCCCTGTGAGTTCTAGTTATACGCCCTTGACTGTATTTAACACACAAGAGACAGAAATCACACCTGGATTTATTTGGACAGATGTTGTTTATTTATATCAAGATAAATAGCAAAAACCATTTCCTCCACATAAAGGACGAAACAAAGATTAATACAATTCAAAAATTTTGTAAAGCTTAATAATTACTGTACAGGATATGAACTGTAATTGACAGTATTGATATATGTTTTTTTTGGTGAAATAAAAGTTGTCTTCTCGCTTGGAGGGGTTAAAAAAAAAAAAAAATACTGTTGGAGGGGGGTCGTAGGACCATTTCTTACTTTCCGGTAGACCCCTGACCACAGTCATGTGCTTTACCGTAAAGATTCTAATGTATTTTCTGTATTAAAACATGACATGATTGGCTGGAAAATTCTAGTGGGTGGTTACATGCTGTAAGAATGTGAGAAACATTTGAGTCAGTGACTAATATGTTGTTGTGCTTGTGAGACCGGAATCGGGGAAACAAGTCACATGTCCATGTGTTATTAAGTAAATTTCTCAACAGTCCGCAGAACAATGAGAAGAGGAGGGACACAGACTTTTTGTTTTCTGATGTTTAGTACAGCAGGCTTATGCAGTTTTATTTTTTTTTCCGTTCTTGTACCTTTAAGAGTGGTATGGAAAAATAATTAATAATAAAAAACGTATATAGTGCCCTAGGGCAGTGGTTACACAAAGCAATTGACCTGCTTACTGTTGCTTTCATTTCATTTGTCATAAAAACTATCCAGTGACAAAAAACTCTGTCAGTGTTCCTATATGCTCTTCCATTTATAGCATGTTCTGTTATTTCTCGTTTATTTGCGTGTGCACAAATATATCAATGTTTTTGTCTTTAAGGCCAAAGAACTGCCCAACTTACAAGGACAAACTTTTCATACACGATGGGCAGAAGATCTATATTGAATGAAATAATAAAAAGATGTTCTTTGAAAAACTAAAGAAGACGTGGAGGTCAGAATTCTATTCACAGACTGGAAACAGATACTTCGAAGGAAGTCAGTGACTATGATGTATTCTCATTGAGTGAAAAGGTTCTCAGTTTTCACTCAGTGATTGGACCATAGAATTTGGAAGATTCTGGTGAAGACATGGTTTCAAGACCCAAATGTCCATCAATATGGTAGCATTTGAACTATGACACAATTATGACACGTAAGATAACGAAAGTTTGTAAAAGAATTCGGTTATAGACAATATAATATGCACTGACATAAATATAAGGGGGGGAATGGTAACATTTACAGTGAAAGGATATTTATGTTCATATAGTGCTGCAGGCCAAGTGCTCTTATACCAGCATGGAATTACTATGAGGCACTTCTAGAATCCTTATATTACACAAGTTTTGTTAAGTGGTACCTTCTGTTTCTATGCCTGTATTTTTGTCCTATAGGGAATTGTAGGCTGCTATGAATGTGCTTGATTTACTTTGATGTGTTTCAGAATTGCCTGGTAATTTAAAAGTCTTTTCATGTTTCTATGTCTATGTTTAAAAAAAAATTCTACCAGCGTTGTTGGTTCGACTTTATGTTTTGCAAGACAGTGTGTATTGTTTTTTCCTCCTGTATAATAGGTTAAAGTTTATGTACAGTGTGTACACTACGGTTATATAGGCTACAGTTATGCAAGGTGCGGTATGGTACAGTTATACATGGTACAGTTACGTATGGTGCAGATATGCACAGTACAATTACAGTATATATGGTGTTGGTATGTATTTACAGTTTGTTTAAAGTTAAATATGTGCATTACGCTACAATTCTACATGGTACAGGTTATGTATGGTGCAGTTATCAGTTATGATATAGTTACGGTACAGGTTTAGTATGGTTATGTATGGTACAGTTATGCTACAGTCAGATATGGTATGTTATGTTGGGTACAGTTATTGCTACAGTCAGATATGGTCATGGTTAATGGTTATGGTACAGTTAGATATTGGTATGGTTATGTATGTACAGTTAGATATGGTTATGGTATGTATGGTAACGTTATGCACGTCAGATATGGTATGGTTATGCTGGTACAGTTAGGGCTTGTTCACACTACATCAGTTTGTATCCATTTTTAAACCAGGTGCGTGTAAAAAATGGACAGACCGTAAAACCCCTAGATTTCATAATATCGTTCACACCTGCTGCGTTATATTCCGTTCGTTCCAGTCCATTTAAAAAAGCACTGCATGCAGCATTTTGTCCGTTTTTTCATGCATTTTCTATAAACATCTATGGAATACCACATTGTTACAAAATGGATACAGCATGTATGAAAAAAAGGATACAAAACTGACAAAAATAAACATGCTGTGGGTTGTCAGTTTTATGTGAACAGCTTATCTACTTTTAGATATTGTACCGGTTTTTTATGTATGGTACAGTTAGATTTAGGTACTGGTTAGTATGGTACAGTTAGATATGGTATGGTTTTGTCTATGCCAGTAGGTATGGTATGGTCTGTATGTTGGTCCGTTACGCTACAGTTAGATATGGTATGGTACATTATCACAGTTATGATGTTAAATGGTTACAGTTATGCCTACAGTTAATATGGTATGGTTGTATGGTACGTTTATGCTACAGTTAGATTATGGTATGGTCAAGGTTGGTACAGTTTGCTACAGTTACGTAGTATGGATGGTCATTATGGTACAGTTTTATGCTACAGTTAGATATGGTATGGTCAGTATGCTACAGTTAGATATGGTCATGGTACAGTTATGCTACGTTTAGATATGGTTGGGTTATGTTGTATTACAGTTATGTTACAGTTAGATATGGTATGGTCAAGTAGGGTACAGTTATTGCTACAGTTACATAGATAGGGTATGGTCATGTATGGTAGCAGTTATGCTACATTTACAGTAGATATGTATGGTTATGTATGGTACATTTATGATATAAGTTAGATATGGTTATGGTTAGTATGGTACAGTTAGATATGGTTGTGTGTGTATGGTATCAGTTAGTCTACAGTTAGATTGGTATGTTTGTATGGTACAGTTTATGCTACAGTTAGCTATGGTATTGTTATGTATGGCACAGTAGGCTCAGTTAGATATGGTATGGTTATGTATGGTACAGTTAGGATACCGTTATATGTATGGTTATGTTTATGGTACAGTTAGGCTACAGTAGATATGTATGGGATGTATGTACGGTATTGCTACAGTTGATTGGTTATTAGTATGGTACAGTTAGATAGGTATGGTTATGTATGGTACAGTTATGCTACTGTAGATATGGTTATGTATGGTTTCAGTTAGATATTGTATGGTTATGTATGGTAAGCGTTAGATATGGTATGGTTATGTTATGGTAGTTATGCTACGTTAGATATTGGTGTGGTTATGTATGGTAGTGTATGCTACATGTTAGATATGGTATGGTTGATTATGAATGGTACAGTTTAGATATGGTATGGCTATGTTATGTCACGTTAGATATGGTATGGGTTATGTATGGTATTTATGGGCTACAGTTAGCTATATATGGTTGTGAATGGTACAGTTATACTATGGTAATGGTTATGTAATTGCTACAGTTAGATATGGTATGGTTATGTATTGGTAGTTATCTACAGTTAGATATGGTCATGGTTATGTATGGTAGTTTATGGCTACAGTTTGATATGGTATGGTTATGTATGGTACAGTTAGATATGGTTACTGGTTATGTATGGTACAGTTAGATATGGTATGGTTATGTATGGTACCAGTGAGATATGGGTATGGTTATGTATGCTACAGTTATATATGTATGGTTATGTATGGAGTATGCTACATTTAGATATGGTATGTAATGTTATGGTAGTTATGCTACAGTTAGATAGGTATGGTTATGTATGTTATTAGCTATCTACATTTGATATGGTATGTATGGTACAGTATATGGTACAGTTAGATATGGTATGGTTTATGTATGTACAGTTAGATATGTTGGTATGTATGCGAGTTAATTGTATGTTAGTATGGCAGTTATGGTCCAGTTATATGATGGTTATGTATGGTACAGTTAGATATGTATGGGTTTGTTATGGTACAGTTAGATATGGTTGGTTATGTATGGTACAGTTAGATATGGTATGGTTATGTATGTACAGTTTAGATATGGTTATGTACGGTATTAGTATGGTATTGTTATGATGGTAGATGCAGTTAGATATGGTTTTTTTGGATACGTGTATGGTATGTATGGTACGTTGAATTGTTATGTATGGACAGTTAGATATGGTATGGTTATTTGGTACAGTTAGATATGGATTATTATGTATGGTACAGTTAGATATGGTATGGTTATGTATGGTACCGTTAGATATGGTTATGTATGGTATAGTTGATATGGTATGGTTATGATGGTACACGTTGATATGGTATGGTTATGTATGGCACAGTGTAATATGGTATGGTTATGTATGGTACAGTTTGGCTACAGTAAGCTGGGTGACTACTTTATAGATTTAAAAACTGTTATTGCCGATAAAGTTCACTTTTGGGAATTAAAAACATGTCCCATGTTATTTTTTTATTTATTTCAGAAAATGCAAGACTTGGTGTATATTTAGCCTGTAGTATATCCTCTGACCGCGATGTTTTATCCTCAGTTCCCCTTGTTGCATTCCATTGCTAAAAATAAATGCATGAGATAAAATCAATTGTTTAATAATAGAACCACCACAGAAGGATACAGGGAGGGAAGTCGTTATACGTAGGTATTGTATACTGTATCTTGTTTAGAGAAATCCTACAGTAAAGTCTTAAGAGAATGGTTCAAATTAACAACGAAATGCTAAATGTATTTCTGCTTCAACTAACAATATTATACAATATACATGAATTAGAGCAAAATGGTTGTGAGACACACCGGTATTGCTTTAAACAAACGTTGTATTTTTGTGCACACCACAACATGTTTCGGACAGTCTAGGCCTTTCGCAAGTGAAACATGTTGTGGTGTGCACATAAATACACGTTTTTTAGCAATACCTGTGGGTTGTCTGAGTTTTTGGTTGCTCTATACTAACACACTTGTATTTTGAATTCATGTCCAGGAACAGAGATCTGGCAACCCAAGGTCTAAGGAGATGTTGGTGAGCTGACTTGCATTTATGTGACACACCTGTCCCTTTAAATTGTATTTGGTCACACATCACCAGACTGTGCACTTACATTAGTGCTGTGTCAACCTCACGGCACTGAAGGCCAAATCTGCCCTTCTGGTCTGTTTGTGGCCCCCCGGTGAATTACTACACTGCTATCCATTTGTGCAATCCAAGTAGTGGTGAAACTATAGTATCTGCCTGCTAGATACCTGCGACCAGCTCTATTTACTAGCTGATAACGGTATCTAGCAGGCAGATCTACAGTTACGACGCTGCGTTGTACTGCACAAATGGAAGCAGCATAGTCGGCTTGGGATGCAGTCCCAACTAAAGTGGGTTCCAACAGTACGAACATGATCACACCATAGGCAGAGGTCCCATCTAAAAATAGTGTGTTTCAACCCTTTCCTGCCGAACCGAGTCCCAATCCTTCACCTGCTAAGTATCTTACAAAAAGATTCGCCGGCCCACCACTTACCTTGGTCTTTTGATTGGACCCTTAGTGATTGAGTTTACACACCCTTACTAGGAGCAAAAGGGAAAGGTTATTTTGTTGTTGAGACGTTCTATGTAAATGAAGCCTTATCAGTATAATATTTATTATATGATAGTGGATGGAATTATTACTGATTTGTCTCTACAATCACAGTTTCTAAGCACAACTAAAGCTCATGGACTACAGTTATTGTGGGAATCCATGATGTGGAAAGAGCAGAAAGGAGGAAGTGGAGAGTAGGACAACTGAAGGGGAAGAGGAAGGAGTAGAGTGATGGGCCCAACCAGTGGGAACTCCACCAGATAGCCCAGGGAACACCCTGAACAGTTCACGGCCACTGCCTCCTGGAGAATTTGATCCAGCAATTGATGTGTACGGGATTAAAGCCATGACAGTAAGTACAACATCTTATTAGTTTGATGACATGCTTTACAGGCTCCTTTAGTTTGTACCTTTTTGTTTACTCCCCGTAAAGGTCCTTTTATTGATCCTTTGTGTGGAAAGCGACCTTGCCTCTTAGAAGGGCCAACATTTCTGATGTGCATGGCACAAAGGCAGCAGGCTAGCTTTTAAGCTAAATTGATTACCAAAACGTTCTCCCTCAGGCCAGAAAACCTCAAAATACACGTTTTGTCAGATCTCTCCCCACTTAGCATGTCTCACCCCCTGTTTAGGGTTTCCTGACGTCCTTCTTGTACCCAGAATTCTCCTCTTTGAGACACGAATTGGGCTCCGCGGCAGGAATTCTACATTTTGACATGCATATGTCCGTATTTTTCTCTGACATTCGCTAGGGTAAGAACGCTTCCTCTCCTCTTCTGCATGGGCACACTTCCACGGGAGTGTTGCACACACACACTGGTGGGCTCTGGACCTTGCGCTTCTGTCATATGTAGCGGCTCATTAGTTCTAGTGGTCCCCCCTGTTCCTGTGGTTAAGGAGGTGGGACGACTCAGTCGTGTTGTGTGTGTTGGCCGTTCCTGTCCTGAATGTGTTTCAAAATATAGAACCCTACCCCTGGGAACTTCTCCATACATTGCTAGACCGAACGTACTAAAGATAGGCTTTCAGGGAGGCTCAGCTGATTAAACTGCAAGAAATTTTTATTGCTTTAACTGTAAACCTCAGGCCAGCATTGTTTTAAGCCCACATGCACATTGTTCAAGGCTTAAAACATTTTGTGATGTCCACATATAAAAGTTTTGGCATTAATTTCCTGCTGTGCCTCCTGATTGGCTATTATTGATTTTGTGGCCAGGAAATGACAGACTGCTCTCAATCCGAGGTGATTATGTCAAAAGGGGGCAGAACCTGTACTAAAGGTGGCAATTATGGGCTTCCATGCCGCCAGTGACATGGTCTGCTCCTACAGTACAGTGTTGGAGTGGCAGTGGTTTTAGGGAAGATTGTGTGTAACACCAGTCCTCCAAACCTATGGCTATGGTATGGCCATTCTCATTAGAAGCTAGGTGGTTTGATATGGCCAAAAGGACTTGGCCTTTAGTGTCATACCAGTTTCTATATTTAACGGTAAATTAAATGAGTAAAATTAATGGGAAAGAAAGAAAGAATGTTAACATAAATATTATTGGTTTTTGTGTACAGTGCGCCCTAGGAAAAAGAAGTTCATATTCCATGCCATTTTGAACATATTAACACTTACGAGAAAAAAGAGAAGCAGCGCCAATGTCAGCAAACACAGTTAAACACGGTGTAAGTATAGTGATTTGCTTGTCTGTTCTGTTTTCATTGAGGGTTTTAAAAGCATTTTTAGAAGTCCCACGCAACCGTGGTATGTGAAAGATTGAAACTAATAACTAATTTAAACAAATTCTAATACTTATATCCTAATAATCTCTATTGTACCGGAATAGGCATAAAATAAGGAATGGAGATCTTACTGGGGTATTCCATGTTATTCATGTTAGCCTTTTAGGAAAGGCCACACTTCTATAGAGGTTTTTATAGCATTCCACAGCTAAAAATGCGAAAACAAGAGTCCAGCTACAGAACCCGGTTTTCGCGCTTAATTGATCCATATTCAGCCATAAAACCCAGACAGCATTATACAACTGATGAATTTCAAACTACTACCAACACTGTCTTGGAAATCTTGCATGCCCATTATATTTTTAGAAGAGATAATGTAACCCCTTAAATGTAGTGCGTATTGTAAAATATAAGAAATATTAACAATTCACCAAGGAGTTTTGTGACATACTAATTTTACATGTTGTTAAAAATATTAATTATTTCCTAGTATAAAGTGTCTGGGTGGGTGGTTGATGTGATACAGAAAAAACTGCATTTGTATTGCAAACACTTGTTATAACGATATCCTTTGCACTATTGTGCATGTCATCAAAAATTTAATCCCTGTGAATTCCTGATATAAACAGTGCAACTTGCGATTACAGCTGGATTATTTTCATTTCTTAAGGGGGAAATGTGGTCTCCATACAAGTTGGCCTTTCGTAGTAAAAAACCGCACAACTACCTTTTGCAGTCTATCCAAGTTACAGCAGTTAAAGTGGTTTAGTTTAAGTTGGTAGTTCTGGTTGGTACAGGGATACTATATAATATTGAGAATTACTGGCATTTATACATATACTGTAGTTCTGGTTGGTACAGGGATACTATATAATATTGAGAATTACTGGTATTAATACATATACTGTAGTTCTGGTTGGTACAGGGATACTATATAATATTGAGAATTACTGGCATTAATACATATACTGTAGTTCTGGTTGGTACAGGGATACTATATAATATTGAGAATTACTGGCATTTATACATATACTGTAGTTCTGGTTGGTACAGGGATACTATATAATATTGAGAATTACTGGCATTTATACATATACTGTAGTTCTGGTTGGTACAGGGATACTATATAATATTGAGAATTACTGGCATTTATACATATACTGTAGTTCTGGTTGGTACAGGGATACTATATAATATTGAGAATTACTGGTATTAATACATATACTGTAGTTCTGGTTGGTACAGGGATACTATATAATATTGAGAATTACTGGCATTAATACATATACTGTAGTTCTGGTTGGTACAGGGATACTATATAATATTGAGAATTACTGGCATTTATACATATACTGTAGTTCTGGTTGGTACAGGGATACTATATAATATTTACTCTTGGTATGGGATCTCGAATTATATATATTCCGAATACTGCATTCAGTTATGGAATAGATTGTGGGTGTAGATGACTGTAGTTATGGAATAGATTGTGGGTGTAGTGTACTGTGTCCACCGGACGTACTTTATGGGTTTTCCCCAGCATATTACTAGGAAACATACTGGGTAAAAGAGCTCCACAAAATTTGGTCTGTAATCACTGTACCTGTGTTAGCTCATTTCATATTTACAACCAGGCAAGAATCTAATTATAATGAAATGCATGTCTACTTTACAGGTTCACTGATAGAAATCACACATCTCCATATGTGGATAGCACTTAGTCACCCACTAAATGTAGGAAATGTAATTTATTGTGTGTACCTGGGCATGCAGTGTTCGTTCCCTACCTCCCACTACATTGTCTCTGCCACCTGCTGGACATCTACTGTTTTTCTAGTTCACACAACATCTCAGAGTTAATTTGATAAGAATATGTAAAAACAGCTTAAAGTGCTAATAGGATAAAATCTTTTTTTACACCACACTCTAAATCTGTAAAACAGATGAGCTGAATATTAAGAAACGTCATTTTATTGTATAATACGTTATTATGGGAACAAGCAACATTTTGGGAAATATTTAGAAATTTCATGGACCTATTATACTTCCCAGAGATTTCTCACCGGAGCAGATATGGACTTGCTGGACTGTATCCTAGTGTCTAGCGCTGCACTGAAGCTATTTTATAGGTAGCTACAGCTGTCACCAAAAGCTGCTGCGTCATATGTTAGGGCCATTCTCCAAATTATTGTTATGGACAATTTATATAATTCGGTGCATCACAATGGGGGGTTTAACCAATCCACTAGGATTTGGTACTCCACTCAAGGTAAGCCAGAGAGCGTCTGATTTTCAGCTTTAAAAAAAAAAAGTACTGGTCGAGTAGGACCAGCAGAAGAAAGTGGTTGAAGTGGGCGCTGGGCTTAAATATAATTTGGCCACAAGGCCATTTCTAGGTTAAGCAACCTAGGCCAACATGCTAGGGTGGAGGGTGCCATTCAAACATTCCTTATCAGCCAAAACTGGGTACACAGATAAAGGGGCAAGCCCCTCTGTACCGACGGGATTGTGTGTAACAAAGTAGGGTTATCGTAATGAGCGTTACAAGACCAAGAGAAATCTTTTGTTCGCAATGGTTAGCGGTTCTGATGACGAACATTCGCCCACGTTGGCACTGCTCTACGAATGGAAAATTCCTTGGTCGCGGTTTGTCTCTGTACTAAAGTATGGGGAGTCAACCGCGATTGTTAAGTGTATGGCAGTCATGAGCAATCTCTCTATAATTTCATATAGGGAGAACTTGTGACTGTCTGAACCCACATCTGTCAAAGATAACAGACAGAATCTGTAATGTGTCTAGCATCTTTGAAAGATTGGTACAGTTTGTACCCAGCTATAGAGTAATAAAGCTGTCACCAATCTACTCCTATCTTAGCTTTCCTGTTTGCATGCAGTTTAATCATCCTGGCTGAGTTCTCTAACCTACACTAAGATGCAAGAGGTGAGTTGGGGGGGATTTCAGTTGGGAAAGGGGGCACCAGGGGAGACTTGTTTAGGGCACAATTATTTATATTATTGCTTTCATTTATCCATAGAAAATGGCAGGATTTTAAAGTGGCGTTACAATGGAAAGAAGAATATAAGCAATTCGAATAAAAGAATGTGCTCTTGGTTCCATTTCGTGTGAGCATGTCAGTCAAAATGCAGATGTTTGTTAGGCTGGGTACACACGGTGGTGGCAATAGTGATAGTGGCTTGGACGAACGTGCGACCCCCATAGGGAATGCACACAATTGGCCATGATTTACCAACACGTCCGTTCCGGAGGCGACCAACTTCAGTCGCAGTGGCGGACGAAAGCTGCACAGATTTTTCGGCCCAATAAACTGGTACACGGAAGAAGCGGTCGATTGGGCCGAAAAATCTGTCAGTGTGTACCCAGCCTTAGTATACACATGGAAATATAATGGTACAGTCCTGTGTTCTTGCCATCTGTTATGGTGTGTACTGTAATGTTTATGGAGCTTGCAAAAACTCTTATGGCTATTATGGCGTTCTCTATTTTCAAAGATGAAAAATGGTTAATGTAAAAATCATTTAGATTAAAGAACGTCCACTCCCTGATCTAAAATGTATATATGGCTAAAGCTCCTCCCCACCAAACCCAAGACCACAGTACTTATGGGGATAACAAATGCACCGGTGGCAGCTTTTTCTCCCAATGCTCATGTTCCTGTCTGTTCAGGCTGCTGCCTCCTCTTAAATACCCAAGTTCACACATCTCTAGAGGAGGCAGCCCAATTGACTCTGATGTCGAATCACTCAAGCTCTACCCATTTTAGATAGAGCTTTAAATGTCTATAAAATCATTTAAATACACATGGGACAATTTTATACAATGGTTGACTTGGTTTTTTCCTTATCGTTGCTGTAAATGTTTTCTTGTTGTTTTTGCTTTAAACAGAACTCCCTCACCAGATACTCCCTCTAGCGAATGATTCCCAGGCTCGCAGTGGTGCGAGGTTTCATACGTCCTGTGACAAAGAGGTACATACAATTCAAAACCATTAAGTGGAAGATATAGCAGAGATGCACAATATTCTAAAGAAGTATCATCAGGTAATGCTCGCTATAATGCCTTGTATCACATTAAGAAGGAAATGACAGCAATGCACTGACCATTTAATGCAGACCACACTGGTTGGAAGATATGTAATGATCTTATTGTAGAGGGGACCAGTTTGATCCTGGTTATATAAGAGATACGAGGTTCAGTTAATAATTGGAATGAGGGGGAGGGATGTAAACAGAGAATAAAGATTCATAATAGTAACAATCATAATGCAAAGGGCAAGTCTTGACCTCTGGCTTTTAAGTGGTGGAAATAAAGTTTGACTAACCCAGGTTTTCTGCTTGGATGTACTGGTATTTATAGGGAAATGCGGGTTGCTAGAAAAGGTAAATAAGAGGGATAAGAAGAAGGTTCAGTGGAGAACGTTTGAATTATTCAGATATTGTTCAGCAGAAGATTAATAATAAGACATAAAGACCTGTGAGATATATTGGTACAGACCACAGAGCAATCAGCTGGAATTTTGTGTGGCTTAAATATAATGTATTATCTGGTCCAGGGCTTTACCCTGGTATTCCATGCTGTCATAGCGTTTCCCCATTTCCCAACTAATTGTAGTTTATCTAAGACAATATCCATTACAGCCCAGTAAATCCCTTATATTATAAAATATATTTATATATCCATAGGAGATGGAGGTTTTTAGGAGCTACCAATGAGGTGGGGGTATAGGATATTACATATAGGAAAGGTATATATGTGTGTATATGTATGTGGATATATGTATGTGTGTACTATCTACTATTACCATTTAAATGTCATCAGTAAATGGATATAAAGTATAGCACTTATATTAGGTACACACAGAAAATATACAAAATACAGAAACTACTACAGAGCTGAGATCCCTATTTCAACATGGAATGGTCAAATGGCAGCTTAAACCACACCCCTCTGTCTGCTCCATATGAAAGGAAGGGTAATCCAAAAAAAGTTTCTGTCTGCTACACAGGATGTGATGTGTATTGTAATCGACATATTACCCAGGCTCCTATATATCACCTTCAGCCTGCAGGTGGTGTCAGTGAGTAATAAGAGACAAGACATCCTGCTCTCTATGGATAAGAGGAGAAAGAGTGAAAGTAGATTGTGGTGTGTGCTTGGAGGATATTGACTGAGATCACTCAAGAATGTGGATAAGATTCTATGTATAAAATTGTTGTGAGGACAGATTATTGGACAGACAAGTTACACTTATGGATACAAACTCTGAGGCAACAGATACTGTAGTGTACATCAACTTACAAGGACACACAATATACAGGCCTGGTCAAATTTAAAGTGGTGCACCATAGACAGGGACACCCCTGATTACTGCACATGTTATTGCGGGGAACCTGTTTATGTTTATGTGCACAGTCTGCATTGTGCCAGATCACCAGAGTAACCCACTGTGTGCCATGCTACCCATAATCCTTCCATAAAGCAGTGATATTGTACAAATTGGTGACAGCAGTGCTGGTAATTCTATTTATTCTCCCATTATCTCTGTATATTTGTTCTCTGTATTAAGCTATGGAGGCTGCTACTGATAGTATGATTTAAATCCTCCTATCCTTGTACCTGCAGATCAAATTCCCCAATTAGACTCAGTAGCCTACCAAGCCCAATTGCAAACCTATTTTTAAACTGATCCATTTGATAGGGTAACTAGGGAGTGGACTGATTTGGCTAGAACAATTTGAATTGGCAGCCACTATTAATGGTTGGGATGAAGGTGCTTGCTTGCAAGTCCTTAGCCTTTTGCTTAGTGGAAAGCCAGGCAGGTATACCAAGGATTTACTGTAATACTGAAATAAAAAGCAGTTTATCAGCATTTTTTTTCCAATTAGATCTGTAAAAAGAGTATATAAAGGATAAATCCATTTCATTAGGTAAACTGGGAATGAGAAATGTTTGTTTATACATTAGATTATTAGGGCAATCTATTACAATAACATGATGTTGTGAGGTACCTTCTGTTATAATATATGAGGTACCATCACCACTTGCCGTGGTGGAATACTAATACGTATTAACCTAGCTTGTTTTTTCAACCACACAGTGTAGCAGGATTGCCTGGGTCTACTGTCAGACCTGCAGGATTATCTATTGGCTCCTCTGGAGGGTGACTGTTTCAGTAACAGTTTAAAATATACCTATGTAAAGATTATATCCACTATATCCACACATAGCAAAACATACACACACATAATTTCCATTGTGCACTAACAGGCACACTTTTGCTAATAAAAATAAATGTATATCTGGTCCAGGGCTTAAACCTGGTATTCAATGGTGATCATAGCTTTTCCCGAATTCCCAACTAATTAGTATAGTATTTGAGGTGACTAAAGACATACGTCCAACCCTCCAGCAATATCCTCATTTCCTGTCTAACTGATGATCCAGAGGAAGGCAAAAAAAAAAAAAACACCAAATTTATGAAGGGAAAAAAAATCCTTCCTGACTCAAGTGGCATGGAGTTTATCTATGGCAATTATCCATTACAGCCCAGAATATATAAATGGTATTATCTGGTCCTGGGCTTTAACCTGGCATTCCATCATAGCTTTCCCAATTCCCAACTGATTGTGTAGTTTATCTAAGACAATTATTATTACAGCCCAGTAAAACTGCCAGAAGCTGTATTGTGTCTTGATATTTGATCTGTTGTGAAGCGCCTAATACAAGGATTTATACAACATCTTGTAAATCTTAAATGGCAGAGGTGAGACCTTACAGAATGCACAGGCGGCTGGCTGTAAGTTGGTCTCAAATACATAGGCTCTGCTTGCTAGAAGACGTTAACCTTGGAGGCCACCATTAATGAAACACTTGCAGCAAGAAAACCGTTTTACATGCAGAAGCTATTAAACCCTACACAAGGGGAGATAGTTTATTATGTTCTCCAAAACAGTCACTTATGTGTTCTCTCTTAGTTAATGACCTTCAAACACACTTACATAGTTACATGTAATTGAGGTTGAAGAAAGACCTCAAGTCCAACATTTCACCCTTTTTTTTTAACCCTACCAACAGTTGATCCAGAGGAAGGCAAAAAAAACAGCAAAAAAAAGGGGGGGGGGGAAATCCTTCCTGACTCCAAACAGCAATCGGAAAGTATCCCTGGATCAACCAGATCTATATGATTAATACCAGTAATTCTCAATATTATTTAGTTTTAGAAACTTATCCAGGCCTTTTTTTAAAGCTATTTAATGAGCTTACCCTTACCACATGTGTTCTACAGTTTCACCGTTCTCACTGTAAAGAAACCTTTCCTAACTTAAAGGATGTCCACGTGTCCTCTGATATGACCTATTAGTGAACAATACACCAATGAGTTCATTTGTATGGCCCATTAAATATATTGTGTCAGATTACATATCCCCACGCAAACCTCGCTTCTCCAATGTAAACAGCCCTAATCTGCCTGAATATTCAAGCCCCTTCATCCCCTAATTAATTTAGTTGCCATTCTCTGAACTGCTTCATTTCAAGTGTCCTTTGTATATGGGATTCCAAAACTGCACTGCATATTCCATTCCAAATGAGGGCTTACCAGTGCCTCGTAAAGAGGGAGAATAATATTTTCTCTCTTGAATCCATTCCCTTTTTATACAAGACAATATCTTGCTAGCTCTGTCATTGTACCTGGCATTGTTTGATACAGCAAAGTCTGTATCTACCAGAACCCCCAAATCTTTTTCCATTACCGTGCCACGGTGCATGGCAGGGCTTTGGTTTATTGGTGGTTAATGATGGTGGCTTTGTCATGATCTCCCGGGAAAGTTTTGTTTTTTAAAAAACAATTGAAATCACTGCATGTTCCTTGTCCTGTATGAAAGCAGTTAGTTAGTACATGGTCACTTCTGGCCCTATCCTGCAATACGTCTATTAGGTATGCTGAAAACCAACAAAGGTGGCGGTGACAGAGGCTGGTGGGATTTATTAGCAATAGAAATAATATAAAAAATGTTATAACTTGTTTTTTACATTGTGTAGATAAATAATTTGCTTTTCTGTTCTCATATTTCTTTTTTCCTTGTAGTTTCTCTTAATTGACTGCTATTGTTTAATTCCAGTTTTTGTAGAATGCCATGGGAATACTCTTACTCCCACAGTTCCTGGGAATGTACCGGCTAAATGTGGATGGAGTGGAAAACATACATGATAGTTACAAGGAACGTGTTTAGCCATAGGCTCTCTCGTGTACAGGGAATATGATTTAAAGGTAAAGCTGCCTTAAGGTGATAAATACTATTTTATATGATTAAAAATAAAATCTGTATTGATATTGGTTTTATTATATTTAACCCCATTAGGGAGATTTAAAATCGTTTAAAAATGTTATTTAACATTTGAAAGCTAACATTTGATTGGTTGGGGCAAAATTAGCACCATTTTTAACAATAAAAATTATTGTATAACCCTGTATGTGTACATATATTGTAGATCATTTTAAATATGTACATAAAAAAATATTAAAGGGCATGTCCACCCCTTTTTGTAATTTATGCCACATAGTAGGGCTAGTTCCCCCAGCCAACCGCTATAATATATTTTCCAGAAAACTCCCCCAATCATTACTTACCTTCCCTCTCTCCTCCGCGCACAAGCCTTCTGCTTGCAGAAACTGCAAGCGGGGGCCGGACCGGCAGCCGCGTCTGTGATTGGCTGAGAGACAGCAATCACGGACGTGGCTGCTGGCTGCACAGAATGCCAGGGAGAGAGGTATGGTAAGTAGGTGCGGGGGAGTTTCTGGAAAATATAATATAGCAGTTGGGGCTGGGGGAACTTGCCCTACTCTATCTGCCAGCTCAGAGGCGGAAACAATTTCCTGGTTCCCCAGGTTCCTGTTGGTCAGTCTTTGGACTTTGGAGGGACTTTACAGGAGAACCATTTAGAGCTGGGATCTAAGGTAAGGATTTTTATACACTACAGTGTGGGGCCAGTAGTGGGGAAATTATGTTTGGGGGTGGACATGCCCTTTAATATTAGATGCACTTGGGGAAGGTGCAAGTATTATGATATTGCTTCTAATAAAAATATTTTAAGTTGGTGGGTCGACATTAAAATTCAATAAGCAACTTTCATCAAGGTTACATGTGATAATGGTATAAAGATAGACAGATCTAATATGCCCAGATCAAGAGAATGTACTCGCATTTTATAATGTCCCATATACTCTTCATAATCATGATTTGCTGTCGAGGAAAATATTTCCGTAATGTTGCACTAAGACGAGTTTCAGGAGAAATGCTTTTACATATACAAATGTGTGTGTATATCTGAACAGATCCATATTTCCTGTTGTTTCTCTGTTGTTATTTAATAGAATCCCATTTTCTGTTTCTCTTCATTCTTTAATGTTATATTAAGGAAGGACAGTCTACAAAATGTGCTAACCATGCAACTAAGCATTAGTGTGACTTGTATTTGAATAATGAGGTGTACACCCTGCAGACTCCTACCTAATCTTATATGAATTCTAAGTACAGAGGGAGATTTTGTTTAATGCCGTTATAAACATATACAGTTATCCAGAACTGTAGACTGAATTACTACAGTGACTATCTGTGTAGCTTGGTAAAAACCTTTTTATCTATTTCCCAGGGCTCCACGGTGGCAAGGGAAGCCAGTGACAAAGAAAAGGTATTGTATTGTTTTTATTTATACGGTATAGAGTAATCCAATACCATTCTATTGGGGTCAATTATCTAGTCTCTCATTATAGAAAATGGCATTAAACGCTGTTGGTTTTTGCATGTACTGAAGGAAATTAAAGGACAACTATAGTGTAAGAAATAACTTTAAAAAAAAATGAAAAGTACCCAGGACAGGGAGGTAGGATTGATTATTCCTACCTAATATTGTTTTGTGGGGAGCTACAACACGTACAGTTTTTAGCTGCCGGTTAGGGCTCTGAGTCTCCCTGTATTAAAGATATGTTGAAGCACTCAGGAAGCCTGGCAGAAGCAGTTTTCTTGTGCTACCGTTCCTCATAGAAAATGTTATTGGGAGGTAGAAAGTACCAATCTACCTCCTCCTCTGTAATTATTATTATGTGGATTTTATAGCGCTTACATATTCCATAGCGCTTTACAATTAATGTATACATTCACATCTAAGCTTCTTGCTTTTTAGTGTTTATTAAGTGACATGCTTGCAAATAGTTTCGGGGAGTGTCCCCCCCGAAACGTTGTGCAAGCATGTCACTTAATAAACACTAAAAAGCAAGAAGGTTAAAAGTGTGCGTTCTTCAACCAAGTATAAGTTACAAGATAAAGAACTGCAGGTGGTAGGCAGTAAAGAGGAGCAGCACCTATGATAAGAAAGGAGTGCGGGGAAATCATTATAATTTAATTCACATCTAAGCACATTTATTTGACACATACAACCTATCAGTATGACTTTATGATTGTGGGGGAAACCAGAGTGCCCGGAGGAAACCATGCAAGCACAGGGAGAACATACAAACTCCTTGCAGATGTGTCCAAGGATGGAATCGAACTCAGGACTTCAGCGCTGCAAGGCATCAGTGTTAACCACTGAGACACCGTGCTGCCCATAAATGAATCTTTCTCATAAATGAATCTATCTCTATAAACCACTGTATTTCGTTTAAACGTTGCATGTTCAGCCCTTGTGCCAATTTGGTAAAAATCACATTTAAAAAAATTGTTTCCTTTGGGAAATACAGGAGTTCGCCTTAAAAGGGAACGTTAAATGAAAATTCCCATTTGGAGCAAGGGAAAGGTAAGGATTTTATAACACTACACAGTGGGGCCAACAGAGGGAAAATTTTAGTTTAGTGGTGGAATGCCTTTAACAAAGGGGTGGACAGCCCTTTAACAACAGGGGTGGACATGCCTTTACAACAGGGGTGGACCTGCCCTTAAACAACAGGGGTGGACATGCCCTTAACAACAGGGGTGGACATGCCCTTTACAACAGGGGTGGACATGCCCTAACATACTTAATTCCCAAGTATTGGAAGATTGGAATTGTCAACAACAAGGACACTAGGATAGCTGATAAGTGTTCTTAACCAGGAGAAATGTAATACTTTGGTTGGTAGGCATGGGTACTCTTACATGGGACCTGCATACCATAAGACATACCTGTGATTACTACATCAGACTCTTGGTACCTTATGTGTGATGTTTGGAGCTGGGAGGGGGACCCAGAGGATATCAAGCAGGATATAGAAACACTAATGATATTAACAAGGTAGCCAGTTAATTGTTGTTCGTACATTTTGTTCAGTCTTTCTTGCACTTAGTTGGACCTTTGCATTCTATGGACAGCTTGGGATACGTCTGCCAACAAAAATATAACAACCAATTCTCTCTGAGGATATGAAATGTACCTTAAAAGAAGTAGGCTTATTCCCCTGTATGGAACCAGCACCTTCTTGTAACTAGGATGTTCTTTTTTTTTTTTTTTTTTTTATTTGTTTGGTAATATTTGATAACATTTATAAAAATTACATTAAAAAAATATGAAAAATCACCACAGGGCTACTTGCCCTATTATAATCACATCCAGTCTTTTGCCTTTAGATGGAAATAGAAATTATCTGTAAAGCTAAGTATGGTGATGTATGTTCTGTATCGGGAATGGTCGTTACGAAAAATTTCCCTCGGTCATGATTGGCCCCCCGTACTAAAGTATAGGGATTCGACCATATAGGTGTATGGTGGTCACCACCGATCTCCCTATACTTTATATACTATACGCTTGTGACTGTGTGTAGACCACTCTTTCACATCTTACAGGTTCTCTGTCCAGATTAGTACTGTGTGTATCCAGCTTAAATTCTTATTGTATTTCACAGTAAGGGGTACATTATTAGTTTTGTAATCAATACAGGGTACTGTATCTTTACACTGCACTGATTATATTACAATTTAATTGCCAAATACAATCTCAAGTCTACTGTAAAATTGTAAAATACTCTTAATTTGCGGTTAATGACAGAAGCATCCAGCACAGGTGTACCAGAACATGTTTCCCAAGTGTGCCATAGTCTTGGAAGTATGAAAACTGGCTCAGCACAGAATGATTCCCACTTCATACGCAAACAACATTCAAATTTTATATCAAGTCATAACAAATGTGAAGTCAGCTGCTTGTTATTTCAAACAAGTCATTAAAATACAGACAGGAACAACAGGGATGAAAGTTTTGATTTCTTAGGTTTACAGTTTCCAGTTACAAGTTTTGTCCTTCCTTGTCTACATAGTTGACACTAGGGGAAATATTATAAAATCTTTGTATTAGATCACTGAACTTTGCAATGGTGAATTGTATAAAGAGGGGAATAGATTCAAGAGAGAAAAATGTTATTCTCCCTCTTTACAAGGCACTGGTAAGGCCTCATTTGGAATCCCAAAAACGAAAGGACATCTGGAAATGGAAGCAGTTCAGAGAAGGGCAACTAAATTAATAAAGGGAATGTATGGGCTTGACTATGCAGGCAGATTAGACAAGTTAGGGCTGTTTACATTGAGAAGCGATGTTTGCGTGGGGATGATAACTTTATACATGTCCATGTAAATACAAAATGTGGCTATAATGTAGGTTACCCCTGCCCACCCCCAATCGCTATGTTAGTTTGCTAAAAAAGATTTAGAACGGTACTTACATGCCTTCATTCCCCCGGCGCTCTGATCCGGCTCCCTGCTTGCCAGAACTGCAAGCAAGGGGCCGGACCAGTAGCTGAGTCTGTGATTGTCTGAGAGGCAGTTCTAAATCTTTTTTTTTTAGAAACTAATATAGCAGTTGGGGGTGGACAGGGGTAACCTACATTATAGCCAAAGGAATCTACACATAGGTGGATGGATCCAGATGGTGGGAGGGCGGGGGGAAAGGGCTCCCCTGCGCTTGCTACTGTCCACCCAGGGGACAGAGAGGAGGCAGAAACCTTTTGAACAGGAAGACAGCTCCTACTGTTCAGTTTTTTGGACTTTGGACAAGCACTGTTAACTATAAGGTGCAGAGATGTAAGTATGGATTTTTTTAAACTACCCAGAGGGCCATTAGTGGGTTAAATTTTGTTTCGTGGGTGGACATGCCCTTTAATGGGTCATAGAATAAACACTCTGGTTCATAGTTCACTAATAGGTCATATCAGAGAACTCGTGGACATCCTTTAAGATTGGAAGAAAAGAAGTTTCATCTTCAGGTTAGGAAAGGTTTCTTTACAGTGAGAACGGTGAAACTGTGGAACTGTCTTCCAGCAGATCTGGTAATTGCAAGTTCATTGATTAGCTTTAAAAGTGGGATGGATACGTGTTCTAAAACTAAAATATTGAGGATAACTGGTATTAATACAATACTATAGTTCTGGTTGGTACAGGGATACTATATAATATTGAGAATTACTGGTTATAATACATATACTGTAGTTCTGGTTGGTACAGGGATACTATATAATATTGAGAATTACTGGTATTATACATATACGTAGTTCTGGTTGGTACAGGGATTCATATAATATTGAGAATTACTGGTATTAATACATATCTGTAGTTCTGGTTGGTACAGGATACCTTATAATATTGAGAATTGCTGGTATTAAAGGGGAACTGTGGTCTCCAAACAAGTTGATTTTAAATGAAAGGCCAGGCTCCTACCTTTAAAATGTGCGATCAACCACCTCTCTACGTGCTGCAGAGCCCAATATATGAAGAAATCACTGATCAGAAAGGGGGGTGGGAGGTTTGAATCTGTGGTCAAAATACTAGTTCCTCCCTCTAATCTGTGTTTGGCACATGCTCAGTGCAGGAGAAAGCAGAAGAAACCAGGAAGAGATCGAGTTACAGTGACTGATGGAGGAGGGGAGTGGCCACAGGAGATTTCAAGGGGACTGCAAGGGGAGGTGCCATGGAGGCCCATTAGGAGGAGGAGGTTTCAGAGCGGAAGTGCAGGGGATCTGGTGATGCTGTTCTCAGGAAAAAACTCAGGAAAGCAATTCCTACCAATTTACATAAAGTTATGTTTTGGATCACAGTTTACAGTTTAATACATATACTGTAGTTTCTGGTTGGTACAGGGATACTATATACTATTGAGAATTACTGGCATTAATACATATACTGTAGTTCTGGTTGGTACAGGGATACTATATAATATTGAGAATTACTGGCATTATTTACATATACTGTAGTTCTGGTTGGTACAGGGATATATATAAATTGAGAGATTACTGGTATTAATACATATACGTAGTTCTGGTTGGTACAGGGATACTATATAATATTGAGAAACTGGCATTAATACATTAATCTGTAGTTCGGGTTGGTACAGGGATACTATATTAATATTGAGAATTACTGGTATTATACATATACTGTAGTTCTGGTTGGTACAGGATACTATATAATATTGAGGAATTAGGTATTAATACATATACTGTAGTTCTGGTTGGTACAGGGATACTATATAATATTGAGAATTACTGGCATTTATACATATACTGTAGTTCTGGTTGGTACAGGGATACTATATAATATTGAGAATTACTGGTATTAATACATATACTGTAGTTCTGGTTGGTACAGGGATACTATATAATATTGAGAATTACTGGTATTAATACATATACTGTAATTCTGGTTGGTACAGGAATACTATATAATATTGAGAATTACCGGTATTAATTGACGCAATGCCTTAGCCATTCACAGGAGCGGGCGCCAGTTGTAAACCGCTTTGATAAACTGCATCAAGTCCAATCTGGCAAATACGGTGGCAAAAAGTGCACCATTATAAATATACCCCTAGCTTTATTTGTCAGCAACGTTTATCTTTATCACCTCTATGGATCCACCTGTTTTACTGTCTATCCGTCTGTTTACATACAATAGCTTTCCTTTTTTAGTGAGTAGTCATATTTACCGACTGACTGTGGTCTGACATCTGTTGTTTGCTCAAAGCTGGCAGCAGTCACAAAGCCCTAAGCCTGTCATACATGGCTCCGTATTTTAATTTGATTCAATAACTTGATCAAACAGATCAACCTGTGTATGGCTGTATGTTCGTTAGACTGCTGGACGATACTGTTCAGAAGTTGCAGTACCTTGGGCAGATCAAGATGCAAATCTGCCGCTTGAAATCCATGATTGATGTTGCAGGGCCGTTAAATAAGATTGGAAGTACAATTGTCTGCACCATCTTGCAGCCATCGAGTGTGTATAGGCTGCTTGTTTTGCTTCCTGTGGTGACTCACTGGTTGTAAATAGGGACAAAATAAGGTTATTGGGGAACCTGTGCTGGTGAAAACACTTTTGGGCTTATTTAAAGGGGTGCAAAATGTTGCCTGTGTTATAGCTTGTATTTTGTTCTGTGCAGTATGAATTCTATTGTGAGTTAAAGGGTATCTCCACTGCTAAAAATTGTTTTGATATTCAATTTTATGGAAGAACTGGAGGTAAAGGAGCTGTGTCTTACCTCCCATTCTTCAATAAAACCTGCAGGAGAGAAGGTAAGGTACTTACCCGATCGCTTGCTCCCCCGCTGTATAGTCTGACAGTTCCTGATGGACTCCGTCTTCTATGCGCATCGCTCGGAGGAGTTAGGGATTGGATAAGTACCTTACCATCTCTCCCAGCTACTGCGGGTTTTATTGAAGAACAGGAGGTAAGACACAGCTCCTATACCACCTGTTCTTCAATTTAACTGAATAGCAAAATAAATTTTTAGCAGTGGAAATACCCTTTAACCAGCAATGACAAGAATAAATAGACAAGCTACATTCAACTGCTCTGCTTATCTATAAGGGGAAACCTCCCTACTCAGAGGAGCAAGTGCAATGTCATACCCTGGCTCACCCTATTCTTTATTTCCAGCCGCATATGTCAGAACATTCCTTTGCAGGCATCTCCCTCTACACACTGACATTCAACAGTTGTCACATTCCACCATCTGTTTTGAGTTTCTCCTTCCCCAGGAAGATTCATTGTTCACTGATAGGACATCATTCAGGAACCTAAGGCTCAGACAGATTAGCCTTCTCTAAGGCACGATATGGAAGCGTTTAACTCCCCGGTGGCCCTTCCTTTCATGGCAAAAAAAAGGTGCAATTCCAATTTATAAAATTAGTGCTTCTAGTTCAGCTTACTTATTTCTTGTACTGACAGTCTGGGCACGCTGCCAACGCGCAAGAAGCGTGCGGCTCAGTAGGAATAGACAATGGAGCAGAAAGGAAAGAGAAAAAGATGATCACAGACAGAGCCAATTCCACTGAGTCAGAACATCTTGCTAAACGGATTTCACTGTGAATCAAAACCTTTCAAACAAGCATTTCTTATTGAGACCGCTGCGTGTCATTGTGTCTGGCTAATAGTAAATATTGTATCAGTAAGTATGTCATTGACTGTTATGGAAACAAGGATCACACTGAGCAGATCGGTGGAAGCAAAAATGTCAAACTTTCATTACATCAAACAGTGTAATTTTAGTTCTTAGAAATATTGCGTGGGATAGAAAGTAATGTAAGGTGTCTCGGCTCAGGGCAAAGCTAGTAAACACCAACATAAAAGATGGAACACCATTGATGAACATTCCATAATAATTGCAGTGTATTTTAGGCATCTGTTGCATTCAAATGGGGTAATTTACTGCTGATAAGCAAATCGTATGCATAGCTCCCAACATTTAGAAATAGCAAAGAGGGACAAGATGTGCTACACCCACTTTTAGAAAGCCATGCCCACTTTCCAAGGCCACGCCCACTTTGCTTAGGTGAAACCTATTTTAAAAACCACTGTTCCCATATTACATTGTTTACAAGTGTATGATGTGATTAAGATAGCAGAAACAGACTAATATACTGGCTAATGAACTGGAGAGCCGACAACACTTTCTAATGAATTGGAGGGCTGACTTGACACTGGCTGGTGAATTGAAAGGCTGACTTAATTCATCCCTCCAGGTCATCAGGCAGAGTTAATTTCGCCCTCCACTTCATCGGGCAGAGTTAATTCAGCCCTCCACTTCTTCGGGCAGAGTTAATTCAGTCCTCCAGTTCATCAGTCAGAGTTAATTCCGCCCTCCACTTCATCAGGCAGAGTATTTCAAGCCCTACAAGTTCATCGGGCAGTTAAATCAGCCCTCCAGTTCATCGGTCAGAGTTAATTCAGCCCTCCAGTTCATCGGTCAGAGTTAATTCCGCCCTCCACTTCATCAGGCAGAGTTAATTCAGCCCTCCAGTTCATTGGGCAGAGTTAAATCAGCCCTCCAGTTCATCGGTCAGAGTTAATTCCGCCCTCCACTTCATCGGTCAGAGTTAAATCAGCCCTCCAGTTCATCGGTCAGAGTTGATTTAGCCCTCCAGTTCATCGGGCAGAGTTAATTCAGCCCCCCTCCAGTTCATCGGGCCCGAGTTAATCAGCCCTCCAGTTCATCGGGCAGAGTAAATCAGCCCTCCAGTTCATCGGGCAGAGTTAAATCAGCCTCCAGTTCATGGGCGAGTTAAATCAGCCCTCCAGTTCATCGGGCAGAGTTAAATCAGCCCTCCAGTTCATCGGGCAGAGTTAAATCAGCCCTCCAGTTCATCGGGCAGAGTTAATTTAGCCCTCCAGTTCATCGGGCAGAGTTAATTTAGCCCTCCAGTTCATCGGGCAGAGTTAATTTAGCCCTCAGTTATCGGGCAGAGTTAATTTAGCCCTCCAGTTCATCAGCCAGTTTTAACATTGACACAGACACATGATAAAAACACTGGTGTCCAGTACAACTCCATTCCCCCAGCTACCTGTCAAATAAAATATCAGTCAGGCAGTTAAGGAGTTGTGCTGCATGGCCAGGAATTCTGGTGGCTCCAGCTCTTAACTTTTGACAGTTTCACACTGTGAAGAGTTAACTCTTCACAGTGTATGTCCACTCTCTGACTTACGGGAGATAAATGAACTATGTCTTAAATTCCATTCTTCAGTAAAAACCTGCAGGCGAGAATAAACTTACTGCAGATCGCTCAGCACCGGTTCTCTGACAGTTCTGATGCGTCCAGTTCCCTTGCACTGTGTGTGTATGCGTGCACATTGCAAGGGACTGGGGATGTGTCTGAGAATGTCCGTGCTTTGCGAGCTGTCAGCAGTGCTGGATCGGTCCGCGGTAGTTTCTTCTCTCCTGCAAGCTTTACTTAAGAAAGGGATGTAAGAAACAGCTCATTTACCTCCTGTTCTTAATTTAAACAGAAAAAAAGCCAGACGCTGCATTCCTTGCCGTTTGACCCCCACAGCCACATACCAGTGGTCTCCGTAACGCCTGTGGCTCAGGCTGTATTAAATAAATCACTCTCAGGAGGGAGGCTGCAGGCAACTTGCAAGTCCCGGTTCAGTCTGGTCCCGCTCCTATGTGCACACTGTGATCCGATTGGCTGCTTCTTTTACTTCGGAGCAGAGCAGCCTATCAGGGTCCCGCTATGGCCACACTGTGCATATGGCGTGATCCTGATTGGCTGCTTCTTTCACACCAGAGCAGCCAATCAGATCATGCTGCCAAAAGTAATGTTTTTGGGCGCGTACATGGGACAACGGGATTTGAATCGGATCTTGTGAAATCTGAGACAGTTGTGAGCTATGAGCAGCATTGCAGAAATTCTTAATTTAAGGGCAAGTCCATCCCCATTTTTAACTTTTTCAGTGCCAGCAGAATTTTCAGGATTTTGCCCTCAATTGCTTTAGACTAATTTTACAGTAGGAACCCCCCCATAAAACAGGAATATTATACATTGTATACTCTTCCGCGCAAAGTGTACTTTTGCATGGTAAAAGAATTTTGTAACATTTCTGAAGATTTTACTGGATTTATGGGTAAAATATGTAAAAAAAAATATTTAAGTAAAATGTGCAAATTTTCATGGATTTTTCCCATTTTTATTTTAAGGTTATGCAGAAAAATCTTACTGTTATAAAAGCTCTGATACTCCGGAATCAACGATACCAGATAAATGTAGGTACCCCATTTTTCCTGTATAGGAGACCCACCCAAACTAAAACTGCACCTTTCAAGAATATTACAACAAATTGAAATGTATAACCACTTCTGTTGGTTACATCATATATATACCAAATTAAAGGGACTGTAAACTCCCCCTCATCCATAAAAATAACTATGTGCCATCCATTTCTATATTCACAGGGAGGTGAGAACGCTTATTCTCACCTCCCTGTGAGTAATAGGACGCTCAGGGGACCTGGAACTTACCTTACCGCCGCTCCTTCACTGACACCGCTCTGTCGATCGCGCTCCCTATCTTAGCGCCTGGCGCCAAATTAAGATAGGGCGCGCAATTGGAGAGAAGTCTGTTCTGAGAAGGCGGCTTGCGAGTGGAGCGTGGTAGGTAAGTTTCCAGTCCCCGAGGCGTCCTATTATTCACAGGGAGGTGAGAATAAGCGTTTTCACCTCCCTGTGAATAATAGAAACGGATTTATGGGTTTAGTATTCCTTTAACTAAAATATCTCACCAATGACATATTTTTAGAAACTTCATACGCCGGAGTGAGTTAAGTTTTGATCAAAATGCAGGTAGTTTTTTCAATTAAAAAGTATAGAGGAAAGTTCAAAAGCAACTTGAATATGAAAGCCTATCGCCCCCTAAATAAAATGGTATGCCACATTCATGGGTGTTTCTAGAGACGTGGCTAACCCAAAGGTGGATTATTATGTATTTGAGCAGTCTGCAGTTTTTTCAATAAAACTCTCCCCTAACTCAGAAATACCCCCAAAACACTATCAGGGTTATTCAATAAAAGTTCTTATCGTTTAAAATGTGCTAATTTTGCCCCAACCAATCAGATCTTATTTAACATTTGAAATCTAACATCTGATTGGTTGGGGCAAAATTAGCACCATTTTAAACGATAGAAACTTTTATTATTGATAACCCTGTATATTTCTGGAATCTACACACCTTTGTGTGCAGACGTATGTCATTCAGACCATCAATGGTGTAGGCGCATTCTTTGTAGAAGTTTGCATTTAGGCAGATGTTCGGTTAGAATGAACAAAAATCAACTTCAAAGTTAAAAATCATGCCAAAACCCTATGGAATGTAAAAAAAGTTACCAAATATCAATCCCCCAAATGCTAAATCAAACGGTATGCATATGCATGGTTACACGCGCATGTGGAAGCGAAAAGCCATGAAGTGAGACAATGCATGATGGCTCAGAAACAGAGAAAATATTCATCCATCTTGAATTTAAATAGTCTGCAGGTTCCCACCAAAACACACCTAACTCAGAAATACCTCCCACAAACTATATATTCCTGGAATCTACATGGCTTCAGCTATGTAACGCTGTAGTTCGTTCATTCATACCATCAATGGTGTGGGCGCAGTTCTTCTTAGAATTTCACACTTTTAGCAGATTTTCTGTAAAAATGAACAAAAAACAACTTTCAAAGATAGAGAAATCATACCAAAACCTCATGGAATGTAATAAAAAGTTACCAAATATCAATTTCCTAATATTCTGAATTCAACAGTATGCCCTAGCATGGTTAAACATGCGCACATGTAAGCAACTTGCCAAAAAGTGAGACAATGCATGATGGCTCAGAAAACCGCAAAAAAAATTCGGCGAATCCAAGTTCGAACGTTCTGCAGTTTTATGTGGTGCCGTTTGTTCGCACTTTTAGCAGATTTCTGTAAAAATTCAACAAAAAACTACTTCAAAGGTAGAATATGCCAAAACCCTATGGAGTGTATAAAAATGTTACCAAATATCAATCTCACAAATGTCCTGAATCAAACGGTATGCCATATGTATGGTTACACACACGGATGTGGAAGTAACTCGCCACAAAGTGATACAATGCACGATTGCTCAAAAACAGTGAAAATATTTAGCCAAATCTAAATCTGGACAGTCTACATTTTTTCCTATAACCAAACTCAGAAATTCCCCCCACAAACGAAATATTTCTGTAATCTACACACCTTTAGCTACATAACACTGTAGTTCATTCATTCGTACCATCAATGGTGTGTGGGCCTAGTTCTTTGTAGAAATTCACACTTTTCATAGATTTTCTGAAAAAATTAACAAAACTAATTTCAAAGGTTGAATTTATACCATAAAACCTTGGAATGTAAAAAAGTTACCAAATATCAATATCCTCAATCCTCTGTCCTCAATCAAGGGTATGCTATATGCATGGTTATACATATGGCATACACGTGGAAGCGACTAGTTACGAATTGAGACAAGGTTCATAAACAGTGAAAATATTCAGCCGAATCCAAATTGAACAGTCTGCAGTTTTTACCACAAACACCGAAATACCCCCACAATATATATATTACGGAATCTACACACCTTCAGCTATGTAAAGCATAGGTCCCAACTGTGATGGTTTCGCTGGGATTGTCCCGTTTTAGGGTGATGATCACAGAGTCCGGTTTACCAGAGTAAAAAAAAAAAGTGGATTGCTGTCTGTTTTCAGCCAATCATGTAAGCCTCTGCGTTCCCAGCTGAAAAGTTATGCAGAGAAAGTCCTCCTTCCTGACTGATGCACAGTGCACATAAGCTGGAGACAAGAAAGACACTAGCCTGCTGGAAACAGAGAGGTCAGTTTCTCTCACAATAAATCATCATGCTCTGCTTTCTTGTCTGCTGCTGGTGTGGGCCTGGTTACATTTCAGTGATTTTTGATTTTTTGATATTTTTTTAAGTGTGTGTGAGTTAAAGAGCAAGTGCACCCTCATTTTTAAAATGTACCTCCCATTCTCCACACAGGGCTGCAGGATCAGCATGGGGGGGGTGTTACATCTTAATGCCCCTTTTGGGCTGGCCACACTGCTGCGTATTTTGTGCGCTTGCGTTTTTTTTAGATCTTTGAAAACTCTGCAATGCACCAAAATCGTTCATTGCGATTGCGATTTGCGTTGGGCATTTTAAATCGCAAATGCATGTGTTTTCCAAAAACCCATGCGCAAACTCAACAAATCGCACATGAAATGCATGCGATTCAGTGTGTGATTGCGTTTGCATTGCAGTGTGGCCGTGCCCTTCGGGTTTATTAGAGAGCAAAACAATACGTGCATCCCTGTAGTATAGACTGAGGGTAGAAAGATGTGACGATGTTCCTAGTCACACACATATAGAAAGAGTAGTGATAAAAAAATAACAATTAAATGATAGAGAATTGAAGGTGAAAAATATAAAACACATTGCTGTGACAGGTTCCATGTTCTCTGCCTGGCTACCAGGCTAATGTGGGCTTTTTAATCAATAGCAAATTGGAAGATCCTCATTAGTCCTACTAGGATCTTTCTGTTGATTAGAGATATTGAGTGCTTGACCCGAACACTCGAAGTTCCCTGGAGGCAGCCAAAAATGATGTGGATTCTATCAAATTTATTGATTAATGTGGGCACTTATAATTACCAGGCTATTATTGTTGGCACTTATGGTTATCAGTCTAATGTGGGCACTTATTGTCACCGCTCTAATGTGAGCACTTAGTTACCAATCTTATGGGGGACTTATGTATAACAGCCTAATCTGGGCCAACCACATCACGCTCCCTTACAATATACCTGTAGCTGATAGCAGTATTTAAAACATCTGATCATGGAACTGGCTGACCACTCCAAACAGCAGTTAAGAGTATGTACAGGGTGTTTGCAGGGCTACCGAGACTTATAAGCACTGCTGTCAGGGGCTGCAGAGTGTAACTGGCAGTCCCAAATTATAAACTTTATTACATGGCTGCACAGCTCTCCCACCATTGGAACCAGTCCGAAACTATCAGAAATACCAGATCCTATATATTTATATCCAGGGTCTAGGGAGCAATATTCTATCGAAGCCGGCACATCCCCTTCTTGTGCAGGCACTAAAGATTTGGGATCAAGCACTACGAAACTGGGCACTATACATAAACAATCCTCACTATGAGGCAATAACTATCTGAGTTCTTACTATCCGGACCCATGTATGTGGCTCTGGTATGGAGTACTACAAGTCTCCATCTACTTGACAACAACACCTTTAAGACCTTTGAAAATCTGTTAAAACAGGATTTCTGCCTGCCTAACAGCATGCTGGTTAGATACCTTCAGGTAGGCATGCCTTTGAGGAATGATTCCACACTCCACCCCCCACAGTACCCAACTGCCCCCTTATTGATGTCCTGCTGTAAACAATCAGCTTAACTAATTTCCAATATATAAAGCACTTTGATTCACCCCGGCATAAATTATGGCAGAGTGGAAAAGGAGAACATGGGAGGCCGACATAGGTCCCATGGACAAAGAGGGGTGGAAAAAGCCCTTGAAGCTGCAAAGAGGTATCCTCCAAAGCTTCCGATAAGCTAACACAATCTATATATTACATAGGGCATACTCACTCCGTTTACGGGTGTTGTAGCTACAGACCTATAGGCCCTGGTGCAGAATTAGGTGATGGGGGCCCCCGACCCCACCGCAAACACAAAATTAGCATTGCATCTTCTTGTGGCACAGTATATAGTGAATGGTTGGCACTGCACACAGACAGACAGTAGCAGGCACAGATATTCCCACCTAGTACAGTAATAGGCACAGATAACCCCATCCCTGTCAATATACACATGTAGTACACTAACGCTCCTCATTGCCAACTGTCATACATGCATGTTAATTGGTTGCAAATTGGCAGTGGTAATTTTTTCTTAATGCACAGATATTGCAAACTGTTTTACACTGCCAATTTTCAACCATTTTACCAATGCCAGGGCTGGCTGGCAAAATAGTGTGGGGGAAAAAGCACAGACAGGCACATTTTTGTAGCAGGGGTCAGACTTCTTCCAACCACAGGGGGGCCCGGGAGCCAAAGGGGCCCCATCTTCTTTTTTTCCTATGACAGATATAGCTTCCTCCAGAAAAACCATGTGGATGAAGCACGGATAGGGGCCCTATCATAGTTTTGCTGAGGGGCCCTGTGAGTTCGTTATACGCCCTTGACTGTATTTAACAACAAGAGACAGAAATCACCCTGGATTTATTTGACAGATGTTGTTATTTATATCAAGATAAATATGCAAAAAACATGTTCCTACATAAAGGACGAACAAAGATTAATACAATTCAAAAATTTTGTAAAAGCTTAATAATTACTGTACAGGATATGAACATGTAATTGACAGTATGATATATGTTTTTTTTGGTTGAATAAAAGTTTCTTCGCTTGGAGGGGTTTTAAAAAAAAAAAAATACTGTTGGGCTACCATTTCTTACTTTCCGGTAGACCCCTGACCACAGTCATGTGCTTTACCGTAAAGATTCTAATGTATTTTCTGTATTAGAACATGACTGATTGGCTGGAAACTTCTAGTGGGTGGTTACCTGCTGTAAGAATGTGAGAAACATTTGAGTCAGTGACTAAATATGTTGTTGTGCTTGTGAGACTGGAATTCTGGGAAACAAGTCACATGTCCCATGTGTTATTAAAGTAATTTCTCAACAGCCGCAGAAAAAATGAGAAGAGGAGGGACACAGACTTTTTGTTTTCTGAGTTTAGTCAGCAGGCTTATGCAGTTTATTTTCCTTTTTCTGTACCTTTAAGAGTGGTATGGAAAATAATTAATAAAAAAACGTAATAGTGCCCTAGGGCAGTGTTACACAAAGCAATTGACCTGCTTTACTGTTGCTTTCATTTGTCATAAAAACTATCCAGTGACAAAACCTCTGTCAGGTTTCCTATATGCTCTTCCATTATAGCATGTTCTGTATTTACTCTTTTATTTGCGTGTGCACAAATATATCAATGTTTTTGTTCTTTAAGGCCAAAGAACTGCCAAATTACAAGGACAACGATTTATAAACGATGGGCAGAAGATCTATATTGATGAAAATAATAAAAAGATGTTTTGAAAAACTAAAGAAAGACGTGGAGGTAGGAATTCCTATTCACAGAATGGAAACAAGACTTCTGAAGGAAGTCAGTGACTAGATGGTGTATTCTCATTGGATGAAAAGAACGTCCAGTTATTCACCCAGTGATTGGACCCATAGAATTTGGAAGATTCTGGTGAAGACATGGTTTCAAGACCCAAATGTCCATCAATATGGTAGCATTTGAACTATGACACAATTATGACACTTAAGATAACGAAAGTTGTTTAAAAGAATTCGGTTATAGACAATATCATATGCCTGACAATAAATTATATAAGGGGAATGGTAACATTTACAGTGAAAAGGATATTTAGTTTCATTAGTGCTGCAGGCCAAGTGCTCTTACCAGACATGGAATTACTATGGGACTTCTAGAATCCTTATATTACACAAGTTTGTTAAGTGGTACCTTTGTTCTATGCCTGTATTTTTGTCCTATAGGAATTGTAGGGCTGCTTATGAATGTGCTTGATTTAGCTTTGATGTGTTTCAGAATTGCCTGGTAATTTAAAAGTCTTCATGTTTTATGTCTATGTTTAAAAAAAAAATTCTACACAGCGTTGTTGGTTCGACTTTTAATGTTTTGCAAGAAGTGTGTATTGGTTTTTCTCCTGTATAATAGGTTAAAGTTATGTACAGTGTGTACACTACGGGTATATAGGCTACAGTTAGCAAGGTGCGGTTATGGTACAGTTATACATGTACAGTTACGTATGGTGCAGATATGCGCAAGTACAATTACAGTATATATGGTGTTGGTATGTATTTTACAGTTTTGTTTAAAGTTAAATATGGTGCAGTATACGCTACAATTCTACATGGTACAGTTATGTATGGTGCAGTTATCAGTTATGATATAGATACGGTACAGGTTTAGTATGGTTATGTATGGTACAGTTATGCTACAGTCAGATATGGTATGTTATGTTGGTACAGTTATGCTACAGTCAGATATGGTATGGTTATTTATGGTACAGTTAGATAGGTATGGTTATGTATGGTACAGTTAGATATGGTATGGTATGTATGGTACAGTTATGCTACAGTCAGATATGGTATGGTTATGCATGGTACAGTTAGGGCTGTTCACACTACATCAGTTTGTATCCATTTTTCAAACGCAGGTGCGTGTAAAAAATGGACAGACCGTAAAACCCCATAGGATTTCATAATATCGTTCACACCTGCTGCGTTATATTCCGTTCCGTTCCAGTCCATTTAAAAAAGCACTGCATGCAGCATTTCTGTCCGTTTTTTCATGCATTTTATAAAATCTATGGAATACACATTGTTAAAAAATGGATACAAATGTATGAAAAAAATGGATACAAACTGACAAAAATACATGTGTGCGTTTGTCAGTTTCTAGTGTGAACGAGCCTTATGCTACAGTTTAGATATGGTACGGTTATGTATGGTAGTTAGATATGGTATGGTTATGTATGGTACAGTTAGATATGGTATGGTTGTATGGTACAGTTAGATATGGTATGGTTATGTATGGTACAGTTATGTACAGTTAGATATGGTATGGTACCGTTATGCTACAGTTAGATATGGTATGGTACAGTTATGCTACAGTTAGATATGGTATGGTTATGTATGGTACAGTTATGCTACAGTTAGATATGGTATGGTAGTAAGTATGGTACAGTTATGCTACAGTTACAGTAGATATGGTATGGTCATCTATGGTACAGTTATGCTACAGTTAGATATTAGGTGGGTACAGTTATGCTACAGTTAGATATGGTATGGTACAGTTATGCTACAGTTAGATATGGTATGGTATGTATGGTACAGTTATGCTACAGTTAGATATGGTATGGGCAGTATGGTACAGTTATGACAGTTACAGTAGATATGGTATGGTCATGTATGGTACAGTTATGCTACATTTACAGTGATATGGTATGGTTATGTATGGTACAGTTATGATATAGTTAGATATGGTATGGTTATGTATGGTACAGTTAGATATGGTATGGTTGTGTATGGTACAGTTAGGCTACAGTTAGATATGGTATGGTTATGTATGGTACAGTTATGCTACAGTTGCTATGGTATGGTTATGTATGGCACAGTTAGGCTACAGTTAGATATGGTTGGTTATGTATGGTACAGTTAGGATACAGTTAGATATGGTATGGTTATGTATGGTACAGTTAGGCTACAGTTAGATATGGTATGGTTATGTATGGTACAGTATTTGCTACAGTTAGATATGGTATAGTTAGTATGGTACAGTAGATATGGTATGGTTATGTATGGTACAGTTATGCTACAGTTAGATATGGTTATGTATGGTTCAGTTAGATATGGTAGGTTATGTATGACAGTTAGATATGGTATGGTTATGTATGGTAGTTATGCTACAGTTAGATATGGTGTGGTTATGTATGGTAGTTATGCTACAGTTAGATATGGTATGGTTATTGAATGGTACAGTTAGATATGGTATGGCTATGTATGGTACAGTTAGATATGGTATGGTTATGTATGGTAGTTATGCTACAGTTAGCTATAGTATGGTTGTGATGGTACAGTTAGATATGGTATGGTTATGTATGCTACAGTTAGATATGGTATGGTTATGTATGGTAGTTATGCTACAGTTAGATATGGTATGGTTATGTATGGTGTTATGCTACAGTTTGATATGGTATGGTTATTGTATGGTACAGTTAGATATGTGATGGTTATGTATGGTACAGTTAGATATGGTATGGTTATGTATGGTACAGTTAGATTGGTTATGGTTATGTATGCTACAGTTAGATATGGTATGGTTATGTATGGTAGTTATGCTACAGTTAGATATGGTATGCTAATGTATGGTAGTTATGCTACAGTTGATATGGTATGGTTATGTATGTTAGTTATGCACAGTTTGATATGGTATGGTTATGTATGGTACAGTTATATATGTTATGGTTATGTATGCTACAGTTAGATATGGTATGGTTATGTATGCTACAGTTAGATAGGTATGGGTATGTATGCTACAGTTAGATATGGTATGGTTATGTATGGTACAGTTATGGTACAGTTAGATATGGTATGGTTATGTATGGTACAGTTAGATATGGTATGGTTATGTATGGTACAGTTAGATATGGTATGGTTATGTATGGTACAGTTAGATATGGTTATGGTTATGTGATGGTATGTTTACAGTTAGATATGGTTATGTCGGTAAAGTTAGATATGGTTGGTTATGTATGGTACAGTTAGATATGGTTATGTATGGTACAGTTAGATATGGTATGGTTATGTATGGTACAGTTAGATATGGTTATGTATGGTACAGTTAGATATGGTATGGTTATGTATGGTACAGTTAGATATGGTATGGTTATGTATGGTACAGTTAGTATGGATGGTTATGTATGGTTACAGTTAGATATGGTTATGTATGGTATAGTTGATATGGTATGGTTATGTATGGTACAGTTAGATTGTATGGTATGTATGTACAGTAGATGGTATGGTTGTATGGTACAGTTTGGCTACAGTAGCTGGGTGACTACTTTATAGATTTAAACAACTGTTGCTCCGATTAGAAGTTCACTTTTGGGAATTAAAACATGTCCCATGTTATTTTATTTATTTCAGAAAATGCAAGACTGTGTATATTTAGCCTGTAGTATTCTCTGTCACCGCGTGTTTGTATTACCTCAGTTCCCCTTGTTGCATTCCATTGCTAAAATGAAATGCAATGAGATAAAATCAATTGTTTAATAATAGACCACCACAGAAAGGTACGGAGGGAAGTGTTATACGTTAGGTCATTGTATACTGTATCTTGTTTAGAGAAATCCTACAGTAAAACGTCTTTAAGAGAAATGGTTTCAAATTAAACAATACAGAAATGCTAATGTATTCTGCTTCAATAAAAAATTATAACAATATTACATGAATTAGAGCAAAAGGTGTGACACACAGGTAGATTGTAAACAAACGTGTATTATTGTGCACACCACAACATGTTTCGGACAGTCTAGGTCCTTTCGCAAGTGAAAACATGTTGTGGTGTGCACAATAAATACACGTTTGTTTATAGCAATACCTGTGGGTTGTCTGAGTTTTGGTTGTCTATACTACACACTTGTATTTTGAATTCATGTCCAGGAACAGAGATCTGGGCAACCAAGGTCTATAGGAGATGTGGTGAGCTGAATTGCATTTATGTGACACACAGTCCCTTTAAATGTATTTGGTCACACCATCACCAGACTGTGCACTTACATTAGTGATGTGTCAAACTCAAGGCCTGAAGGCCAAATCTGGCCCTTGCTGGTGTGTGGCCCCGGTGAATTACTACACTGCTATCCATTTGTGCAATCCAAGTAGTGGTGAAACTATAGATCTGCCTGCTAGATACTGCGACCAGCTCTATTTATAAGCTGATAACGGTATCTAGCAGGCAGATCTACAGTTACGACGCTGCGTTGTACTGCACAAATGGATAGCAGCATAGTAAGGCTTGGATGCAGTCACCAACTAAGTTGGTTCCACAGTAGCACATGACACACCATAGGCAGAGGTCCCAGTCTAAAAATAGGTGTGTCACACCCTTTCCCTGCCGAGACCGAGTCCCAATCCTTCACCTGCTAAGTATCTTAAAAAAGATTCGGCCCACCACTTACCTTGGTCTTTTGATTTGGACCCTTATGTGATTGAGTTTAACACCCCTGTACTAGAGCATAAAGGAAAGGTTATTTTTGTTTGTTGTGAGACGTTTATGTAAATGAGCCTTATCAGTATAATATTTCTTTATATGATAGTGGATGGAATTTTACTGATTTGTCTACAATCACAGTTTCTAGCACACACTAAAGCTCATGGACTACAGTTTATTGGTGGGAATCCATGATGTGGAAAGAGCAGAACAGGAGGAAGTGGGAGTGAGGACAATGAAGGGGAAGAGGAAGGAGAGAGTGATGGGGGCCCACCAGTGGGAACTCCACCAGATAGCCCAGGGAACACCCTGAACAGTTCACGGCCACTGCTCCTGGAGAATTTGATCCAGCAATTGATGGGTACGGGATTAAAAGCCATGACAGTAAGTACAACATCTTATTAGTTTGATGTACATGCTTTACAGTGCTCCTTTAGTTGTACCTTTTGTTTCTCCCCGTAAATCTGTCTTTTATTGATCCTTTTGTAGGACAGCTACACTCTGCCTCTTAGAAGGGCCAAACATTGTCTGATTGCAGTGGCACAATAGGCAGGGCTATGCTTTTAGCTAAAGTTGATACAAACGTTCGCCCTCAGGCCAAGAAAACCTCAAATACACGTTTCTGTCAGCTCTCCACCTTAGATGTCACCCCTGTTTAGGGTTTCCTGACGTCCTCTTTTACCCCGATTCATCCTCTTTTTGAGACACGAATCTGGGGTCCGGCAGGAATTCTACATTTTGACTGCAATGTCGTATTTTCTGACATTCGCTAGGGTAAGAACGCTTCCTCTCGCTCTTCTGCATGGGCACACTTCCCCGGGAGTGTTTGCCACACAACACATGGTTGGGCTCTGGACTTGCGCTTCTGTCATATGTCGCTGCTCATTCAGTTCTAGTGTCTGTTCCTGGTGTTAAGGAGGGTGGGACGACTCAGCTGTTGTGTGTGTTGGCCTGTCTGTCTGAGTGTTTCAAAATAGAAACCCTACCCCTGTAGGACTTCTCCATACATGCTAGACCGAACCGTACTAAAGAATAGGCTTTCAGGGAGGTCCAGCTGAATTAAACTGCAGAAATGTTTTAGCTTTAACTGTAAGACCTCAGCATAGTTTTAAGCCCACATGCAATTTGTTCAAAGGCTTAAAAAATTTTGTGATGTCAACAATAAAAAGTTTTGTGCAGTTAATTTCTGCTGTGCCTCCGATTGGCTATTATATGATTTTGGCCAGGAAATGACAGACTGCTCTCAATCCGAGGTTTATTATGTCAAAAGAGAGCAGGCAAACCTGTACTAAGGGTGCAATTCAATGGCTTCCATGCACGCAAGTGACATGTCTGCCTCCTACAGTACAGTGTTGAGTGCCAGTGGTTTTAGGGAAGATTGTGTAACACCAGTCTCAAACCATATGGCTATGGTATGGCTCATTTCTCATTAGAGCTAGGTGGTTTTGATATGGGCCAAAAGGAATTGGCTTTAGTGTCATACAGTTTCTATTTAACGGTAAATTAATGGTAAATTAAATGGGAAAAGAAAGATAAAGTAACATAAATATTATTGGTTTTGTTTGTACAGATGCTCCCAGGAAAGAAGTTTATTTCATGGCCATTATTGACCTATTAACACATTACGATGCAAAAAAGAAAGCAGCGCATGCAGCAAAAACAGTTAAACACGGTGTAAGTATAGTGATTTGCTTGTCTGTTCTGTTTTATTTGAGGGTTTTTACCGCCCTCCACTTCATCAGGCAGAGTTAATTCAGCCCTCCAGTTCATTGGGCAGAGTTAAATCAGCCCTCCAGTTCATCGGTCAGAGTTAATTCCGCCCTCCACTTCATCGGTCAGAGTTACTCAGCCCTCCAGTTCATCGGTCAGAGTTAATTCCGCCCTCCACTTCATCGGTCAGAGTTAAATCAGCCCTCCAGTTCATCGGTCAGAGTTGATTTAGCCCTCCAGTTCATCGGGCAGAGTTAATTCAGCCCTCCAGTTCATCGGGGACAGAGTTTAAATCAGCCCTCCAGTTTCATCGGCAGAGTTTAATAGCCCTCCAGTCCTACGGGCAGAGTTAATCAGCCCTCCAGTTCATCGGGCAGAGTTAATTTAGCCCTCCAGTTCAAGGGGGCAGAGTTAAATCAGCCCTCCAGTTCATCGGGCAGAGTTAATTTAGCCCTCCAGTTCATCGGGCAGAGTTAATTTAGCCCTCCAGTTCATCAGCCAGTTTTAACATTGACACAGACACATGATTAAAAACACTGGTGTCCAGTACAACTCCATTCCCCCAGCTACCCCCTGTCAAATAAATATATCAGTCAGGCAGCTTAAGGAGTTGTGCTGCATGGCCAGGAATTCTGGTGGCTCCAGCTCTTAACTTTTGACAGTTTCACACTGTGAAGAGTTAACTCTTCACAGTGTATGTCCACTCTCTGACTTACGGGAGATAAATGAACTATGTCTTAACTTCCATTCTTCAGTAAAACCTGCAGGCGAGAATAAACTTACTGCAGATCGCTCCAGCACCGGCTTCTCTGACAGTTTCTGATGCGTCCATGTTCCCTTGCACTGTGTGTGTATGCGTGCACATTGCAAGGGACTGGGGATGTGTCTGAGAATGTCCGTTGCTTTGCAGACTGTCAGCAGTGCTGGATCGGTCCGCGGTAAGTTTCTTCTCTCCTGCAAGCTTTACTTAAGAAAGGGATGTAAGAAACAGCTCATTTACCTCCTGTTCTTAATTTAAACAGAAAAAAAGCCAGCAGCTGCATTCCTTGCCGTTTGACCCCCACAGCCACATACCAGTGAGTCTCCGTAACGCCTGTGGCTCAGGCTGTATTAAATAAATCACTCTCAGGAGGGAGGCTGCAGGCAACTTGCAAGTCCCGGTTCAGTCTGGTCCCGCTCCTATGTGCACACTGTGATCCGATTGGCTGCTTCTTTTACTTCGGAGCAGAGCAGCCTATCAGGGTCCCCGCTATGGCCACACTGTGCATCCATGGCGTGATCCCTGATTGGCTGCTTCTTTCACACCAGAGCAGCCAATCAGATCATGCTGCCAAAAGTAATGTTTTTGGGCGCGTACATGGGACAACGGGATTTGAATCGAGAATCTTGTGAAATCTGAGACAGTTGTGAGCTATGAGCAGCAATTGCAGAAATTCTTAAATTTAAGGGCAAGTCCATCCCCATTTTTAACTTTTTCAGTGCCAGCAGAATTTTCAGGATTTTGCCCTCAATTGCTTTAGACTAATTTTACAGTAGGAACCCCCCCATAAAACAGGAATATTATACATTGTTATACTCTTCAGCGCAAAGTGTACTTTTGCATGGTAACAGAATTTTGTAACATTTCTGAAGATTTTACTGGATTTATGGGTAAAATATGTAAAAAAAAATATTTAAGTAAAATGTGCAAATTTTCATGGATTTTTCCCATTTTTATTCTTAAGGTTATGCAGAAAAATCTTACTGTTTATAAAAGCTCTGATACTCCGGAATACAACGATACCAGATAAATGTAGGTACCCCACTTTTCCTGTATAGGAGACCCACCCAAACTAAAACTGCACTTTCAAGAATATTACACCAAATTGAAATGTATAACCACTTCTGTTGGTTAACATAATATATCTACCAAATTAAAGGGACTGTAAACTCCCCATCATCCATAAAAATAACTATGTGCCATCCATTTCTATTATTCACAGGGAGGTGAGAACGCTTATTCTCACCTCCCTGTGAGTAATAGGACGCTCAGGGGACCTGGAACTTACCTTACCGCCGCTCCTTCACTGACAGCCGCTCTGTCCTGATCGCGCTCCCTATCTTAGGCGCATGCGCGCCAATATTAAAGATAGGGCGCGCAATTGGGAGAGAACTGCTGTTCTGAGAAGGAGCGGCTTGCGAGTGGAGCGTGGTAAGGTAAGTTCCAGGTCCCCCGAGCGTCCTATTATTCACAGGGAGGTGAGAATAAGCGTTCTCACCTCCCTGTGAATAATAGAAACGGATTTATGGGTTTAGTATTCCTTTAACTAAAATATCCTCACCAATGACATATTTTTAGAAACTTCATACCGCAGGAGTGAGTTAAGTTTTGATCAAAATGCAGGTAGTTTTTTCAATTAAAAAGTATAGAGGAAAGTTCAAAAGCAACTTGAATATGAAAGCCTATCGCCCCCTAAATAAAATGGTATGCCACATTCATGGGTGTTCTCAGAGACGTGGCTAACCCAAAGGTGGATTATTTATGTATTTGAGCAGTCTGCAGTTTTTTCAATAAAACTCTCCCCTAACTCAGAAATACCCCCAAAACACTATCAGGGTTATTCAATAAAAGTTCTTATCGTTTAAAATGGTGCTAATTTTGCCCCAACCAATCAGATCTTATTTAACATTTGAAATCTAACATCTGATTGGTTGGGGCAAAATTAGCACCATTTTAAACGATAAGAACTTTTATTGAATAACCCTGTATATATTTCTGGAATCTACACACCTTTGTGTGCAGACGTATGTCATTCAGACCATCAATGGTGTAGGCGCAGTTCTTTGTAGAAGTTTGCACTTTAGGCAGATGTTCGGTTAGAATGAACAAAAATCAACTTCAAAGTTAAAAATCATGCCAAAACCCTATGGAATGTAAAAAAAGTTACCAAATATCAATCCCCCAAATGTCCTAAATCAAACGGTATGCCATATGCATGGTTACACGCGCATGTGGAAGCGAAAAGCCATGAAGTGAGACAATGCATGATGGCTCAGAAACAGAGAAAATATTCATCCATCTCTGAATTTAAATAGTCTGCAGGTTTTCCCACCAAAACACACCTAACTCAGAAATACCTCCCACAAACTATATATTCCTGGAATCTACATGGCTTCAGCTATGTAACGCTGTAGTTCGTTCATTCATACCATCAATGGTGTGGGCGCAGTTCTTCTTAGAATTTCACACTTTTAGCAGATTTTCTGTAAAAATGAACAAAAAACAACTTTCAAATGTAGAAATCATACCAAAACCTCATGGAATGTAATAAAAAGTTACCAAATATCAATTTCCCTAATATTCTGAATTCAACAGTATGCCATATGCATGGTTAAACATGCGCACATGTAAGCAACTTGCCAAAAAGTGAGACAATGCATGATGGCTCAGAAACCGCAAAAATATTCGGCCGAATCCAAGTTCGAACGTTCTGCAGTTTTTTATGTGGTGCCGTTTGTTCGCACTTTTAGCAGATTTTCTGTAAAAATTAACAAAAAAACTACTTCAAAGGTAGAAATCATGCCAAAACCCTATGGAGTGTATAAAAATGTTACCAAATATCAATCTCACAAATGTCCTGAATCAAACGGTATGCCATATGTATGGTTACACACACGGATGTGGAAGTAACTCGCCACAAAGTGATACAATGCACGATTGCTCAAAAACAGTGAAAATATTTAGCCAAATCTAAATCTGGACAGTCTACATTTTTTCCTATAAACCAAACTCAGAAATTCCCCCCACAAACGAAATATTTCTGTAATCTACACACCTTTAGCTACATAACACTGTAGTTCATTCATTCGTACCATCAATGGTGTGTGGGCTCAGTTCTTTGTAGAAATTCACACTTTTCATAGATTTTCTGAAAAAATTAACAAAACTAATTTCAAAGGTTGAATTTATACCATAAAACCTTGGAATGTAAAAAAAGTTACCAAATATCAATATCCTCAATCCTCTGTCCTCAATCAAAGGGTATGCTATATGCATGGTTATACATATGGCATACACGTGGAAGCGACTAGTTACGAATTGAGACAATGGTTCATA
This sequence comes from Hymenochirus boettgeri, assembly GCA_019447015.1. Taxonomy (NCBI): domain Eukaryota; kingdom Metazoa; phylum Chordata; class Amphibia; order Anura; family Pipidae; genus Hymenochirus; species Hymenochirus boettgeri. The sequence continues at coordinate 43,059,726 of CM033474.1, forward strand.
AACAGTGAAAATATTCAGCCGAATCCAAATTTGAACAGTCTGCAGTTTTTACCACAAACACCGAAATACCCCCACAATATATATATTACAGGAATCTACACACCTTCAGCTATGTAAAGCATAGGTCCCAACTGTGATGGTTTCGCTGGGATTGTCCCGTTTTAGGGTGATGATCACAGAGTCCCGGTTTCTACAGAGTAAAAAAAAAAAGTGGATTGCTGTCTGTTTTCAGCCAATCATGTAAGCCTCTGCGTTCCCAGCTGAAAAGTTATGCAGAGAAAGTCCTCCTTCCTGACTGACTGCACAGTGCACATAAGCTGGAAGACAAGAAAGACACTAGCCTGCTGGAAACAGAGAGGTCAGTTTCTCTCACAATAAATCATCATGCTCTGCTTTCTTGTCTGCTGCTGGTGTGGTGCCTGGTTACATTTCAGTGATTTTTGATTTTTTGATATTTTTTTAAGTGTGTGTGAGTTAAAGAGCAAGTGCACCCTCATTTTTAAAATGTACCTCCCATTCTCCACACAGGGCTGCAGGATCAGCATGGGGGGGTGTTTACATCTTAATGCCCCTTTTGGGCTAGGCCACACTGCTGCGTATTTTGTGCGCTTGCGTTTTTTTCAGATCTTTGAAAACTCTGCAATGCACCAAAATCGTTCATTGCGATTGCGATTTGCGTTGGGCATTTTAAATCGCAAATGCATGTGTTTTCCAAAAACCCATGCGCAAACTCAACAAATCGCACATGAAATCGCATGCGATTCAGTGTGTGATTGCGTTTGCATTGCAGTGTGGCCGTGCCCTTCGGGTTTTATTAGAGAGCAAAACAATACGTGCATCCCTGTTTAGTATAGACTGAAGGGTAGAAAGATGTGACGATGTTCCTAGTCACACACATATAGAAAGAGTAGTGATAAAAAAATAACAATTAAATGATAGAGAATTGAAGGTAGAAAATATAAAACACATTGCTGTGACAGGTTCCATGTTCTCTGCCTGGCTACCAGGCTAATGTGGGCTTTTTAATCAATAGCAAATTGGAAGATCCTCATTAGTCCTACTAGGATCTTTCTGTTGATTAGAGATATTGAGTGCTTGACCAGAACACTCGAAGTTCCCTGGAGGCAGCCAAAAATGATGTGGATTCTATCAAATTTATTGATTAATGTGGGCACTTATAATTACCAGGCTATTATTGTTGGCACTTATGGTTATCAGTCTAATGTGGGCACTTATTGTCACCGCTCTAATGTGAGCACTTAGTTACCAATCTTATGTGGGCACTTATGTATAACAGCCTAATCTGGGCCAACCACATCACGCTCCCTTACAATATACCTGCATGCTGATAGCAGTATTTAAAACATCTGATCATGGAACTGGCTGACCACTCCAAACAGCAGTTAAAGGTATGTACAGGTTGTTGCAGGGCTACCGAGACTTATAAGCACTGCTGTCAGGGGCTGCAGAGTGTAACTGGCAGTCCCAAATTATAAACTTTATTACATGGCTGCACAGCTCTCCCACCATTGGAACCAGTCCGAAACTATCAGAAATACCCAGATCCTATATATCTTATATCCAGGGGTCTAGGGAGCAATATTCTATCGAAGCCGGCACATCCCCTTCTTGTGCAGGCACTAAAGATTTGGGATCAAGCACTACGTAAACTGGGCACTATACATAAACAATCCTCACTATGAGGCAATAACTATCTGAGTTCCTTACTATTCCGGACCCATGTATGTGGCTCTGGTATGGAGTACTACAAGTCTCCCATCTACTTGACAACAACACCTTTAAGACCTTTGAAAATCCTGTTAAAACAGGATTTCTGCCTGCCTAACAGCATGCTGGTTAGATACCTTCAGGTTAGGCATGCCTTTGAGGAATGATTCCACACTCCACCCCCACAGTACCCAACTGCCCCCTTATTGATGTCCTCTGCTGTAAACAATCAGCTTAACTAATTTCCAATATATAAAGCACTTTGATTCACCCCGGCATAAATTATGGCAGAGTGGAAAAGGAGAACATGGGAGGCCGACATAGGTCCCATGGACAAAGAGGGGTGGAAAAAGCCCTTGAAGCTTGCAAAGAGGTATCCTCCAAAGCTTCCGATAAGCTAACACAAATCTATATATTACATAGGGCATACCTCACTCCGTTTACAGTGGTGTAGCTACAGACCTATAGGCCCTGGTGCAGAATTAGGTGATGGGGGCCCCCCGACCCCACCGCAAACACAAAATTAGCATTGCATCTTCTTGTGGCACAGTATATTAGTGAATGGTTGGCACTGCACACAGACAGACAGTAGCAGGCACAGATATTTCCCCACCTAGTACAGTAATAGGCACAGATAACCCCATCCCTGTCAATATACACATGTAGTACACTAACGCCTCCTCATTGCCAACTTGTCATACATGCATTGTTAATTGGTTGCAAATTGGCAGTGGTAATTTTTTCTTAATGCACAGATATTGCAAACTGTTTTACACTGCCAATTTTCAACCATTTTACCAATGCCAGGGCTGGCTGGCAAAATAGTGTGGGGGAAAAAGCACAGACAGGCACATTTTTTTGTAGCAGGGGTCAGACTTCTTCCAACCACAGGGGGGCCCGGGAGCCAAAGGGGCCCCATCTTCTTATTTTTCCTATGACAGATATAGCTTCCTCCCAGAAAACCACTGTGGATGAAGCACGGATAGGGGCCCTATCATAGTTTTGCTGAGGGGCCCTGTGAGTTCTAGTTATACGCCCTTGACTGTATTTAACAACAAGAGACAGAAATCACCCTGGATTTATTTGACAGATGTTGTTTATTTATATCAAGATAAATATGCAAAAAACATGTTCCTACATAAAGGACGAAACAAAGATTAATACAATTCAAAAATTTTGTAAAGCTTAATAATTACTGTACAGGATATGAACATGTAATTGACAGTATTGATATATGTTTTTTTTGGTTGAATAAAAGTTTCTTCGCTTGGAGGGGTTTAAAAAAAAAAAAAATACTGTTAGGGCTACCATTTCTTACTTTCCGGTAGACCCCTGACCACAGTCATGTGCTTTACCGTAAAGATTCTAATGTATTTTCTGTATTAGAACATGACATGATTGGCTGGAAACTTCTAGTGGGTGGTTACCTGCTGTAAGAATGTGAGAAACATTTGAGTCAGTGACTAAATATGTTGTTGTGCTTGTGAGACTGGAATTCTGGGAAACAAGTCACATGTCCCATGTGTTATTAAAGTAAATTTCTCAACAGCCGCAGAAAAATGAGAAGAGGAGGGACACAGACTTTTTTGTTTTCTGATGTTTAGTCAGCAGGCTTATGCAGTTTATTTTTCCTTTTCTTGTACCTTTAAGAGTGGTATGGAAAATAATTAATTAATAAAAAACGTATATAGTGCCCTAGGGCAGTGTTACACAAAGCAATTGACCTGCTTTACTGTTGCTTTCATTTGTCATAAAAACTATCCAGTGACAAAACCTCTGTCAGGTTTCCTATATGCTCTTCCATTTATAGCATGTTCTGTTATTTACTTCTTTTATTTGCGTGTGCACAAATATATCAATGTTTTTGTTCTTTAAGGCCAAAGAACTGCCAACTTACAAGGACAACGATTTCATAAACGATGGGCAGAAGATCTATATTGATGAAAATAATAAAAAGATGTTTCTTGAAAAACTAAAGAAAGACGTGGAGGTAGGAATTCCTATTCACAGAATGGAAACAAGACTTCTGAAGGAAGTCAGTGACTAGATGGTGTATTCTCATTGGATGAAAAGAACGTCCAGTTATTCACTCAGTGATTGGACCCATAGAATTTGGAAGATTCTGGTGAAGACATGGTTTCAAGACCCAAATGTCCATCAATATGGTAGCATTTGAACTATGACACAATTATGACACTTAAGATAACGAAAGTTGTTAAAAGAATTCGGTTATAGACAATATCATATGCCTGACAATAAATTATATAAGGGGAATGGTAACATTTACAGTGAAAAGGATATTTATGTTCATATAGTGCTGCAGGCCAAGTGCTCTTATACCAGACATGGAATTACTATGGGACTTCTAGAATCCTTATATTACACAAGTTTTGTTAAGTGGTACCTTCTGTTCTATGCCTGTATTTTTGTCCTATAGGAATTGTAGGCTGCTTATGAATGTGCTTGATTTAGCTTTGATGTGTTTCAGAATTGCCTGGTAATTTAAAAGTCTTTTCATGTTTCTATGTCTATGTTTAAAAAAAAAATTCTACCAGCGTTGTTGGTTCGACTTTTAATGTTTTGCAAGAAGTGTGTATTGGTTTTTCTCCTGTATAATAGGTTAAAGTTATGTACAGTGTGTACACTACGGTTATATAGGCTACAGTTATGCAAGGTGCGGTTATGGTACAGTTATACATGGTACAGTTACGTATGGTGCAGATATGCACAGTACAATTACAGTATATATGGTGTTGGTATGTATTTTACAGTTTTGTTTAAAGTTAAATATGGTGCAGTTACGCTACAATTCTACATGGTACAGTTATGTATGGTGCAGTTATCAGTTATGATATAGTTACGGTACAGGTTTAGTATGGTTATGTATGGTACAGTTATGCTACAGTCAGATATGGTATGTTATGTATGGTACAGTTATGCTACAGTCAGATATGGTATGGTTATTTATGGTACAGTTAGATATGGTATGGTTATGTATGGTACAGTTAGATATGGGTATGGTTATGTATGGTACAGTTATGCTACAGTCAGATATGGTATGGTTATGCATGGTACAGTTAGGGCTTGTTCACACTACATCAGTTTGTATCCATTTTTCAAACGCAGGTGCGTGTAAAAAATGGACAGACCGTAAAACCCCATAGGATTTCATAATATCGTTCACACCTGCTGCGTTATATTCCGTTCCGTTCCAGTCCATTTAAAAAAGCACTGCATGCAGCATTTCTGTCCGTTTTTTCATGCATTTTCTATAAAAATCTATGGAATACACATTGTTAAAAAATGGATACAAATGTATGAAAAAAATGGATACAAACTGACAAAAATACATGCTGTGCGTTTGTCAGTTTCTAGTGTGAACGAGCCCTTATGCTACAGTTAGATATGGTACGGTTATGTATGGTACAGTTAGATATGGTACGGTTATGTATGGTACAGTTAGATATGGTATGGTTATGTATGGTACAGTTAGATATGGTCTGGTTATGTATGGACAGTTATGCTACAGTTGATATGGTATGGTACAGTTATGCTACAGTTAGATATGGTATGGTACAGTTATGCTACAGTTAGATATGGTATGGTTATGTATGGTACAGTTATGCTACAGTTAGATATGGTATGGTCAAGTATGGTACAGTTAGCTATACAGTTACAGTAGATATGGTATGGTTATGTATGGTACAGTTATGCTACAGTTAGATATGGTATGGTACAGTTATGCTACAGTTAGATATGGTATGGTACAGTTTGTCACAGTTAGATATGTATGGTTATGTATGGTACAGTTATGCTACAGTTAGATATGGTATGGTCAGTTGGTACATTTTATGCTACAGTTACAGTAGATTGGTATGGTCATTATGGTACTTTATGCTACTTACAGTAGATAGGTATGGTATTATGGTACAGTTATGATATAGTTAGATATGGTATGGTTATGTATGGTACAGTTAGATATGGTATGGTTGTGTATGGTCAGTTAGGCTAAAGTTAATATGGTATGGTTATGTATGGTACAGTTATGCTACAGTTAGCTATGGTATGGTTATGTATGGCACAGTTAGGCTACAGTTAGATATGGTATGGTTATGTATGGTACAGTTAGGATACAGTTAGATATGGTATGGTTATGTATGGTACAGTTAGCTACAGTTAGATATGGTATGGTTATGTATGGTACAGTTATGCTACAGTTAGATATGGTATAGTTATGTATGGTACAGTTAGATTGGTATGGTTATGTATGGTACAGTTATGCTACAGTTAGATATGGTTATGTATGGTTCAGTTAGATATGGTATGGTTATGTATGGTACAGTTAGATATGGTATGGTTATGTATGGTAGTTATGCTACAGTTAATATGGTGTGGTTATGTATGGTAGTTATGCTACAGTTAGATATGGTATGGTTATGAATGGTACAGTTAGATATGGTATGGCTATGTATGGTACAGTTAGATATGGTATGGTTATGTATGGTAGTTATGCTACAGTTAGCTATAGTATGGTTGTGAATGGTCAGTTAGATATGGTATGGTTTGTATGCTACAGTTAAATATGGTATGGTTATGTATGGTAGTTATGCTACAGTTAGATATGGTATGGTTATGTATGGTAGTTATGCTACAGTTTGATATGGTATGGTTTATGTTGGTACAGTTAGATATGGTATGGTTATGTATGGTACATGAGTATGGTAGTTATGTATGGTACAGTTAGATATGGTATGGTTATGTATGCTACAGTTAGATATGGTATGGTTATGTATGGTAGTTATGCTACAGTTGATATGGTATTAATGTATGGTAGTTATGCTACAGTTAGATATGGTATGGTTATGTATGTTAGTTATGCTACAGTTTATATGGTATGGTTATGTATGGTACAGTTATATATGTTATGGTTATGTATGCTACAGTTAGATATGGTATGGTTATGTATGCTACAGTTAGATATGGTATGGGTATGTATGCTACTTAGATATGGTATGGTTATATGTATGGACGTTATGGTACAGTTAGTATGGTATGGTTATGTATGGTACAGTTAGATATGGTATGGTTATGTATGGTACAGTTAGATATGGTATGGTTATGTATGGTACAGTTAGATATGGTATGGTTATGTATGGTACAGTTAGATATGGTTATGTACGGTAAAGTTAGATATGGTATGGTTATGTATGGTACAGTTAGATATGGTTATGTATGGTACAGTTAGATATGGTATGGTTATGTATGGTACAGTTAGATATGGTTATGTATGGTACAGTTAGATATGGTATGGTTATGTATGGTACAGTTAGATATGGTATGATTATGTATGGTACAGTTAGATATGTATGGTATTTATGGTACAGTTAGATATGGTTATGTATGGTATAGTTAGATATGGTATGGTTATGTATGGTACAGTTCGATTGTTATGGTTATGTATGGTACAGTTAGATATGGTATGGTTATGTATGGTACAGTTTGGCTACAGTAGCTGGGTGACTACTTTATAGATTTAAACAACTGTTGCTCCGATTAGAAGTTCACTTTTGGGAATTAAAACATGTCCCATGTTATTTTATTTATTTCAGAAAATGCAAGACTGTGTGTATATTTAGCCTGTAGTATTCCTCTGTCACCGCGATGTTTGTATTACCTCAGTTCCCCTTGTTGCATTCCATTGCTAAAATGAAATGCAATGAGATAAAATCAATTGTTTAATAATAGGACCACCACAGAAAGGATACAGGAGGGAAGTGTTATACGTTAGGTCATTGTATACTGTATCTTGTTTAGAGAAATCCTACAGTAAACGTCTTTAAGAGAAATGGTTTCAAATTAACAATACAGAAATGCTAAATGTATTTCTGCTTCAATAAAAATATTATAACAATATTACATGAATTAGAGCAAAATGGTGTGACACACAGGTATTGCTTTAAACAAACGTGTATTTATTGTGCACACCACAACATGTTTCGGACAGTCTAGGTCCTTTCGCAAGTGAAACATGTTGTGGTGTGCACAATAAATACACGTTTGTTTATAGCAATACCTGTGGGGTTGTCTGAGTTTTTGGTTGCTCTATACTACACACTTGTATTTTGAATTCATGTCCAGGAACAGAGATCTGGGCAACCAAGGTCTATAGGAGATGTGGTGAGCTGAATTGCATTTATGTGACACACATGTCCCTTTAAATTGTATTTGGTCACACCATCACCAGACTGTGCACTTACATTAGTGATGTGTCAAACTCAAGGCCTGAAGGCCAAATCTGGCCCTTCTGGCTGTTTGTGGCCCCCGGTGAATTACTACACTGCTATCCATTTGTGCAATCCCAAGTAGTGGTGAAACTATAGATCTGCCTGCTAGATACTGCGACCAGCTCTATTTAATAGCTGATAACGGTATCTAGCAGGCAGATCTACAGTTACGACGCTGCGTTGTACTGCACAAATGGATAGCAGCATAGTAAGGCTTGGATGCAGTCACCAACTAAAGTTGGTGTTCCACAGTAGCACATGATCACACCATAGGCAGAGGTCCCAGTCTAAAATAGTGTGTTTCACACCCTTTCCCTGCCGAGACCGAGTCCCAATCCTTCACCTGCTAAGTATCTTAAAAAAGATTCGGCCCACCACTTACCTTGGTCTTTTGATTTGGACCCTTATGTGATTGAGTTTAACACCCCTGTACTAGAGCATAAAGGGAAAGGTTATTTTTGTTTGTTGAGACGTTCTATGTAAATGAGCCTTATCAGTATAATATTTCTTTATATGATAGTGGATGGAATTTTACTGATTTGTCTACAATCACAGTTTCTAGCACAACTAAAGCTCATGGACTACAGTTTATTGGTGGGAATCCATGATGTGGAAAGAGCAGAACAGGAGGAAGTGGAGAGTGAGGACAATGAAGGGGAAGAGGAAGGAGAGAGTGATGGGGCCCAACCAGTGGGAACTCCACCAGATAGCCCAGGGAACACCCTGAACAGTTCACGGCCACTGCCTCCTGGAGAATTTGATCCAGCAATTGATGTGTACGGGATTAAAAGCCATGACAGTAAGTACAACATCTTATTAGTTTGATGTACATGCTTTACAGTGCTCCTTTAGTTTGTACCTTTTTGTTTACTCCCCGTAAATCTGTCTTTTATTGATCCTTTTGTAGGACAGCTACACTCTGCCTCTTAGAAGGGCCAAACATTGTCTGATTGCAGTGGCACAATAGGCAGGGCTATGCTTTTAGCTAAAAGTTGATACAAACGTTCGCCCTCAGGCCAAGAAAACCTCAAAATACACGTTTCTGTCAGCTCTCCCACCTTAGCATGTCTCACCCCTGTTTAGGGTTTCCTGACGTCCTCTTTTACCCAGATTCATCCTCTTTTTGAGACACGAATCTGGGGTCCGGCAGGAATTCTACATTTTGACTGCAATGTCCGTATTTTCTGACATTCGCTAGGGTAAGAACGCTTCCTCTCGCTCTTCTGCATGGGCACACTTCCACGGGAGTGTTTGCACACACACACATGGTTGGGCTCTGGACTTGCGCTTCTGTCATATGTCGCTGCTCATTCAGTTCTAGTGTCTGTTCCTGGTGTTAAGGAGGGTGGGACGACTCAGCTGTCTGTGTGTGTTGGCCTGTCTGTCTGAGTGTTTCAAAATATAGAAACCCTACCCCTGTAGGACTTCTCCATACATGCTAGACCGAACCGTACTAAAGAATAGGCTTTCAGGGAGGCTCAGCTGAATTAAACTGCAAGAAATGTTTTATTGCTTTAACTGTAAGACCTCAGCATATGTTTAAGCCCACATGCAATTTGTTCAAAGGCTTAAAACATTTTGTGATGTCAACAATAAAAAGTTTTGTGCAGTTAATTTCTGCTGTGCCTCCTGATTGGCTATTATATGATTTTGGCCAGGAAATGACAGACTGCTCTCAATCCGAGGTTTATTATGTCAAAAGAGAGCAGGCAAACCTGTACTAAAGGGTGCAATTCAATGGCTTCCATGCACGCAAGTGACATGTCTGCCTCCTACAGTACAGTGTTGAGTGCCAGTGGTTTTAGGGAAGATTGTGTAACACCAGTCTCCAAACCATATGGCTATGGTATGGCTCATTTCTCATTAGAGCTAGGTGGTTTTGATATGGGCCAAAAGGACTTGGCCTTTAGTGTCATACAGTTTCTATATTAACGGTAAATTAAATGGTAAATTAAATGGGAAAAGAAAGATGTTAACATAAATATTATTGGTTTTGTTTGTACAGATGCTCCCAGGAAAGAAGTTTATTTCATGGCCATTATTGACATATTAACACATTACGATGCAAAAAAGAAAGCAGCGCATGCAGCAAAAACAGTTAAACACGGTGTAAGTATAGTGATTTGCTTGTCTGTTCTGTTTCATTTGAGGGTTTAAAGCATTTTTAGAAGTCACCAGTCACCGTGGTATGTGACAGATAATTTTAAAAACCCTAATGAACTATATGCAATTTACATATAGTTTATATCTGTACCTAAGTAGCATTAAAATAAGGAATGGAGACTTCTGGGTTATTTCCATGTTTTCATGGTAGCCTTTTAGGAAATGCCACACATTCTAAGAGGTTTTTATAGCATTCCACAGCTAAATGCGAAAACAAAGAGTCAGCTACAGACCGGTTTCGGCTTTATTGAGCCATATTCAGCCATAACCCAGCAGCATTATACAACCTTATGAATCTTCAAACTACTATCAACACTGTTGGAACATCTCTGATGCCCATTATATTTTTAGAAGGGATAATGTACCCCTTACAATGTAGTGCGTATTGTAAAATATAAGAATATTACAATTCACCAAGGAGTTTTGTGATCATATAATTTTAATGTTGTTAAATAATATTATTTCCTAGTATAAACTGGTGTGGGTGAGTGATGTGATACAGAAAAACTGATTGTATTGCAAACACTTGTTATAAAGATATCCTTTGCACTATTGTGCATCACAAAATTATAATCCCCTGTAATTCTCTGATATAAAAGTGCACACTTGCGGATTACAGCTGGATATTTTCTTAAAGGGGAAATGTGGTCTCCATACAAGTGGCCTTTAGTAAAAACCGCACACTACCTTTTGCAGTCTATCCAATGTTACAGCAGTACAGTGTTTAAGTTTAAGTTGGACCATGCCTACTGCTGGGACAGAGCATCATCAACTGCATCATAAGCCCTGCCCACAAACTACTTAATTTTTAAAGCAAATTTGAAAATATTTTTTGTACACCCTTAAGTGTCCATAGGTAGACGAATAGACAGAGAATGGTTGCAGATTTGTAAATTGCTTCAGAAAAGATTGATTTTTGGAGGTGAGACTTATGGCAAAGCTTATAGCACATGCCTGTCACAGAGACAGGGCAGTCTGTAAAGTGTAACTTTACTAGTATGTAACTTACGATCCAGGGAAGCTAGAGACATCATCCTAGGCTTGTGTCAAAGGTGTGAGAGAGCTTTTCAATAAAGGGCACTTGTATGGAGACCACAGTTACCCTTTAATGATCATACCACTATAAAAATCCAAAATGTATACATTTTCATTATCTCGTGTTAATTCAAAAAACATCAATGTTATTATAGGCTATGTGGAGAATCTATTGCAATGGACAAATATTTCAAGCTCACAAAGTCTTTGACTATTACAATGTTTTATTTTTTCCTAGGCTGGTGCAGAAATTTCTACTGTTAATCCTGAACAGTATTCGAAGCGTTTCTTGGACTTTATTAATAATATTTTGACGTAGCCTCACCTGCTCCTAGAGGATGGACATCTATTGATACAGCATGGATAGAAATGCAAACAGAAAGTCTGTTTCTTAATGCTTCCCATGCAGTGATCACTAGCCCTGCCTGCTGTAATGTTACAGATGGTACGCCTGGGGATTGCAAACTCCAGCCTCTGCCTGGCATAGTCCTAGATATGTTTCTTTGACTTTATTCCTAATAAAATAAAGAAGGAACGCTTCATCGGCTCTGCAGGGAAAATGCACAGATACTCTCGCCAGTGATCAGGATAACTGGGGATCAGACTGAGCAGGCTGGTGGGGAAATGGTCAAGCAACATCAAATTGTAAACTGTAGATCAGTTTATTATTATTTTATTTTACTTTTGTGTGGGAAGGCAGTATTCATGGAAATCATTCAAGGAATGGTATGGTTGTTATTTGTGTGAAATATTGCTACTAAAGTGATTGTTTTTATGATTTATGAATCCTCCACACAGGCACATTGCAGGCTCTGGGCTGTTATAAGAGGAACAAACATTTGCCCAGGCTATTAATTTGCAGCAACCTATCAGATCATATTTTTTACTGAGTTCTGATTGGCTGCTGTTAATAGCACGGGCAAACTTCTGTACCTCTTACAGAAACATCCCCAGAGCTTACAGGGTAACGCAGAATAGTGTCAACCCCTAGATGTTTAATGCTCTTTGAGTGTCAGAGCAGTTCTGTTGCTTTGCACTGTGGTGCTCAAAAAAAAAGGCTTTGTCTTATTTCTGCACTTTGGAGTCTACGATGCCATAATATTTCTGTGCTTATTTTAAATACACATCTGCCACATACTGTAAATCCTACCTTCCCTTTTTAGAACTCAGAAAGCTTTGGTGTTAAAGGGAAACTGTAATGTCCAAGCTCCCCCAGAAAAGGGGAATAGCAACATTACTATAGTTGTCATTTAACTAGAATGGACCATCCAGTTTAAAGTCACAGATTTACTAGTTTTTAGTAATTTTATTCTAACTATTGGTTTCATAGCTTAGAAACCTGTAGAATGCAAAGTATCCATCCTTTGGCCTTCCAGCTGCTGATTAACTGTAACTTTCTGTAATGCCCCTAGAAATTGTGGTTCCAAAGGCTGCCCAGGCCTACATTAACCCCTTTACTTTCCTTTGTCTTTTCCCTTTTAAACCTTTCGGTTTCCTGACAGTGAAAGGGTTTTGGAACTACTCTGATTACAAACACGAAACATGTGGGAGTTTATTGTTTACATTTGTAAGAGAAGGGGCATTTTATGAATGTTTCAAGTGTAAATCCATGCCTGTATACAAAGTACTTGTATATTTCAAGATGGAGTTCCTTTGTTACTATAAACATTTCAAGAGAATGCCAGAGAGCGAGTAAGCTGTTGTCCTTGTGAATTTGTGTTCCAAAGGGAAATTAAGGGGGAGGGCGTAATAAGGGGAGATATGGATTTCTGTAATATTACAATATAGGTATATAGTATAGTAACCTAGTCATTAGAACCTCTCTTAAAGGGTAATTCCTTTTCGAAATTTCGTATAGCCCCTCCCCTTGAAGGGATACTATAGCTAAAGCACAGTTTGTTTTTTGTTTTAAACATTCTAACATTTTATACAGAAGGTTTGTTTTTGTATTTTGAATCCAGATGTTGTGACATGAGTGAAAACCTTTTGTCTCTATCTGTGATGTTCTGATCTCACTGAGCAATATCCTGCTGGGGTTTGCAATGTCTATACAATAGGAGACCATAGGAGTATCTTCCTTGTTTGCAGTAAAGAACACCGCAATTCCATCCAATAGAAATAGAATAGAAATATTTTTGTAACATTGAACGCAGTTCACAATAGAGTTAATGAGTAGTAAACAAATGTTCATTAACTACAGGCGCTATCCAGATTAAAAACGAGATTTTGAATGATCTTGAAATATGTAATAATGTCCAATTCTGTAAAGTGAAACCTTCATTATCTGTACAATGTATGGATGATCTGTATAACACTGCTATAATCTTCTGAAACCGTTATTACATAAACTTAAATAACATTCGCAATTTTGGTAATTTATTTATTGTTCTACTGGGTATTTCTTACTTTCAAAGGACCAGGAACACCCGAAAGATATCAAACTTCTACAGCCTCATTACCAAGAGCCCAGCACTCGACTCCTGTCCCATTTACATCAGGTAAACAGAACTTGGATTTCGTGGAAGTCACCTGCTAAGGGGCTGCAAGATATTTAATATTTTCCCCCTGTGACTGGGGAGGTGAACCATGAATCCCATGTGGATTTACCCAGATAGCCAGCATCATATTAAACCTATGGCACTTGGTAAAACTCTCTGGTAATGTCCTTTATAGTATAACGTGATTGAGGGGTAAGAATGAGACAATTTGTACAGGCTCTGTACACTTTCCTAAGGGTAGTTATTGCCTGAAACATGTCGTGGTACATGGATCACAAATAAGGAAGTCTTCACAGCAGAGCCTGATCATGATCAGATTCTACCCCTCAATCCTATTATCCAGCTAATAGGTACTAATGGAGACCCACTGGTAGAACAGACAGAGCTGAAGATCAATACTGGAACTGGTAAACTGTGCTAAATGTCCTTTACAGCTGATGGCACATGCAACTCTTTTGCCTGTAATGCGGTCAGACCATTTTCAGTTGGCTAAGTGATCCTCTGTATAGAATGCAGTGATTAGAGTGTTGTGACAGGGGACAAGTGTTATGTGTGCATCTTACAGACTGGAAACATCATACAGGATTGTTGCAACAATAAAATATTGTATCTGCCTGTGTTGGGTATAAATAAATTATCTTTGACTTATATAAAAAACCTTTTTTTGTTTTGGGAGATAATGTCCCTTTAATAAATATGGGGGTTATATTTTAATTACGGAGTACTGTTTTTGTTTGTTTTTTTTTCTTTTGGAAAAACATCCAATATCCTATGTGGCAGTTTCTTTACAGTACAATATAAGTCAAATGATCCCTCATTTAATGAGGGTCTAATGCTCTACAAGCTAACAAATACCTTACACCCTTTCTTCATGTTTCCCATGATCCTTTGCTATTGGTGGTGTAAGCCACATGCAAATTTTATGGGGTTGGTGCCAAATAAAGATTTGGCTCACAGAGATACAGTATGCGACCAGAAGCAAAAGAGCTTGGGAAAAAGAGGAGGAGCAGCAACCAAAAATTCAACAGTTTTAAGGCAACAGATAGCAGTTTGGGAATTCATTACACACGCAATTAAGAATTTAATTCTCCTTTACAGGATGTGTCTATGTATATTATGGCAAAAAGCATAATCACCAGTCACAATATCCTAGTCATGGAAAAATAAACCAATCAGCTTAATTAGTGAAATTGTTGTAAGCCTAGACAAGCACTGCAGGAGAACCATTTGGAGCAGGGGTATAACATTACACATTGGGGCCAATATGGGGTTAAATGTTAGTTTTGGCATAGACGTCCTTTAAAGGTTATCTATACTCGAAAAAATCGATTTTTCAAAAATTAGATACAGCAAGATCCCACTAATTTCTGCAACAATTAAGAGAGTAAGCAGAGAAAATAAAGAAGGAGGGAGGGAGGGGGAGATGTGTAAGCAGAGCAGGGTCCATGGTGAGGATGTGCAGAGCTTATAAGTGTCGCAGACACTACAAGAAGGCAGTGAGTAAGGGAGGGTGGGGGCAATCAGGAGCACTCACATAAACATTAATAATTTAATGACGAAGCAAACACAGATAAATATGTGTGTACCACCATTTTACTTCTGACAACATCGGAACCAATTAAGTTTATCTTGGTCTCATGAGACCACAGTACATGGTATCTGTAATAACCAGAAATAATCCACCGACCCAAAGGGTTCACGTGAAAGATCCCTACCTATACACAGGGAACTAAAATCCCTGTGGCACTAATAAATATATAACATCAGAAAGGGGCAGCAATCCCAATACTGTCCAATGATCTATATGTACACATAACCTTTATTGAAAAAAAATAGTAGAACTCCTGCACCACCGTACACGTGTGCTGGGTGCCGCCACAAAGTCACAGCCTGTGACAATATATCCAGGATATCAAAAGCATTAGTGCACACCAGTCTTTAGAGAACAAACAAACATGTTTATTTAACACATCAGTGTTAACCTTTATTGAAAACACATTATACACAGTGGCGTAACTACAGTGCCCGTGACTGTGTGGGGGTAGGTGGGTGGTCAGGCAGGTAGGTAAGAGGGTCCGCGACCCCCTTCTATAGTTTCCATGATCAGCTGTGTTAAAACAGCTGATGAGGTGTATGTAGTAAAGAATGTGCGCAATCAGCTGTTTAAAAGTTATGACGGTTCGGTACCGGTCTATTAAAAATGATTGTGTGTATCTTTGCTGCATACATGGGATTAGCTGTTTTAACACAGGTCGCAGTAGGGGGGGGGGGAGGGGGAGTTCATGGACTGATTATACTCACAAAAAATTGTTAAAACCATTAAAAACACATAGGCATGGAGTGTATATGCCTAAAAGGCAACGTTCAATAGATGCCACAATAATTCAATCCACAGATGTAGGATGCAACAATCACAGAAGTGTGAAACTATAGGCTTGTGAAAGTTCTCATTCATCCAGGTCATGGTATATCTGTTGTATTCAGTTGGTTTAACTGGACAAAAGTTTAGTTCTTGAAGACCCATTACCGAAACACAAGAAAAGCGACATCATATACACAGAGCAGTGCAGAATGCTCTGATTTGTATGTGGGGGAGACCAAACAGCAACTGCATCAATGTACGGCCCAGCACAGAAGAGCCAATTCCTCTGGTCAGGACTCAGCCGTGTACCTGCATATTAAAGAAAAAGGACATACCTTTGAAGATTGTAATGTCAACATGACTGGTTCAAGGGAGGTGTTTATGTGAAAATAAAGAAACCAAGCCTATATAGAGGTGGGGGGGTTCGACACCAACTGTCTGCCATGTACAATTCTGTTTTGACACCTTACCTAGGGCAGTTCCTATAGCACCTCTTAGCCACAATGCTATCATGCCTTGCATTCAGAATGTCCCTAACACCTGGCTGTGATATGCTAATTGGGATTTTCCAGGGTACATATTTGCCACAGTCATTCTGAATTGAGAAAGCCAGTCGGATGACTAGCAAACTTTAAGTCCAGTTGATCTAACTTAATACAGAGTTAGATCCTTGTGCACACAAGTTAGATAGTATGTCAGCTCTACAAGAAAGATGAGCAGCCTGAGCTAGACCCCTGAGTTAGAGGAATAAACAAGAAGCAATCTCAC
Source organism: Hymenochirus boettgeri (assembly GCA_019447015.1). Classification (NCBI taxonomy): domain Eukaryota; kingdom Metazoa; phylum Chordata; class Amphibia; order Anura; family Pipidae; genus Hymenochirus; species Hymenochirus boettgeri. Next base: position 43,076,564 of record CM033474.1, read on the forward strand.
CCAGCTGATGTCCGTTCCATTCATACCACGGTAATGTAGAGGCACAGTAAGTTGAATTGGAGCGTGGAACACTGGCCTGGGGGCTCCTCCATCATTTGGTCGTAGAATACATAGTATACTTTGTAAACTAATGGTATTCTATGGGGATCGTAAGTCTACAATAGCTCTATCGTATGTCTACGATTGTTATCGTTAATTTACTATAATGATCGTAAGTTACTGAATGTTAAACCGATCGTAAATTTATGATCGGCTTAACGATCAATAAACCGATTGTTAAAGGCATGGTATCGCTAAAAAGCAATACCGCAGGTTTATAAATATGGCCCTATGAGAGGTATCGGATTGCTGCTTTTCGGGTCAGTTCCCCTATGATGTAGACTTTGGTACTGAAGGATGTGTGAGCTCTACCAGATCTGGGACTGTTTGCCTTATGTACCCTGTGAGGATGAGCCCCCATGCCAGGTATATACTCCATACACACAATGTATGCATTCCTGGACTGATACATATAGATCATTGGGCAGTAATGGGGTTGTTGCCCCTATCTGATGTTATATATTTATAAATGTCTATTGGTGCCACGGGGATTTTTGTTCCCTGTGTATAGGTAGGGTTCTTTCACCTGAACCCTTCAGGTTGGTGGATTATTTCTGTTTATTACATTTTTTCCTTATTCCTACCTGCCACCCACCTCTATTTGGAGTTTGCCACCACTTTAGTTAATCCATGTGTCACATTTTATATGGTTCCAGTAATCCAAGTCCTTATTCTCCTTGTCACCAGCAATCTGTTTGCATTCTTTCTTGTGTATCATCTTTAGAAGAGGTTTCCTTCTGGAACAGCCATGCAGACCAATTTGATGCAGTGTGCGGAGTATGGTCTGAGCACTGACAGGCTGATGTTCCACTTCATCCTCTGTAGCAATGGTGACAGCACTAATAGTCTATTAGCAAAAGACAACCTCTGGATAGGACACTGAACCAACTTCTTTGGTTGTCCATGGTGAGACCACCATGCTGCAGCTCAGTTTCAGGGTGTTGGTAATCACCTAGACCATCTAGATGTATATCAGATCAGAGTGTGAGAGCGTTAACATCAAATTTAACACACCTGCTCCACATTTACACTTGAGACCTTGGGCCCTATTTATAAAAGATCGGTATCGTTATTGTAAAATAACGACCGTTTTTACCGATAATGACCGTTTTTACCGATAACGACTGGTATTTACTGATAACGACCGGTATTTACCGATAACGACCGGTATTAGCGATATCTTTAAATAACGGTCGTTATCGGTAAAAAACGGTCTTTATTTTACGATAACAATCGGTATTTTACGATAACGATACCGATCTTTTATAAATAGGGCCCCTTGTAACACTAATAAGTCACGTGACACTGGGGAGGGGAAAAGGGAAAATTAGGCCCAATTTAGACATTTTTCACTAAGGGGTACTCACTTTTGCTGCCAGCGGTTTAGACATAAATGGGACAGTAAATTTGCACTGTTACACAGGCTGTGCTCTGACTACTTTACATTGTGTCATATCTTCAGTTCTGTCCCATGAAAAAATATAATAACACATTTACAAAATACGTATTCAAGCTAAAGATTGATCAACCTATTGAAGAGGGAACAATCAGATGAAAATGACGGACATCTCCATAAAATTAGACAGACGGTATTTCAGCCCTATAAGCCAAAATATTGGGCTGGGCACTAAGGCCTGGTACACAGAGGCCGAAATTTTGACCCAATCAATCAAAATATTACAGCCAACAATTTTTGGTTTGGTCAACAGTCAACCTTGGTCCTGACGGAAAATTCTGCTCAATCACATGGTTTTCAATGGGCCTCTTGATGTTGGCAACACCGCCATTTTTCTTGACCGGCAGACCACCAATCAGTTTATTCATCTGTAGTTTATCCTAAAAATTGGGTCTAGATTCACTCATGTGTGCAGGGCCTTAAGGGTCAAAATGGACTCAATGCTAATAAAGGGTTTCATCTTTATCAAGTCCTTATATTATGGCCCAAAATTATGGAAAATATTTTGTCTGGTCTAGCCGTGAGTTTTCAGGATGTACTATCAGGATCCCTAATTAGAAAGTTAGACCAGTAGTAAATCAGTCATACTGGCTATAAACCCCTGTGCTATGGGCCCCTCAAATATTTGGATCCTGTAAAAATGTAGGCTTATTTAATAAGAGATGCAAATATTTGCCTGAGCTGCTAATTTGCAGCAACCAATCAGACAATATAATTTTACTGTTATATTACAGTTAGAAAACATTTGAATACTTCTGATTGGTTAAAGGCAAAATCTCGCACCTCTTTTTAAATAGGCCCCATAGCCTATTACATCTTAAAGGACAACTCCACCCTCATAAGAACATCTTTTAGAAAGAACGGCCTCTTTAAAATATGTTGAATTCATTACTGTATGCCTGCTATGCTTCTGGATGCCTCATGGAAACGGAGCAATTTAGAAACCTGTACTGAGCCTGTACTGAGCCTGGGCATGCTCAGAAGAGGCAGATAGGGGATTAACATTCAGTCATTGGCTGCGATATCAACTGTCAAATCCATAACTCACAGTTACTAACTGGAAGAACCAGGAAGCAGAAACAGGGGAAACAGGACATTGTGCAGGATTTCAGGTTAGACTTATATATTTCACATTTCAAACTATTACCGTTTAGGGTTTTGGGGGGCGATTTACCTGTTTGTAAGTTTTCATTTTAGGGCTGGACTTGCCCTTTAATTCCTGTTATATTTTCCATCATGTACTGTCTGACTACATTTAAATAGACTAAAATATTGGCTTAAAGGGCATGTCCACTAAAAAATAAAACCTTTGTTTTAAAATGTATATTAACCCCAAACCCAACATTATTAAGTTTCCAAAGATGCTCCTGAACTTCATTACCTGACCAGGTCCCTCGCCACTCCTACTCTGCTGCTGCTGCTGACAGCCACTCCGCAGTGGTATTCTATGGGGATCGTAAATCTACGATTGAGTTATTGTAACCAATCGTTAAAGGTGCGGTATCGCTAATAAGCTTTGCCACGCCTTTATAAATATGGTCCTAAATGTCATGCAACTCAAATAAAATGGGTTACATCCCAGTCCCTGTGGGAGTCTGGTTTTAATATCCATAGGACTTTCCTCTTTCCTATAAGATTGAGAACCCCCCCCCCCAAAGGGGAAGAGACCTTCTCAATAACTTTTACACTCAGGGATTTCCAGTTCAAAGCGCCACAAGTAGCAGTATTCACCAATAGGTGATGATGTGTTACAATTTTTAATGGACAAGATGTGGTGAGACTGAGTGTGGTGAGACATATTGAACATGACAGTGTTTGCATTCCAGAAGATAAATGACAGCTTTTGTATTGCAATTAGCATAACATTTGTTAAACTATTGTCTTCCTGTGGCAGTAGATTGAAAGGATGTACTGACATAACCCCACAAGTTCTACAACTCAAACTCCCACATTTATATGAATCTTTAGGGCTAGGCCACACTGGTGTGCTTTTAGGCGTGATCCGATCGCCCAGTTGATGTGGCCACACTAGTGCACTACTGAGCGCTGCATGTGCGATCCGTTAATCGGTGCGCTTGTGATCAGCATTTTTTGCGTAATCGCATGCTCTCCGATTGCGAAACATCAGGCAATCTCGTGCACCCCAACGCAGGAAAGCATTGCAGTGTGGCCTCACCCTTATGGCCCAGCCATGTTTATTTTTCTTTCAGTATCTGATGTATGTATGTATATGTTTATTTATATAACGCCACCTGGGGACGCAGTGCTGTACAGTATTAAAATATAATAAAGTCATACAAGGGGGATAAATACATAGATAGTTCAGTACATAAATATATAACTTATATAAATAGAAATGCTAGAGCTTTGCCACAAGAGGTAATGAGGTCCCTGCTCTGTAGAGCTTACAATCTAGTTAAGTGGGTAAAACACAGATACAATGGAATGGGTATAAGTGCTGGAGTGAGACGTATGCAGTGCAAATAAAACAATCAAATACTGTGCTGGTTACCAGATAGGTAGGATGTAGGTGTTAGAATTATATAGATAATAGATACAATAATGTGCTGGTTACCAGATAGGTAGGATGTAGGGTAGATTTATCATATATAGATATATAGATATCATATACTGTGCTGGTTACCGGATAGGTAGGGTGTAAGGTAGATTTATCATATATAGATATATAGATACCATATACTGTGCTGGTTACCAGATAGGTAGGATGTAAGGGTAGATTTATCATATATAGATATCATACTGTGCTGGTTACCAGATAGGTAGGATGTAAGGGTAGATTTATCATATATAGATATATAGATAATATACTGTGCTGGTTACTGGATAGGTAGGGTGTAAGGGTAGATTTATCATATATAGATATATAGATATCATATACTGTGTGCGTTACCAGATAGGTAGGGTGTAAGGGTAGATTATCATATATAGATATATAGATATCATATACTGTGCTGGTTACCAGATAGGTAGGGTGTAAGGGTAGATTTATCATATATAGATATATAGATACCATATACTGTGCTGGTTACCAGATAGGTAGGATGTAAGCGGGTAGATTTATCATATATATATTATAGATACCATATACTGTGCTGGTTACCAGATAGGTAGGGTGTAAGGGTAGATTATCATATATATATATATAGATACCATATACTGTGCTGGTTACCAGATAGGTAGGATGTAAGGGTAGATTTATCATATATAGATATCATATACTGTGCTGGTTACCGGAAGGTGGATGTAAGGGTAGATTTATCATAATAGATATACAGATACCATATACTGTGCTGGTTACCGATAGGTAGGATGTAGGGTAGATTTATCATATATAGATATATAGATACCATATACTGTGCTGGTTACCAGATAGGTAGGATGTAGGGAGATTTATCATATATAGATATATAGATACCATATACTGTGCTGGTTACCGGATAGGTAGGATGTAGGGGAGATATCATATATAGATATATAGATACCAATACTGTACTGGTTACCAGATAGGTAGGATGTAAGGGGAGATTTATCATATATAGATATATAGATATCATATACTGTGCTGGTTACCAGATACGTAGGATGTAAGGGTAGATTTATCATATATGATATATAGATACCATATACTGTATGGTTACCAGATAGGTAGGATGTAAGGGTAGATTTATCTATATAGATATATAGATATCATAGACTGTGCTGGTTACCAGATAGGTAGGGTGTAAGGGTAGATTTTCAATATAGATATATAGATATAATATACTGTGCTGGTTACCAGATAGGTAGGATGTAAGGGTAGATTTATCATATATAGATATATAGATATCATAACTGTGCTGGTTACCGATAGGTGGATGTAAGGGTAGATTTATCATATATAGATATATAGATATAATATACTGTGCTGGTTACCAGATAGGTAGGAGTGTATGTAGGGTAGATTTATCATATATAGATATATAGATATCATATACTGTGCTGGTTACTAGATAGGTAGGATGTAGGGTAGATTTATCATATATAGATATATAGATACCATATACTGTGCTGGTTACCAGATAGGTAGGATGTAAGGGTAGATTTATCATATATAGATATATAGATACCATAGACTGTGCTGGTTACCAGATGGTAGGATGTAAGGGTAGATTATCATATATAGATATATACATATCATAGACTGTGCTGGTTACCAGATAGGTAGGATGTAAGGGTAGATTTATCATAATAGATATATAGATATAATATTACTGTGCTGGTTACCAGATAGGTAGGATGTAAGGGTAGATTGATTATCATATATAGATATATAGATACCATATAATGTGCTGGTTACCAGATAGGTAGGATTGTAAGGTAGATTAATAATATATAGATATTAGATATCATAGACTGTGCTGGTTACCAGATAGGTAGGGTGAAGGGTAGATTTATCATATATAGATATATACATATATAGACTGTGCTGGTTACCAGAGGTAGGGTGTAAGGGTAGATTTATCATATATAGATATATGATATTATATACTGTGCTGGTACCAGATAGGGTAGGATGTAAGGGTAGATATCAAATAGATATGTATCATATCATAGACTGTGCTGGTTACCAGATAGGTAGGTGTAAGGGTAGATTTATCATATATAGATATATAGATATAATATACTGTGCTGGTTACCAGATAGGTAGGATGTAAGGGTAGATTTATCATATATAGTATATAGATATCATATACTGTGCTGGTTACCGGATAGGTAGGATGTAAGGGTAGATTTATCATATTAGATATATAGATACCATATACGTGCTGGTTACCGGATAGGTAGGATGTAAGTGTAGATTGTATCATTATAGATATATAGAATCATATACTGTGCTGGTTACCGGATAGGTAGGATGTAAGGTAGATTTATCATATATAGATATATGATATCATATACTGTGCTGGTTACCGGATAGGTAGGTGTAGGGTAGATTTATCATATATAGAGATATAGATCATATACGTGTGCTGGGTACCGGATAGGTAGGATGTAAGGGTAGAGTTATCATATATAGATATACAGATATCATATACTGTCTGGTTACCGATAGGTAGGTGTGTAAGGGTAGATTTATCATATATAGATATATAGATATCTATACTGTGCTGGTTACGGATAGGTAGGATGTAAGGGTAGATTTATCATATATAGATATATAGATATCATATACTGTGCTGGTTACCGGATAGTAGGATGAAGAGGTAGTATTTATCATTATAGATATATAGATACCATATACTGTGCTGGTTACCAGATAGGTAGGATGTAAGGGTAGATTTATCATATATAGATATATAGATATCATAGACTGTGCTGGTTACCAGATAGGTAGGATGTAAGGGTAGATTTATCATATATAGATAATAGATACCATGACTGTGCTGGTTACCAGATAGGTAGGATGTAAGGGTAGATTTATCATATATAGATATATAGATACCATATACTGTGCTGGTTACTAGATAGGTAGGATGTAAGGGTAGATTTATATATATAGATATATAGATTCATATACTGTGCTGGTTACCAGATAGGTAGGATGTAAGGGTAGATTTATCATATATAGATATATAGATACCATATACTGTGCTGGTTACCAGAGAGGTAGGATGTAAGGGTAGATTTATATATATAGATATATAGATATCATATACTGTGCTGGTTACCAGATAGGTAGGATGTGTAAGGGTAGATTTATCATATAATATATATAGATATCATATACTGTGCTGGTTACCAGATAGGTAGGGTGTAAGGGTAGATTTATATATATATAGATATATACTACCATAGACTGTGCTGGTTACCAGATAGGTAGGATGTAAGGGTAGATTTATATATATAGATATATAGATATCATATACTTGCTGGTTACCAGATAGGTAGGATGTAAGGGTAGATTTATCATATATAGATATATAGATACCATAACTGTGCTGGTTACCAAGAGTAGTAGGATGTAAGGGTAGATTTATCTATATAGATATATAGATATCATATACTGTGCTAGTTACCAGATAGAGGGATGTAAGGGTAGATTTATCATATAGATATATAGATATATATACTGTGCTGGTTACCAGATAGGTAGGTGTAAGGGTAGATTTATCATATATAGATTTACATACCATAGACTGTGCTGGTTACCAGATAGGTAGGATGTAAGGGTAGATTATAATATATAGATATATAGATATCATATACTGTGCTGGTTACCAGATAGGTAGGATGTAAGGGTAGATTTATAATATATAGATATATAGATATCATATACTGTGCTGGTTATCAGATAGGTAGGATGTAAGGGTAGATTATCATTATAGATATTTAGATACCATATACTGTGCTGGTTACCAGAGAGGTAGGATGTAAGGGTAGATTTATCATTATTAGATATATAGATACCATATACTGTTCTGGTTACCAGAAGGTAGGATGTAAGGGTAGATTTATAATATATAGATATATAGATATCATATACTGTGTGGTTACCAGATAGGGGGATGTAAGGGTAGATTGATCATATTATAGATATATAAGATACACATTACTGTGCTGGTTACCAGAGAGGTAGGATGTAAGGGTAGATTATCATATATAGATATATAGATATCATATACTGTGCTGGTTACCAGATAGGTAGGATTAAGGGTATATTTATATATATAATGTATAGATATCATATACTGTGCTGGTTACCAGATAGGTAGGGGGTAAGGGTAGATTTATCATATATAGATATATACATACCATAGACTGTGCTGGTTACCAGATAGGTAGGATGTAAGGGTAGATTTATAATATATAGATATATAGATATCATATACTGTGCTGGTTACCAGAGAGGTAGGATGTAAGGGTAGATTTATAATATATAGATATATAGATATCATATACTGTGCTGGTTACCAGAGAGGTAGGATGTAAGGGTAGATTATAATAATAGATATTCATATACTGTGCTGGTTACCAGATAGGTAGGATGTAAGGGTAGATTTATCATATATAGATATATAGATACCATATACTGTGCTGGTTACCAGACAGGTAGGATGTAAGGATAGATTTATCATTATAGATATATAGATACATATACTGTGCTTGTTACCAGATGGTAGGATGTAAGGTAGATTTATATATATAATATACATACCTATACTGTGCTGGTTATACATAGGCAGGATGTAAGGGTAGATTTATCATATATAGATATATACACACCATAGACTGTGCTGGTTACCAGATAGGTAGGAGTAAGGGTAGATTTATCATATATAGATATATAGATATCATATACGTGCTGGTTACCAGATAGGTAGGATGTAAGGGTAGATTTATCATATATAGATATATAGATACCATATACTGTGCTGGTTACCAGAGAGGTAGGATGTAGGATAGATTTAAACCTGCTATTGAGGTTTTCTTGATGTACAGAGAAGGGAATAGATTCCAGAGCTCGAGAGAGAAAAGTTTAAGGCGAGAGGAAGCAGTACGAGTGGGGGGTTTGTACAGGAGCTGGTGGGAAGCAGGAAGACCAGAAAGTAGTAGGTTACAATAGTCCAGGCGTGATAGGATGAGAGCATGCATAAGCATAGCGGTGGTCGGGAGAGAAAGGAACCTGCGGATTTGTCTGTATTGCGAAGGAAGAAGCGGCAGGTTTTTTGCAACATAGTTAATGTGGTTAGAAAGGAAGAGGGAGTCAATATTAACCCAAGCCAGACGTGCTGATTGGATAGGGGAAAATGGGGGTATTGTCAGAGAGAAAAGATGGGACAGGACCAGGTTGGAAAACGATCAGTTCAGTTTTAGAAAGATTTAATTTGACTGGTAGACATTGAACCGGAGAAGAGGTATTGGCTAGCATAAGATACAGAGTAGGTTCTGTCAGAGAGATAGGATAGAAACCAGGATGCCAACTTTATTCCGAATGGCCAAAGAGTGAAGTATCCGCATAAGGAGGGAATGATCGACTGTGAAAGCAGAGGAGAGGTCAAGGAGGATAAGAATAGAAAAGTGACTATTGGCATTTGCAACCTGCAGATCATTCACAACATTACACAGGGCCGTCTCAATGCGCAGGACGGAATCCGGAATCCAGAATCCAGATAGCAGTTTAGAGGCTATCGGTAAGAGAGAGACCAGGCAGTAATTGGCTAAACAAGAGGGGTCCAGTGAGGCCTTTTTATTATGGGCTTAACAGGGCATGCTTAAAGACGGAAGGGAAAATTCCAGATGTAAGGGAGGCATTGAATATGTGGGTGAGTATAGGGGTAAGCACATGATTACAGTGCTTCAGTAATACAGAGGGCATGGGATCAAGAGGACAGGCCGTGAGCAGACATGATAGAAGCAGGCGGGAGACTTCTGAATGGGTCACAGGAGCAAAAGATCCAAGAATAGCTGAGGGAGTAGAGGGCAACATAATCTGAGTGTCATTCCTAGGACCAGAATCTGCACGTGGATGGACTCCACTTTATGCTGAAAGTAATGCGCAAAGTCCTGGGGAGAGTGCGGAGAAAGGAGAGGGTCAGCGGGAGAGGGGCGCAGAAGGGAGCTGAAGGAGAACAGGCGACATGGGTTCGATTTTTTGTTATTTACAAGTTTCCGGTAATAGTTCTGTTTTGCCAGCAGGAGCCCAGAGCCGAGACATTGCAGCATGAACTTGTTATGGAGAAAGTCAGCCTTTGTACGGGACTTTCTCCACGCACGTTCAGCAGCACGCATGCACCTGGTTATAAAACGGGAAGTGGGGTTGAGCCAAGACAAGGATTAGAGGTTCCTCAACTGTGGGATGCAAGGGGGTGAAAGATTCTATTGTGTTATTCAGGACCTTAGAAAAAACCTAAATCACATCTCTAGATACAATTTGAGAGAAGTTATAGCTTGAAAGGTTCAGCAATATTACTTCCTATTTTCAGCCATGTGACCAGCTGTAGTCATGTGACCAGCCTGTCTGCATTAATAGGCTCCCCTTCTCAACTGTCAATTTTTCCCCAGGTACTTCCTGATTCCCCAGCATTAAGTCTTAACTGAGCTGCTTCTCCCCCAGGGCAGAGGGGCTAGGAGTGGTCAGGTGATGTCACTCTCACAGGGTGAAGCCAGAGATGTGATTGTTGGCTCATTATAAAGGAATACTGCAGGCTTTCATTTAACCCTAACTTGTTTGGAGACCACAGTTACCCTTTAAAATAGAATCAATAGAGTTTAGAAAAACTCCAAACAGTGCCAAACCGTACGTGATTTAACAATATGTATACGCTGTTTATAACAATTTGATAGCGTTATGCGCTGCTTTGCTTTGTTCGTCGCTACCCGCTCATGTATCAACCCCCCTCCCCAATCAAACTGTAATAATCCTCAACATTTGCTTTGGGAAATGGGGGTACAAGCAAGTCCTTTCACATGTCCTTGAATGGTACATTCTGTAAAGATAGGTTAACTGCTGACAGGTGTCCTGATGATACAAGATGTAAATCAGTCGCGTCTCATTGTTAGGTGGGGTCCCTTGGGTAACATTGTGTATGAATTGCCAGACAGCAGTTTTAATCCAGGGCAGCTGGGCTTTGTCAGTAGAGACCGACTCTGAAGGAAAGCGCAACTGGATGTAACATTAGTATCCTGGTTCGCTGGTAGTAAGGGGAATAAATCAGGAATCCAAACATGGTACCTTCTGTCTCTATATACTTATGTATCTCATTGTCTGTACAAACCAATTAAAGATGCAGTTTACTAGAAAATGGGATTTTTCAAAATGTATTAGATCACTATAGGGAAGGTTGGAATGATATTCCTACCACCTGTCCTAATGTAGATAAAAGAAAACCTACGTTTTGGTGAGATGGTAAGTCGGTCAAAGGAGCTAAAAGCAACAATACTCACATTGACACTTAGGCTAGGTTCAGGCAACATCTATAGTTTAACCACATTTATTTAGTTTAATGCTAGGAAAATGCTATATATTGCGCCTTCCTAGCAAGAAAAACATCAAAGTATTTACACATTTACAAGAGAACAGGGGTAGGGCTCATCGCTCCAACCTTCCATATAACCTTCCAATTAGAGATGGAATCCGGGTTTGTCACGAACCCGATCCCACACGGAATACCTCGCTTCTGAAATCTGAAAGATACATCCGATTCAGACAGATCCACCGTATTTCGGGACTGTCGAAGACATTTTTGTTTTTCAATCATTTCTGGAAATAATGCCTGAAAGTTCGAAAATACGATAGGAGACCACCATTTTCGAGTTTCCGATCGTATTTTCGAAAATCGAACGTTCAAATGAAAATAGCCTTGAATATTTGAAAATCTTTAAAAATACGATCGGAAACTCGAAAATGGTTTCCGATCGTACTTTTCGTAGTTTCGAATGTTCTAGGCTATTTTTGAAAATGTACTTGTAAAGAGCCATGGAAGATGTTGGTGCTATATCAATCCATAATAATAATAATAGATAATAATTTTTTCACCATAAATAACAAAAAGGAAATACAATCAGAATGACATTGAGCCGCGAGAGCTGCACCATCACAGCACACACAAAGGCACCATCACAGACACAGCCACGAGCTGCACCATCACAGCACACAGCCACGTTTGCACCATCACAGCACACAGCCACGATTTGCACCCATCACAGTACACAGCCACGATATGAACCATCACAGCACACAGCCACGATCTGCACCATCACAGCACACAGCCACGATTTGCACCATCACAGCAACAGCAACGATATGAACCATTACAGCACACAGCCACGATTTGCACCATCACAGCACAGACATGATTTGCACCATCACAGCACACAAGCCACGCTTTGTACCATCACAGCACACAGCATGCACCATTACAGCACACAGCCACGATATGCACCATCACAGCACACAGCCACGGTTTGCACCATCACAGCATACAGCCACGATATGCACCATCACAGCACACAGCCACGATTTGTACCATCACGCACACAGCATGCACCATTACAGCACACAGCGCACGATATGCCCCATCACAGTCTGTGTTGTCCAGCCAGTTACCAGTATCAGATTGTCAGCCAATGACCAATCTGTGTCGTCCAGCCAGTTAGTAGTATTTGTTTGCCATCCAATTACCAGTCTGTGTTGTCAGACAGTTATCGTGTTTGTTTGCCATCCAGTTACCAGACAGTGTTGTCAAGTCAGTTACTAGTATTTATTTGCCATTCAATTATCAGACAGTGTTGTCCAGCAGTTACCAGTATTATTTGCCATCCAATTACCAGTTAGTGTTGTCCAGACAGTTACTAGTATTTGTTTTCCATCCAATTACCAGTCAGTGTTGTCCAGACAGTTACTAGTATTTATTTGCCATTCAATTATCAGACAGTGTTGTCCAGCCAGTTACCAGTATATTTGCCATCCAATTACCAGTCAGTGTTGTCCAGACATTAATAGTATTTATTTGCCATTCAATTACCAGACAGTGTTGTCCAGCCAGTTACTAGTGTGATGAACAAGCGTACAATGTAAAACGCCATAGACAAATCTGAAATTGCACCCCCAATTTTCCTTTATTTCACCATATTGGCATGATGAAGCAGTATGGCAGCTCCCATTGTTTCCCTGTTCAGGTAATCGCAGAGTTAATTCATGTTAACTTGTAAGCCCTGCTTCCTTTCCCCAATAGCATGGCCATTTGGTGTTAAATTAGCTGACATAGCAGGGGGTCTGACTTAAAATGGGCAGGTGTGAATATACAAACAATGTCCCAGACAAAGAAACACCAGAACCAGCAGGGAATCTCCTAGTAGAGACCAACAGTAGAAACCAACTGGCAGATCAAAGGCAATTCTATTCCTTAATAATTCAGGATGTAGAATTATTTCAGGTTTTCATAAATACTCCCAGTTTATCCAGTAATTCATTCTACATTTAGATACCTGATATAATATCATAGCCTGAGCCAAACTTGGGATATTATCCTTCTTAGGCCTAGGATATCCAGATATGTCATATTTGGTCTTGTTCTGTTGGGAAAAATTAGTTATGGACCATCATGACATTATTTTGAATGTGACATGTATGGTTCACGGAATTATGGACTGGAGGGGAATTTGATATTTACATTCCCCAAAACTAGGAACCAACCTTCAGGGGCAGAACAAGTCCGCCCCTCTAGGGACCAGACCACTCCATTTTCTGAAGAAAGGATAAATGGAACTGGGTCTCATCACAAGAAGTCTGTCATAACATCTACAAGAACATCTTGAATAACATCTAGCCAACTGGACAGACCGTAGGCTTAACGCAGGACTATCATTTAGACTATTATTTCCCAATAACTGGATTATCAAGTTCTGGACTCTTCTCATGGACTATTCAGATGCCATTTATCCTTAAGTATTCCTTCTTTTACCCAATTCTACCCTCATTGTGTTACCGCTTTATGTTCAGCGATTTATTTTATTTTTCTTTATATTTTTATCAACTATTTTTAACAATTTTAATAATGATATAAAATCATTTATAGGCTATTGTCCTTCTGAGTATATCCAAAACAAAACTGTGTCTTCGAAGTACGCTACTATAGTATTGTATAAGTATATGATTAACTGTATAACTGTGTATAGAATATTAGGGGGGAATAACCAATTTTCTAACAGGTTGTTAGAAGTAGGGGAGCGGATATCCCCATATAGGTAACAGGTCATGCCGTGTTTAATCGGGATTGGTGGTGGCAGAGAGTATATTGATATTTAGTATAATTAATTGTTTAGTATATCGTTTGTTCACCAAACCCACCGGGTCTGATCTGTTCCATCCGCCTGTCGGTTGCTTGGAGTGTGTTTTCCGGTAACGGATAGGTGGTTGGGGCGTTTGGGACTGGGGGTTTGTGACAACTAGTATTTATTTTCCATCCAATTACCAGTCTTGTCCAGCCAGTTACTAGTATTTATTTGCCATTCAATTACCATTCAGTGTGTCCAGCCAGTTACTAGTATTTATTTGCCATTCAATTACCATTCAGTGTTGTCCAGCCAGTTACTAGTATTTATTTGCCATTCAATTACCAGACAGTGTTGTCCATCCAGTTACTAGTATTTATTTTCCATCCAATAACCAGTCATTGTCTAGACAGTTACTAGTATTTATTTGCCATTCAATTACCATTCAGTGTTGTCCAGCCAGTTACTGGTATTTATTTGCCATTCAATTACCAGACAGTGTTGTCCAGCCAGTTACTAGTATTTATTTGCCATTCAATACCAGACAGTGTTGTCCAGCCAGTTACTAGTATTATTTGCCATGAAATTACCAGACAGTGTTGACCAGCCAGTTACTAGTATTTATTTTCCATCCAATTACCAGTCAGTGTTGACCAGCCAGTTCCTAGTATTTATTTGCCATTCAATTACCAGACAGTGCTGTCCAGCCAGTTACTAGTATTTGCCATCCAATTACCAGTGTTGTCAAGCCAGTTACTAGTATTTATTTGCCATTCAATTACCAGTCAGTGTTGTCCAGCCAGTTACTAGTATTTTTGCCATTCAATTACCAGACAGTGTTGTCCACCAGTTACTAGTATTTATTTGCCATCCAATTACCAGACAGTGTTGTCCAGCCAGTTACTAGTATTTATTTGCCATCCAATTACCAGTCAGTGCTGTCCAGCCAGTTTACTAGTATTTATTTGCCATCCAATTACCAGACAGTGTTGTCCAGCTAGTTACAGTATTATTTGCCATTCAATTACCAGACAGTGTTGTCCAGCCAGTCACTAGTATTTATTTGCCATCAAATTACCATTCAGTGTTGTCCAGCATGTTACCAGTATTTATTTGCCATCCAATTACCATTCAGTGTTGTCCAGCATGTTACCAGTATTTATTTGCCATTCAATTACCATTCAGTGTTGTCCAGCATGTTACTAGTATTTATTTGCCATTCAATTACCAGGCAGTGCTGTCAGCCAGTTACTAGTATTTATTAGCCATCCAATTACCAGGCAGTGTTGTCCAGCCAGTTACCAGTATTTATTTGCCATCCAATTACCAGACAGAGTTGTCCAGCCAGTTACCAGTATGTATTTGCCATTCAATTACCAGAAGTGTTGTCCAGCCAGTTACTAGTATTTATTTTCCATCCAATTACCAGTCATTGTCCAGACAGTTACTAGTATTTATTTGCCATTCAATTACCATTCAGTGTTGTCCAGCCATTTACTAGTATTTATTTGCCATTCAATTACCAGACAGTGTTGTCCAGCCAGTTACTACCGGTAGTATTTATTTTCCATCCAATTACCAGTCATTGTCTAGACAGTTACTAGTATTTATTTGCCATTCAATTACCATTCAGTGTTGTCCAGCCAGTTACTAGTATTTATTTGCCATGAAATTACCAGTCAGTGTTGACCAGCCAGTTCCTAGTATTTATTTGCCATTCATTTACCAGTGTTGTCCAGCCAGTTACTAGTATTTGCCATCCAATTACCAGTGTTGTCCAGCCAGTTACTAGTATTTATTTGCCATTCAATTACCAGTCAGTGTGTCCAGCCGTTACTAGTATTTATTGCCATTCAATCACCAGACAGTGTTGTCCAGCCAGTTACTAGTATTTATTTGCCATTCAATTACCAGACCGTGTTGTCAAGTCAGTCACTAGTATTATTGCCATCCAATTACCAGACAGTGTTGTCTAGCCAGTTACCAGTATTTATTTGCCATCCAATTACCAGACAGTTGTCCAGCCAGTTACCAGTATGTATTTGCCATCCAATTACCAGTGTTGTCCAGCCAGTTTCTAGATTTATTTGCCATCCAATTACCAGTCAGTGTTGTCCAGCCAGTTACTAGTATTTAATTGCCATTCAATTACCAGACAGTGCTGTCCAGCCTAGTTACTAGTATTTATTTGCCATCTAATTACCAGTCAGTGTTTGTCCAGCATGTTACCAGTATTTGCCATTCAATTACCATTCAGTGTTGTCCAGCATGTTACCAGTATTTATTTGCCATCCATTTACCAGTCTGTGTTGTCCAGCATGTTACTAGTATTTATTTGCCATTCAATTACCAGGCAGTGCTGTCCAGCCAGTTACTAGTATTTATTTGCCATCCTATAACCAGACAGTGTTGTCCAGCACACAGTAACCAGTATTTATTTGCCATCCAATTACCAGACAGTGTTGTCCAGTCAGTTACTAGTATTATTGCCATCCAATTACCAGACAGTGTTGTCCAGTCAGTTACCAGTATGTATTTGCCATTCAATTACCAGACAGTGTTGTCCAGCCAGTCACTAGTATTTATTTGCCATCAAATTACCATTCAGTGTTGTCCAGCCAGTTACTAGTATTTAATTGCCATTCAATTACCAGACAGTGCTGTCCAGCCAGTTACTAGTATTTATTTGCCATCTAATTACCAGTCAATGTTTGTCCAGCATGTTACCATATTTGCCATTCAATTACCATTCAGTGTTGTCCAGCATGTTACCAGTATTTATTTGCCATCCATTTACCAGTCTGTGTTGTCCAGCATGTTACTAGTATTTATTTGCCATTCAATTACCAGGCAGTGCTGTCCAGCCAGTTACTAGTATTTATTTGCCATCCTATAAACAAGTGTTGTCCAGCACACAGTAACCAGTATTTATTTGCCATCCAATTACCAGACAGTGTTGTCCAGTCAGTTACTAGTATTTATTTGCCATCCAATTACCAGACAGTGTTGTCCAGTCAGTTACCAGTATGTATTTGCCATTCAATTACCAGACAGTGTTGTCCAGCCAGTCACTAGTATTTATTTGCCATCAAATTACCATTCAGTGTTGTCCAGCATGTTACCAGTATTTATTTGCCATCAAATTACCATTCAGTGTGTTCCAGCATGTTACCAGTATTTATTTGCCATCAAATTACCATTCAGTGTTGTCCAGCATGTTACCAGTATTTATTTGCCATCCAATTACCATTCAGTGTTGTCCAGCATGTTACCAGTATTTATTTGCCATCCAATTACCATTCAGTGTTGTCCAGCATGTTGCCAGTATTTATTTGCCATCCAATTACCAGTCTGTGTTGTCCAGACAGTTACCAGTTTGTCAGACACTTTTTAAAAAATGTTGTTTTTAGTAAAAAATATTTTGCAAAACATTTTCTTTAATTCATTAAATAAAGTTACAAATATATTGTTGCTTTCCAATAGCATTGTTATGTTTGCATGCATGAAAGGTTGCATGAGTGTATGCTCAGCTCCAGTCCAAAAGGTCCTGGTCCTCCCCTGTTCCTCTTCTTCAGTATTACTTTATTTATTTATTTTCTCTACCTTTTCTCTGTTTTTCTCCCTTTTCTGTCTTTCTGTTCTTTTCTCCTTCTCGTCACTTCTTATTTGTCTTCTAATTGTTATTTCCCCTAAACTATTAGAATTGTGAGTAAACAATTCTAACAATTCATTTTGTTTTTTATATTTATGAACTTACCTCCCTGAGGCTTGGGAAGGGGGTGGATGAGGTTTAATATACTTCTATCTTATGGGGAACTTACATGGGATGGGATTGGTCCTTTATTTATCAAAATAACTGCCACGAGACTGAAGATCGGAGGTATAATGGCTGCTGTTTTACTTTTAAACTTATTCTTGTTTAAACTCGAAGGATCATGCCGTTTTCGATGACCTATTCCAAAGACAGCAAAACGCCTCACAAACGCACATCTGCATAACCTAAACTGGCTCCATCTGCCACAGATAAATACCATAGTTTACCATAGCAGTATACTGTAATAAACTTGTACATATATATAAAAATGGGTGGGTAGGGTGGGCGAGTCACCTCATGGTCGACTTGAAAAAAATGAACTGCCTGTTCTTTTCTCCACAGGTGCTGTTTTATCAGCTTAAGGACTGGCCCGCCCCCTTTCTGGTTCCTCTTCACCAATCCGGATGCCAGACAATCAGCCAACTGCACCTTAACTCCTATCTAATTTGTAAGGCACCTTAACCCTTAAATGGACCTGCGACCTTCCCATGCTGCAGAGATTGTTAGTTCAGCTCTTCTTACATTGTCCTTAATAATTTGCATTGCAGTGTCTCGGGCTGCAGACAGTATAGCGCAGTGTATGTGTCATTGGCTGGAAGGTTCTTTGTCTACATTTACTGAAAAAGCATTTTAGAATAAATGGGCCATAATGCTTGTCCACATATGGCTCAGAAGGGAAGTTTTGCTTTTTGCTGGTTAAGACATAGTAGATGTCCCAGGAGGTGCAAATAAAATGGTTGAGGATTTAGTTATATTAAAGGATTAGGAAGACTAAAAGCTGGAAATTGCCTGCGAGAGGCAAAAAGAAAAGTCTAAAGTAATGCATTACGCACATAGTAATCCATTTATAGAGTAAGGAATTACTGGCACTGATCTGGTAAACAGGAAAGGATCCTGCAATATTACACCAGAGGGGTTAAATCAAGGCAGTAACATTATGAGATCCAGCTCTGTGATGAACACACACAAGGCTGAACTAATACATGATAGCAAGAACAGCAATTATTAATACAGAGGAACAAAATATTGAGTAAAGCACCTCATGGCGGGTAAAACAGAAATACAAGGAAGAGGGGAATAGTTTGTAAAGGCCACATTTAAACTGAAACTCATCTTACTCTGAAGACATTAGGAATGCTTGAAACATGCCACTGTTGGCACAGGGCAGAACTACATTTCTGCTAACGTATTTTAGTCAGTAGTGCCACCTAGTGGTGTGTAACCTTGATCACATATCAGACTTTGCTAATCTCCATTTTAACATTTTAAAAGCAAGCGATTCAAACGCTTGGTGCACATGTACGATTTTACTGGTGACGAACAACCCTCGAGTGTTGAACGCCCATTTTAGACGATAACTGCACATGTGTATGTGCTCGATCAGGCGGTGTTTTCGTTGATCACTGGTGCACGTGTGTACGAGGCTTTATACTCTTACATAAATAATTCTATTTTCTAAGACAGCATAACCACTGCTTGAAGAAAATACACGTGTGTATAGATAGAGACTTCAAACACCAGTTACCATTGCAGGTGTCTAGAAGAAGAGAAGGGGGGGCTGTACTGTCAGTGGATTGGCATAAACTAAGGGCAATAGTAATAATTATTGTTATAGATTTAAATAGCGGCAACATCTTCCATGGCGATTTACAATTACATAGTCATACTTTAAATACAGGTTAAAACATGGGCAGCAGTGGTAGCACTGATACCTTGCAGCACTGTGGTTCCTGAGTTCGATTCCACCCTTGGACACATCTTCAAGGAGTTTGTATGTTCTCCCGTGCTTGGGTGGGTTTCATCCGGGCACTCTGGTTTCCCCCACAATCATCCTTATCTTACATCCCTGCTCCATATGGTTCCCCTGTAGTGCCTGTCCAAAGTCCAGGAAACTGAATAGTAGGAGCTTTCTTCCTGTGTGAAAGGTTTCTGCCTCTTATCTGTCCTCTTGGTTGTTTCTTGCATGCGCAGAGGAGCCCTTTCCCCCCTCCCTCCCACCATCCATCCTCCCCTGCCCAATATTCTATCATTAAATCCTATTGATATATGGTAGCTACCCTCTGCCCAACCCCAACCGCAGGTATCCCACCCCTCCTGGATCGTCCGGGAGTCTCCCTCATTCCTGGGTGGTCTCCCGCACTCCTGAGAGACCACCCCAGACTCCCGGACTTGAGAGGAGACTTGAGTCTCCTCCCAAGCCATGCCCACTTTACGAGGTCACGCCCGCGGAACGCACAGGGAACACCCCTAATCATGCCCCCACCAACCTAGAACAGTGGCCCCACATGACATCACACCCCCGCACCACGCCCCCTTTCCCCACCCTGTCGGGAAGCCTGAAAGGGCAGGGTGGGATGTCTGCAACCGCCACATTAGTTCTTTAAAAAACAAATCTGAATCATACTTACAACCCTTCTCTCCCGCGGCGTCTCCATTGTCAGCTGCCTCTCAGCCAATCACAGATGCGGCTGCCAGTCCGGCCCCTGTTTGCTTCCTTCAAACAGGGAGCCATGTGGAGAGCACTGCTGGAGTGAAGGGCTGTAAGTATGACTTGTATTCATTTTTTTAACGAATGTGGGTCTGGGCAGATGGGGGCTACCTTATATTAAAAGTTACTTTTTAGGGTGGACATGCCCTTTAAAGGGCATGTCCAGAGGGAAAAAAAACTTTAGTTACAACCGACCCCCCCCCCCCAAACCTAGGTTTCTTATTTTCAATATTAGCCAAAGATACCCCTGAAGTGTCTTACCTAACCTGGTCCCTTGACACGCCTCCTCTGCTCTGTGGCTGACAGACGCTCCACTTCCTGGCTGACATGACGTCACCCCCAATCGCCTGACAGCTGTGACCAGGAAGTAGAGCGTCTGTCAGCGGCAGTGCAGAAGCCCTCTTCTCCTGTTTTTGCTCGAAACAAGCTGGGGGTGGGGTGCTTAGCCTGTGAGGGACTGGGTCAGGTAAGTTAGATTGGATAAGTTACAATTTTGTACAGTAGAGAAAAGACTGTGTAGAAATACATGCCATACAATAAACTGGGGCATTGTTTACCAATAGAACATGAAACACGGACATCCCTCTCACAAAAATTGAGCATGTAACAGAACACCCCAAAAAGATGCTCCCAGACTGTGTAAAGAGCCTTACAAACCCACAATCCAGCACTGCACTGCTTAGTCTACTCCTCTGCTGCTGTACGTGCCCTTTAGGTGCACGAGCAGCAGAGGCTCTTTTGATAACGCCCATCAGCCATTGGCCGTGACTGAGGGCCATTACCAGGAAGTAGCTGGGAGCCGTGCCGGGGTGAACATGCCCTTTAAGAGTGTAAGAAAAGAAGTTTCATTTTCAAGTTCGGATGGGGTTTTTCACTGTGAGAACGGTAAAACCATAGAACTGTCTTCCCTTGGACGTGGTGATGGCAGGTTCATTGGTCAGTTTAAAAAAAATTAACTGGATGAGTTTCTAAAAACAAATAATGTTGCAGGTTACTGGTATTGATATATAAAGTAGCGTTGATCCAGGAAATTTCCGATTGCCACTTGGAGCTTTTTTTGCGTATGCGTTTTTTTCATATCATTGAAAATGCTGCAACGCACCGAAAACGCGCGTTTTCGGGTGCGTTGCAATTGCGATTTGCGTTCCGCATTTTAAATCGCAAATGCATGCATTTTTCAATACTTAATGAAAAAAACTCTTGCGCAAAGGCAACAAAATTGCACACGAAATCGCATGTGATTCCGTGTACGATTGCGTTTGCGTTGCAGTGCGGCCATGCCCTTAGGAAGGAATTTTTCACCCTTCATACTGTTTTTTTCCCCCTTCCTCTGGATCAACGGTTAGGCAGGAAATGTGGGAATTGCAGATTAGGTTGGACTAGATGGACGTATGTCTTAATTCAACCTCAAATGCTATATTATACTAATAAATATATTTGCATAAAAATAACAAATGTGCTCAAATTCATTCTGTGGGTGGATCCGTACAGCCCCTGACACTATAGATTGTGAATCCCCTAGCAGTCCCAACCTATTAACTGTTTATACACAGTGTGTGTAAAAATGCAAGTTTTTAGTGCTGAGAGCAGCAGTCTTGTGTTTCAG
This sequence comes from Hymenochirus boettgeri, assembly GCA_019447015.1. Classification (NCBI taxonomy): domain Eukaryota; kingdom Metazoa; phylum Chordata; class Amphibia; order Anura; family Pipidae; genus Hymenochirus; species Hymenochirus boettgeri. Next base: position 43,098,801 of record CM033474.1, read on the forward strand.
CTTCTGATGCCAGATGTTCTACATAGAACATGCTCTCTGTGCGTAAGCCTGTACTTAGGAATAAAGGAGTTAAATGGCCTTTGCTGGCTACAAATGTGCATTTAATGAGGTGTGAATGAGGCCTGAGCGTCTGTTGATTGAAGATCCAGTTGGAGAAGCCAATTTCTGTACTGTGCAATGACATACGTTTCTAGAACTTGTAACACTGTTATTTATTTCACATTTATAAGCATTTCTTGTTTTATTTGTGGGCGAAATAAAATTATCATTTCACCCATGGAAAACTTATATGGCAACTCCTTTAAAACCGCATTATTAAAAACACACTGGATTTTCAAACGATTCTCTGGAACAGGTAGAGGCATGATGGGGATTTTTTGATTTTCTGTACATATGTAAGGGGCTTTTACTAAAAGAGAATACTGAATATTTCAGGGTTCAGTCATGTTGACTGCTCAAATGTATTAAAAATAAATTAAAGGAAAACTAAAGCCTCGGAACAAAAATCAGAAGGTAGATTAATATAAAAGCAGTAACCTTTGTCTCATCTCTCATTTAGATATGATTGTTGAGAAATTTCCGTTTCTAAAAAGACGTTTTGTTTTATTTACGAGCATCCCAGTATCACACAGTGTGGTCACCGACCATTTTGTTCTTTACACATGCTCAGTCCTAAGATACTGCAGGAACTTGTTACGGTTGCTCACACCCATGATGTTTTTAGAGTGGATATTTTCAGATTCTGGAGTGTAAAAATTTGTATTTATTTCTCTTAAAAAGGGGCGGTAAAAAGCGTAATAACAGATCACAATTGAATCATAAAGGTTAAAAATTGCTTTTTTGCTAAAAAATGTTTGGTGCGTGTGTCCCTTTAAAAGATCCCCAGTTTCAACAAGGAATATTTCAAAGCCTTGATTGATGAAAGTGCATTTCTGAATGTTAAAATCACAACTGTCAAGCAAGCTGCACCTCAGTCATCCAGTATCTGTGAAGTTAGGGCCAGAGTTCTGCTTTGATCAATACGTTTGTTTCTATGATGTTATCTACATCTTCCTCCATGAAACCGCCATCTTCTCTAGTGGTTAGTGAGGGAGGAGGTTAGTATTAACTAACCTGGTTTTTATTCGGAGCTGCCAGTTTGGAAAATCATAGACTTCCAATACCACGGGTGTGGTTAATGTATGGCCACAGTCGTCCATACGTCTCAGCCATACAAAACCATGTAGTACTAAACTGCCGCAATGGTAATGTGTACACGATCAGAATTGTACATAAGATCATTAAAGGTGCGGTATTGCTACCTTGCAAATAGGGCCCGTTAATCTGTAAAATCAATGTCTACAGAGAACTATTAGCAGGTGAAGTCGTAGGAAAGTGACATTACAATGAACAGGAAATCTCTAATACAAGACTCAGTTAGGACAAGGTCACAGTCACTGGATGAGCAATAGAAGACCAGGCCCCATTGACATTAGAAAATGTGTCTGAGGTTAAGCGTCGTACCCATTAAGAAGTCTGGGTGGTATTTAGTGTTTTTTACTGCCAATGCGGGTTCTGATTTACCAGCAGGGTGCAGAACCTAATGAACACATGGAGCTGGACAAAGACCTTGTCTGACATTACAACTGAAACATCCATAAAGTATCCATGGCTCCTGTCTGCCTTGGGCCCAGGAAATGACAGGGAGGCCAGTTACTCCTGAAGAAGCAGTTAAAGGTTCACATGGTTTTAATTAAATCCACAGTGTCTCCAAAATACCCTTTTATCTATTACATAGGAGACTGAGGATATAGCAATGAGGGAGGGTCCCAGTTAAAATATTACCCAGGGCCCCGTTTAGTCTCCATCTCACATTATCAACTTCTGGTGTCATCATTCATAACCAATCTCACAGACTAACCAGAAATACATGTTCATACAGTTTGGGAAATACCTTATTACCTTATTATACAAGGATGCAATTTCTCTTATAATTACACAGTTAGTTTAAGACATTTTAATTATTAATTACATTAACAAAATGAGTTCTTTATAGGGGCGCCACTCTAATGAGGCAAGAAGAGTCTTTGAAGGACCACGTCAGTATTGTATGGCTTCACTTGTATATGTACATCTCATGACCAGCCTATATTTACAAGTTTCTCCCTGTTATTACTTTCCAGTAACCAATCAGATGTTAGCTTTTTTGGGTTACTACAGTAAGATAACATCTGATTGGTAGCTGCAGATTATTACCACAGGCAAACGTGGGACAGCAATTGTGTGCCCAATGGCAATGCACAAATCCTGGCTACCTACATGGGTTATTTTTACCTACATTTTAGTGAATACAAGGAGGAAGTTACAATTTAAAACAATGCCAGGTTTACAATGTGTTAAATTTCTATATTTGTATAAAATACATTTTGTAACCAGATGGATCTGGGTCCTAGGGCTCATACCCTGTGTGAGGATGGGGGACAAGGGCACCTACCCTGTGTGACAATGGGGGACAAGGGCACATACTCTGTGTGAGGATGGGGGACAAGGGCGCATACTCTGTGTGAGGATGGGGGACAAGGGCACATACTCTGTGTAAGGATGGGGGACAAGGGCACATACTCTGTGTGAGGATGGGGACCAAGGGCACTCACCCTGTGTGAGGATGGGGGCCAAGGGCACATACCCTGTGTGAGGATGGGGGCCAAGGGCACATACCCTGTGTGAGGATGGGGGCCAAGGGCACATACCTTGTGCAAGGATGGGAGCTAAGGGCACATACCCTGTGTGAGGCTGGGTGCCAAGGGTACATACCCTGTGTGAGGATGGGGGCCAAGAGCACATACCCTGTGTGAGGATGGGGGCCAAGGGCACATACCCTGTGTGTGCCTGGGTGCCAAGGGCACATACCCTGTGTGAGCCTGGGTGCCAAGGGCACATACCCTGTGTGAGGATGGGGGACAAGGGTATATACTCTGTGTGAAGCTGGGGGACAAGGGTACATACCCTGTGTGAGGATGGGGGCCAAGGGTACAAACCCTGTGTGAGGATGGGGGCCAAGGGCACATACCCTGTGTGAGGATGGATGTCGAAGGCACATATCCTGTGTAAGGATGGGGGCCAAGGGCACAGAGTCTGTGTGTGCCTGGGTGCCAAGGGAAAATACCCTGTGTGAGCCGGGGTGCCATGGGCCCATACCTTTTGTGAGGATGGGGGACAAGGGTACATACCCTGTGTGAAGCTGGGGGACAAGGGTACATACCCTGTGTGAGGCTGAGGGACAAGGGTACATACCCTGTGTGAGGATGGGTGCCAAGGGCACATACCCGGTGTGAGGATGGGGGACAAGGGAACATACCTTGTGTAAGGCTGGGGGACAAGGGCACATACGCTGTGTGAGGATGGGTGCCAAGGGCACATACCCTGTGTGAGGATGGGGGACAAGGGTACATACCCTGTGTGAGGATGGGGGACAAGGGCACATACGCTGTGTGAGGATGGGGGCCAAGGGCACATACCCTGTGTGAGGCTGGGGGCCAAGGGTACATACCCTGTGTGAGGCTGGGGGCACGGGTACATACCCTGTGTGAGGCTGGGGGACAGGGCACATACCTGTGTGAGGATGGGTGCCAAGGGCACTACCCTGTGTGAGATGGGGACAAGTACATACCCTGTGTGAGGATGAGGGACAAGGGTACATACCCTTTGTGAGCCTGGGTGCCAAGGGCACATACCCTGTGTGAGGATGGGAGACAAGGGTACATACCCTGTGTGAGGCTGGGGGCCAAGGGCACATACCCTGTGTGAGGATGGGTGCCAAGGGCACATACCCTGTGTGAGGATGGGGACAAGGGTACATACCCTGTGTGAGGATGAGGGACAAGGGTACATACCCTGTGTGAGCTGGGTTGCCAAGGGCACAAACCCTGTGAGAGGATGGGGGACAAGGGCACATACCCTGTGTGAGGCTGGGGGCCAAGGGTACATACCCTGTGTGAGGCTGGGGGCCAGGGGGAACATACCCTGTGTGAGGATGGGGGCCAGGGGGAACATACCCTGTGTGAGGCTGGGGGCCAAGAGCACATACCCTGTGTGAGGATGGGGGCCAAGGGCACATACCCTGTCTGAGGATGGGGGCCAAGGGTACATACCCTGTGTGAGGATGGGGGCCATGGGCACATACCCTGTGTGAGGATGGGGGCCAAGGGCACATACCCTGTGTGAGGATGGGGTCAAGGGTACATACCCTGTGTGAGGCTGGGGGCCAAGGGCACATACCCTGTGTGAGGATGGGGCCAAGGGCACATACCCTGTGTGAGGATGGGGGCCAAGGGTACATACCCTGTGTGAGGCTGGGGGCCAAGGGCACATACCCTGTGTGAGGATGGGGGCCAAGGGCACATACCCTGTGTGAGGCTGGGGGCCAGGGGCACATACCCTGTGTGAGGATGGGTGCCAAGGGCATATACCCTGTGTGAGGATGGGGGACAAGTGTATTTACCCTTTGTGAGGATGAGGGACAAGGGTACATACCCTGTGTGAGCCTGGGTGCCAAGGGCCTACCCCTGTGATGATTATGGGGGACAAGGGCACAAATACCCTGTGTGAGGCTGGGGGCCAAGGTCCATACCCTGTGGGAATGGGGGCCAAGTACATACCTGTGTGAGGATGGGGGCCAAGGTACATACCCTGTGTGAGGCTTGGGGCCAAGGGCACATACCCTGTGTCAGGATGGGGGCCAAGGGCACATACCCTGTGTGGGATGGGGGCCAAGGGTACACATACCCTGTGTGAGGATGGGGCCAAGGCCATTCCCTGTGTGAGGATGGGCCAGGGCACATACCCTGTGTGAGGATGGGGGCCAAGGGTACATACCCTGTGTGAGGTGGGGGCCAAGGGCACATACCCTGTGTGAGGATGGGGGCCAAGGGCACATACCCTGTGTGAGGATGGGGGCCAAGGGTACATACCCTGTGTGAGGATGGGGGCAAAGGGCACATACCCTGTGGGAGGATGGGTGCCGAAGGCACATATCCTGTGTAAGGATGGGGGCCAAGGGCACAGAGTCTGGTGTGTCGGGTGCCAAGGAAAATACCCTGTGTGAGCCGGGTGCCAAGGGCCCATACCTTTTGTAGGATGGGGGACAAGGGTACATACCCTGTGTGAACTGGGGGACAAGGGTACATACCCTGTGTGAGGCTGGGGACAAGGGTACATACCCTGTGTGAGGATGGGTGCCAAGGGCACATTCCCTGTGTGACGATGGGGGACAAGGGTACATACCCTGTGTCAGGAGGGGGAAAGGGTACATACCCTGTGTGAGGATGGGGGACAAGGGTACATACCCTGTGTGAGGATGGGGGGAAAGGGTACATACCCTGTGAGGATGGGGACAAGGGCACATACCCTGTGTGGAGGATGGTGCCAAGGGCACATTCCCTGTGTGAGATGGGTCCAAGGGCACACCCTGTGTGAGGAGGGGGCCAAGGGTACCATACCCTGTGTGAGGCTGGGGGCCAAGGCACATACCTTGTGTGAGGATGGGGCCAAGGCACATACCCGTGTGAGGATGGGGGCAAGGGTACATACCCTGTGTGAGGATGGGGCAAAGGGCACATACCCTGTGGGAGGATGGGGGCCAGAGGCACATATCCTTGTAAGGTGGGGCCAAGGGCACAAGTCTGTGTGTGCCTGGGTGCCAAGGGAAAATACCCTGTGTGAGCCGGGTGCCAAGGGCCCATACCTTTTGTGAGGATGGGGGACAAGGGTACATACCCTGTGGGAAGCTGGGGGACAAGGGTACATACCCTGTGTGAGGCTGGGGGACAAGGGTACATACCCTGTGTGAGGATGGGTGCCAAGGGCACATTCCCTGTGTAGGATGGGGGACAAGGGTACATACCCTGTGTCAGGATGGGGGGAAAGGGTACATACCCTGTGTGAGGATGGGGGACAAGGGTACATACCCTGTGTGAGGATGGGGGGAAAGGTACATACCCTGTGTGAGGATGGGGGACAAGGGCACATACCCTGTGTGAGGATGGGTGCCAAGGGCACATACCCTGTGTGAGGATGGGGACAAGGGTACATACCCTGTGTGAGCCTGGGTCCCAAGGTCACATACCCTGTGTGAGGATGGGGGACAAGGGCACATACGCTGTGTGAGGATGGGGGCCAAGGGCACATACCCTGTGTGAGGATGGGGGACAAGGGTACATACTTGTGTGAGGCTGGGGACAAGGGCACATACGCTGTGTGAGGATGGTGCCAAGGGCACATACCCTGTGTGAGGATGGGGGACAAGGGTACATACCCTGTGTGAGGATGAGGGACAAGGGTACATACCCTGTGTGAGCCTGGGTGCCAAGGGCACATACCCTGTGTGAGGATGGGAGACAAGGGTACATACCCTGTGTGAGGCTGGGGCCAAGGGCACATACCCTGTGTGAGGATGGGGGACAAGGGTACATACCCTGTGTGAGGATGAGGGACAAGGGTACATACCTTGTGTGAGCCTGGGTGCCAAGGGCACATACCCTGTGAGAGGATGGCGGACAAGGGCACATACCCGGTGTGAGGCTGGGGGCCAAGGGTACATACCCTGTGTGAGGCTGGGGGCCAAGGGTACATACCCTGTGAGGATGGGGGCCAAGGGTACATACCCTGTGTGAGGCTGGGGGGCCAAGGGCACATACCCTGTGTGAGGATGGGGGCCAAGGGCACATACCCTGTGTGAGGATGGGGGCCAAGGGTACATACCCTGTGTGAGGATGGGGGCCAAGGGCACATACCCTGTGTGAGGATGGGGGCCAAGGGCACATACCCTGTGTGAGGATGGGGGCCAAGGGCACATACCCTGTGTGAGGCTGGGGGCCAAGGGCACAATACCCTGTGTGAGGATGGGGCCAAGGGCACATACCCTGTGTGAGGATGGGGGCCTAGGGTACATACCCTGTGTGAGGCTGGGGGCAAAGGGCACATACCCTGTGTGAGGATGGGGGCCAAGGGCACATACCCTGTGTGAGGCTGGGGCCAAGGCACATACCCTGTGTGAGGATGGTGCCAAGGGCACATACCCTGTGTGAGGATGGGGACAAGGGTACATACCCTGTGTGAGGATGAGGGACAAGGGTACATACCCTGTTTGAGCCTGGGTGCCAAGGGCACATACCCTGTGAGAGGATGGGGGACAAGGGCACATACCCTGTGTGAGGCTGGGGGCCAAGGGTACATACCCTGTGTGAGGTGGGGGCCAAGTGGTACTACACCTGTGGAGGACTGGGCCAAGGGCACATACCCTGTGTGGGGATGGGGGCCAAGGCACATACCCTGTGTGAGGATGGGGGCCAAGGGTACATACCTGTTGAGGATGGGGGGGGCCAAGGCACATACCCTGTGTGTGAGGATGGGGACAAGGACATACCCTGTGTGAGATGAGGTACAGGTCAACCCTGTGTGAGCCTGGGTGCCAAGGGCACATACCCTGTGTGAGGATGGGACAGGGTAACATACCCTGTGTGAGCTGGGGGCCAAGGGCACTACCCTGTGTGAGGATGGGTGCCAAGGGCACATACCCTGTGTGAGGATGGGGGACAAGGGTACATACCCTGTGTGAGGATGAGGGACAAGGGCACATACCCTGTGTGAGCCTGGGTGCCAAGGGCACATACCCTGTGAGAGGATGGGGGACAAGGGCACATACCCGTGTGAGGCTGGGGGCCAGGGTCATACCCTGTGTGAGGCTGGGGGCCAAGGGTACATACCCGTGTGAGATGGGGGCCAAGGGTACATACCCTGTGTAGGCTGGGGGCCAAGGGCACATATCCTTGTGAGATGGGGGCCAAGGCAACATACCCTGTGTGAGGATGGGGGCCAAGGGTACATACCCTGTGTGAGGATGGGGCCAAGGGACATACCCTGTGTGAGGATGGGGGCCAAGGGCACATATCCTGTGTGAGGATGGGGGCCAAGGGTACATACCCTGTGTGAGGCTGGGGCCAAGGGCACATACCCTGTGTGAGATGGGGGGCCAAGGCCACATACCCTTGTGAGGATGGGGGCCAAGGGTACATACCCTGTGTGAGGCTGGGGGCCAAGGGCACATACACTGTGTGAGGATGGGGGCCAAGGGTCATACCCTGTGTGAGGCTGGGGGCCAAGGGCAATACCCTGTTTGAGGATGGGGACAGGGTACATACCCTGTGTGAGGATGAGGGACAAGGGTACATACCCTGTGTGAGCCTGGGTGCCAAGGGCACATACCCTGTGTGAGGATGGGAGACAAGGGTACATGCCCTGTGTGAGGCTGGGGGCCAAGGGCACATACCCTGTGTGAGGATGGGCGCCAAGGGCACATACCCTGTGTGAGGATGGGGGACAAGGGTACATACCCTGTGTGAGGATGAGGGACAAGGGTACATACCCTGTGTGAGCCTGGGTGCCAAGGGCACATACCCTGTGAGAGGATGGGGGACAAGGGCACATACCCTGTGTGAGGCTGGGGCCAAGGGTACATACCCTGTGTGAGGCTGGGGGCCAAGGGTACATACCCTGTGTGAGGATGGGGGCCAAGGGTACATACCCTGTGTGAGGCTGGGGCCAAGGGCACATACCCTGTGTGTAGGATGGGGGCCAGGGCACATACCGTGTGTGAGGATGGGGGCCAAGGGTAACTACACCCTGTGTGAGGACTGGGGGCCAAGGGCACATACCCTGTGTGAGGATGGGGGCCAAGGGCACATCCCTGTGTGAGGATGGGGGCCAAGGGTACATACCCTGTGTGAAGCTGGGGGCCAAGGGACACACCCTGTGTGAGATGGGGGCCAGGGCACATACCCTTGTGAGATGGGGGCCAGGGTACATACCCTGTGTGAGGACTGGGGGGGGCCAAGGCCACATACCCTGTGTGAGGTGGGGGCCAAGGGCGCATACCCTGTGTAGGCTGGGGGCAAGGGACATACCCTGTGTGAGGATGGCCAGAGGGCACATACCTGTGTGGAGATGGGGGCCAAGGGTACATACCCTGTGTGAGGCTGGGGGCCAAGGGCACATACCCTGTGTGAGGATGGGGGCCAAGGGCACATATCCTGTGTGAGGATGGGGGCCAAGGGTACATACCATGTATGAGGATGGGGGCCACGGGCACCTCCCTGTGTGAGGAGGGGCCAAGGGCACATACCGTGTGAGGATGGGGCCAGGGTACATACCCTGTGTGAGGCTGGGGCCAAGGGCACATACCCTGTGTGAGGATGGGGCCAAGGCACATACCCGTGTGAGGCTGGGCCAAGGGCACATACCCTGTGTGAGGATGGTGCCAAGGGCATATACCCTGTGTGAGGATGAGGGACAGGGGTACAATACCCTGTGTGAGCCTGGGTGACAAGGCACATACCCTGTGAGAGATGGGGGAAGGGAGGGGGGGTGTGAGGGGGCAAGGCACATAACCTGTGTGAGGCTGGGGGCCAAGGTACATACCTGTGTGAGCTGGGGGCCAAGGTACAACCCTGTGTGAGGTGGGCCAAGGACATACCCTGTGTGAGGTTGGGCCAAGGGCACTACCCTGTGTGAGGTGGGGCCAAGGGCACATACCCTGTGTGAGGATGGGGGCCAAGGGTACATACCTGTGTGAGGATGGGGCCAGGGCATATACCCTGTGTGAGATGGGGGCCAAGGGCACATACCCTGTGTGAGGATGGGGGCCAAGGTACAACCCTGTGTGAGGCTGGGGGCCAAGGGCACATACCCTGTGTGAGGATGGGGGCCAAGGGCACATACCCTGTGTGAGGATGGGGGCCAAGGCACATACCGTGTGAGGATGGGGGCCAAGCACATACCCTGTGTGAGATGGCCAAGGGCACATATCGGTGTAGATGCGGCCAAGGGCACAGAGTCTGTGTGTGCCTGGGTGCCAAGGGAAAATACCCTGTGTGGCCGGGTGCCAAGGGCCCATACCTTTTGTGAGGATGGGGGACAGGTACAACCCTGTGTGAGCTGGGGGACAAGGGACATACCCTGTGTGAGGATGGGGACAGGGTACATACCCTGTGTCAGGATGGGGGGAAAGGTACATACCCTGTGTGAGGATGGGGAAGAAGGGCACATACCCTGTGTGAGGATGGGGACAAGGGTACATACCCTGTGTGAGGATGGGGGGAAAGGGTACATACCCTGTGTGAGGATGGGTGACAAGGGCACATACCCTGTGTGAGGATGGGTGCCAAGGGCACATACCCTGTGTGAGGATGGGGGACAAGGGCACATACCCTGTGTGAGGATGGGGGACAAGGGTACATACCCTGTGTGAGCCCTGGTGCCAAGGTCACATACCCTGTGTGAGGATGGGGGACAAGGGCACATACGCTGCGTGAGGATGGGTGCCAAGGGCACATACCCTGTGTGAGGCTGGGGGACAAGGGCACATACGCTGTGTGAGGATGGGTGCCAAGGGCACATACCCTGTGTGAGGATGGGGACAGGGTACATACCTTGTGTGGAGCTGGGGAAAAGGGCACATACGCTGTGTGAGGAGGGTGCCAAGGGCACATACCCGTGTGAGGATGGGGGACAAGGGTACATACCCTGTGTGAGGATGGGGGACAAGGGCACATACGCTGTGTGAGGATGGGTGCCAAGGGCACATACCCTGTGTGAGGATGGGGGACAAAGGGTACATACCCTGTGTGAGGCTGGGGGACAAGGCACATACCGCTGTGTGAGGATGGTGCCAAGGGCACATACCCTGTGTGAGGATGGGGGACAAGGGTACATACCCTGTGTGAGGATGGGGGACAAGGGTACATACCCTGTGTGAGCCTGGGTGCCAAGGGCACATACCCTGTGTGAGGATGGAGACAAGGGTACATACCCTGTGTGAGGCTGGGGGCCAAGGGCACATACCCTGTGTGAGGATGGGTGCCAAGGCACTACCCTTGTGAGGATGGGGGGACAAGTACATACCCTGTGTGAGGATGAGGGACAAGGGTACATACCCTGTGTGAGCCTGGGTGCCAAGGGCACATACCCTGGTGGAGGATGGCGGACAAGGGCCATACCTTTGAGGCTGCGGGCAGGGTACATACCCTTTGAGGCTGGGGGCCAAGGTACATACCCTATGTGAGGATGGGGGCCAAAGGTACATACCCTGTGTGAGGCTGGGGGCCAAGGGCACATACCCTGTGTGAGGATGTGGGGCCAAGTGCACATACCTGTGTGAGGATGGGGGCCAAGTACATACCCTGTGTGAGATGGGCCAAGGGCACATACCCTGTGTGAGGATGGGGGCCAAGGGCACATACCCTGTGTGAGGATGGGGGCCAAGGGTACATACCCTGTGTGAGGCTGGGGGCCAAGGGCACATACCCTGTGTGAGGATGGGGGCCAAGTACATACCCTGTGTGTAGGCTGGGGGCAAGGGCACATACCCTGTGTGAGGATGGGGGCCAAGGGCACATACCCTGTGTGAGGCTGGGGCCAAGGGCACATACCCTGTGTGAGGATGGGGTGCCAAGGGCACATACCCTGTGTGAGGATGGGGGACAAGGGTACATACCCTGTGTGAGGATGAGGTACAAGGGTACATACCCTGTGTGAGCCTGGGTGCCAAGGGCACATACCCTGTTTGAGGATGGGAGACAAGGGTACATACCCTGTGTAGGCTGGGGGCCAAGGGCACATACCCTGTGTGAGGATGGGTGCCAAGGGCACATACCCTTTGTGAGGATGGGGGACAAGGGCACATACCCTGTGTGAGGATGGGGACAAGGGTACATCCCGTGTGAGGATAAGGGACAAGGGTCATACCTGTGTGAGCCTGGGTGCCAAGGCACATACCCCTGTGAGAGGATGGGGACAAGGGCACATACCCTGTGTGAGGCTGGGGGCCAAGGGTACATACCCTGTGTGAGGCTGGGGGCCAAGGGTACATACCCTGTGTGAGGATGGGGGCCAAGGTACATACCCTGTGTGAGGCTGGGGGCCAAGGGCACATACCCTGTGTGAGGATGGGGGCCAAGGGCACATACCCTGTGTGAGGATGGGGGCCAAGGCACATACCCTTGTTGAGGATGGCCAAGGCAATACCCTTGAGGGGGCCAAGGGCCATACCCTGTGTGGAGTGAGGGCCAAGGGCACATACCGTGTGAGGACTGTGGGCCAAGGGCACATACCCTGTTGAGGATGGGGCACAAGGGCACATACCCTGTGTGAGGATGGGGGACAAGGGTACATACCTGTGTGAGATGAGGACAGGGTACATACCCTGTGTGAGCCTGGGTGCCAAGGGCACATACCTGTGAGAGGATGGGGGACAAGGGCACATACCCTGTGTGAGCTGGGGCCAAGGGTACATACCCTGTGTGAGGGGCTGGGGGCCAAGGTACATACCCTTTGTGAGGATGGGGCCAAGGGTACATACCTGTGTGAGGATGGGGGCCAAGGGCATACCCTGTGTGAGGATGGGGGCCAAGGGCACATACCCTGTGTGAGGATGGGGGGTCAAGGGTACATACCCTGTGTGAGGATGGGGGCCAAGGGCACATACGCTGTGTGAGGATGGGTGCCAAGGGCACATACCCTGTGTGAGGCTGGGGGCCAAGGGTACATATACCCTGTGGTGCTGGGGCCAAGGGTACATACCCTGTGTGAGGCTGGGGGCCAAGGGTACATACCCTTTGTGAGGCTGGGGGCCAAGGGTACATACCCTGTGTGAGGATGGGGGCCAAGGGTACATACCCTGTGTGAGGCTGGGGGCCAAGGGCTCATACCCTGGGGGAGGGTGGGGGCCAAGGGCACATACTGTACATTATCTGCTCCACCTACATTATAGACACTGGATATGCACCAGGACAAACATCTGGCCCTAGTGACAAGGCTGAGCTGTGCACTTAAATAATAATCCAGATATAAAGTTTAAGGGAAAAAATCCAACCTTTATTAAAAGGCCACAGAGGAGACCCCTACAGCACAGAGCTTCCAACTAGCTCCATCTGTTCTTGTTTGCCTGAATTTTAATAAGTGCCATTAAAATCCACCATGGGAAATAAATGAATAAATACACTGGGACGAGCTGCTTTACATCAGGCAGAGGGTTTAGAAGATAATGAGGCCGGGTACAGTGTGTCCAGTAAACTTACTGCCTTGTCTGTGTAGGTAAATGGACAATATTCTAAACATTCCCCCACAAGACAGAACACGCTGCCTGTACTGTGAGCTCGAAATCCACTTCTGGATTCAGCCAGAGAAATAGCCGAGAGCAGCTGAGAAAACCAAACATATAAATCCAGGCAGGTCAGGCAAGAATCCCAAAATATTTAGCATCTACTCACCCTATCCTCTGTTACTGACATGTATTCACATCTCCTAGCATGGCTAGTCATTAAATGGGTTTGCACACACTCACACATTTACATACACATGCACATAAATACAAACATGCACACACAAACACACACAAATACATACATCTCCCAATGCACATAAATACAAATATACATATGATGATGCATAACCACATAAAGTTACACATACTGTAGACGTGTGCACTCACATACATGCACATACATATAAATACATACATGTGTGTCTAAATGGTATTCAGTTAGAAGTTAAGTTCCACTTTTCATTCTGAATTGAGAGATCCAGTGGTATCACATGACTTGCAAAATGTCTTCAAGAACTAAAAGTCCAGTTGATTTAACTGATATATTATTGCTGGGATAAATGATAACCTACATAAAAATAGTTGCATGTGCATAGAAAAACATGCAGATAAATGCATACATGCACATGCACACTCGCAAATACATACATACTGTATGCATGCACTTACACACAGATACATACTTACATACAAGTGCGCACACACTCTCACTCTTCATACACCTGCGATTGCAGGGGACATCTCACAATGTGTGTGCATGCGATAATCATTGTGTGTATGGGCACTTTGTCGGTGAAATGGCTGTTCGGTTGGGGATCGTTACCTGACCTGCCAGGGCGAATTCGCAACGGAACAGCCTTTTCGCCCGACAAAGTGCCCATACACGGCACGATTAATGTCCAAAGCGGCCGTACATGCACATCATGCGTTGCGGGTCAGCACCCAAGATCACACGTGTGTATGAACCTTTAGGCTCCAGCTAAAGTAAATTTTCTATTGCAATAGAACAGATGGTTTGAAAGGCTCATAGCTCCACACTCCACCCTATGTGTGAATAAACCACAAGGACTTATAGAAAGTGCTGAACGTGTCAGTAATCGTTACTTCTGGTTACGTTACCATTGGGATACCTACTGAGACTTTCTGCTAAACCCATTTTAATGAAAGTTTCTACTGCACACAGGAAAACGGTAATATCAAATATCACATGGAGAACCTTTACTTACTGGTAACCCAGAATGCACACCAACATAATAACAGCTGTGTGTGTAGATCGTAAAGCAGACAGGGCTGAGGAAGTAAATGAAGAGCTACTTCATTTATGAATTAGATTTTCCATTGCAGGACAGATGGGAGAGAAAATTACGGTCCACCTGATATTTGTCTGCCTCTTCTCTTTAAAAACCAAACACATATGAAATCTACATGCTAAAGGTGACCATACACATGTTCAGGGGCCTCACTAGATATCACAGAGCCCCATAGGAAGATTTTAGATGGGCCCCCACATAAAAAACTTTTTGGTGTAGTTTAACCTAATCTGACCAAAGTGCAGCAAAGTTTTTTTAAAGGGTATGTCCAACCTCCTAAAAAAGGTTTACCTCACATAGTTCAGGCCACAAATCCCATTTCATTTAAATTAAACCTGGGAGCATTTTTGAAAGGTAAAGGTAAAACGAAAATGGGGTTTATGGGGATAAACTATGTGAGGTAAAATTTTTCTTTGGAGGGTGGACGTGCCCCCAGAGGACCTGGATGGGACCCCCATTGTGTCCGGGCCCAACAGCAACTGCTATGGTTGCTTTAGTGATCCCTACACCCCTGCACATGATTGACATTAAAGTTGAATGTAACGTATACTACCCCAGTGATTCTTTCCTGGCCATGTCCCTGCTGTGTTCCCCAGATGGATAGTACATTATGATTAACACTATGCCTGTTAACACCAGATAATTGGGCCAGTGTATAACTATGGCGCATTATTTCTGTCCCTAACGTATACTATTCACGTATTATCTAAACCAATGTCTCCACACCAATTTGGAAGCCCCTAATAAGACTTTTGAACCTTTACTTTGCAGTTTATTTTCTAACCAGCATGAGTGACACAAAGAACAATGCTACGATTGCCTATTCAATACCATAGTGGTAATCTACTTTCATATTGTGTTGTACAGTTGAACAGTTGTAATTATACGACCACTGCCATACTTTTATAATAAGCCAAGGTACCGTAACTTTCCGCAGTTTCTAAATGTGCCTACATTCTATTCGTAAACTCTGGTGGGTTAGTGGACAAATGCACTACCTTAAGGCTGTTTTTCTTTGAACTCAGCCATAGAGACTGAAAGCTGAAAATACTCACTGACTAAATATCTAAAGCTAATTACTTTTAAATAAAAGCAAAACGAGAGAAATACTTGCGCCTGACTCTTCTAGAATTGTAGATTTAGAAAAAGAAAAGTTGTTTTTTGTGTAGAGTTACCCTTTAAAGAATGTTTGCAATAGTAAACACACCACACTGTGAAATCCCTATTCTGTGTCTGAGAGCGGCAAGATCTTTCTGCTATAACATGATCTGTGCCTAACAGAGGCAAGTGCTATAACTCAACTGGCTGTCAGTTTCTAGAGCACATGAAAGGCAGGCTACAGCTTCTATGCTTTGATCTGCTATGTACTAGAGCAGTATTTCACAACATTGGTATCCTTGTGGATCCCTTGAAAAAAATTTGTATATCTTGGGGACTCCCTACATTGCAAAACATTGCACTAGATAGTATGTTCAAAAGTGTAAGGCGTACACTTAGACTCCCAGCAAACCCAGAGAGATTAATTATAAGAGATGACTGCTAGTAGCCACATTTTCATTTCATAAATCATCCAATAGTCCCAGCAAAGGGAGAGGTGACACGCAGTTTAGTATCATTGTGAATGTGATGTCTAGTGGGACAATGTTGCCTGGTGACTTTATTTCACCTTTAAGGCTAAATTCAAGTTCATTAAATAAAGGCTACATGGCCACACTAAATCAATGGACTATTAACCTCTGAAGATAATAATCCAGCTCCCAAATCACAAGCCATAAATATTCTGGATCGAAGTTATTTATATACTGTGCTCTAAAGAACAGACGTCTAATGACAAGAGATTTAATATCTGTTTAAGGACGTAGCGGCTATTATACCTCCCAGTCACTTATTACTTGTTAGTAGTCATTAAATGACTGGGTGTTTATAGGTTGATTGCCTTGTCATTATCATAGCTTGTTTCTCTTTAAATCCTAATTACAGTCTATATACAATAAACTTGTTTCCTGCTGCTAATGAACTGTACCATACTATTAACCAAGATTTGTGTATTTTACGGTGTTGTGTGTGAATTATATTACAAAATTAATAAAATGTTCAAGATGGGGGGAGGACACAGAATTGTATATGCACATAGACCTCTATTCTACATAGAGTGTATCTCTCTTAGGGCCCCATCTGTGTGTTAGGGGTGATTGTCATGCCTATATCTTGCAGTGCACAGTGAGTTGCTTGCATATAATAATCAGCTTGAATCGAGCCGTTTAATGGTGTCTTACCCTGTTAAAGGGTATCTATACTCAAATACTCTATACTAAAAATTGTGCATTTACATACAGCTAGATCCCACTGCTCGAAACCTTTTTCGGATTTTAAATCTGAGCTGTAGATCCTGAGAAATCATTATTTGAAATCACAGCATTTACAGGGAAAGATCTGCACTCCAGAAGCAGAAATTATAATATGTCCCATCCCTGACCCCTAACTAGGATATTTAGCTGCCTGCCAGCACACTTTCTGCAACAATTAAGAGAATTAGCAGAGAACAGAAGGCAGGGGTAAGCAGAGCAGAGTCTATAGTGAGGATGTGCAGAACTTATAAGTGTCACAGACACTACAAGAAGGCAGTGAGTAAGGGAGGTGGGGGGCAATTAGGAGCACTTACTAAACAATAATAATTTAATGACAAAGCAAGCACAGATAAATATGTGAGTACCACCATTTTACTTCTCTCAAATTGTAGTTTCAGATAATGTAAAGTTGTTTGAGTAAGTATAGTGACCCTTTTAACAAACCACTGCTATTCTACAATGTTGGTAAAAGTGCGGTATTGCACCAACAGAACTTATAAAGGGTCACAGATGTATTTCCACGAGCATTTCCTTAATAGTAATGCTGACACAAGCTAACAAGAAGAAGCTTTTGTTCGATGTGGTGAACATATACCATGGAGATTCTGGTGGAAGGGCTGGAAAGTTATTACATTAACGGTCCGTGTTTCACTTTGCAGAAATCTGCTTATACCCAGTAGGTTTTTATATTTGTATCACTGGGCGGTCTGAGACACGATATTGGACAAGCAGTATATCAGGCATGACAGGTGAAGGGCTAAAATGCATTTCTCTGATGACCTGGCACAGGTCGGATCAGCAACGGCCTGTGTCCATATATGAGCTGATTCTGGGCTGTAGGAGCCGTTTGTCTGCATGTTTCATCATTTAGATAGTATTCTATTAGCTGTTACTAAGTCATTATTTACAAAACGCTACACTACCTGGATCCACTCAAAAATGGCAACAATACCATTTGTGGGAAAGTAGCCTTAGTTTAATCTAGTAAAAGAGGTACACATTTTCAGTCTGTGTGGCTTAACAATTAATAAGCCATAATTTTCAGCCAAATTATAATAGTTTCCTCTACATGTTTCCCATTAACTAGGTTCACTTCCTAGCCATGGAACCAAGTTTGGCTAGAAGTGCACCTGTCCTTAAAGGAGAACCAACATTTTTATACTCCATAACTTGAAAGCATCACTGCACTTTGTGTTTCTTCTTCTCATCTCCTAATATATTTCTCGGTCTTTCTGCATCTGCTCCTAATTTCATTCAGCTTCCCTATCTTTTATTATTTTCTTCCTTTCTTCCCATAGCTACCTCTTCATCTCCTTCTTTTCCCTCTCTGCCCCCCTTTCCTCTTTACTGCTTCCTCTTTCCAGAACCAATTTCACTCTTTTTACTCATTTACCCATTTAACCTTGTCTTTGCTCTGTTACTTGCTTGTATGTATGTATTTTATTTCTTATATAGCGCTACATATTCCGCAGCGCTTTACAATTATTTTACTCAATTCACATCAGGCCCTGCACCAAAGAGCTTACAATCTAATCACTTTATGTTCACATACAACCTATCAGTATGACTTTATGATTGTGGGGGAAACCGTGCTTAAATCTAAATTTAATTGAACAATTTAGTCTGATGTCAATAAATGACCATATTGTTGTATCATGTTATATGAATAGGATTTGATCTATTGCATTGGGTATAATATGATGCCATTAATTTATGATGTCATTAAAAATCATATTGTTATGCTATATGCTATAAATAGGGTTGGATCTATTGCATGGGTTTAATATGATGTAATTAATTTATGATGTCATAAAAATCCTATTGTTATGCTATGTGATATAAATAGTGTTGGATCTATTGCATATGTTTAATATGATGCCATTAATTTATGATGTCATTAAAAATCATATTGCTATGCTATATGCTATAAATAGGGTTGGATCTATTGCATGGGTTTAATATTGATGTAATTAATTTATGATGTCATAAAAATCATGTTGTTATGCTATGTGATATAAATAGGGTTGGATCTATTGCATGGGTTTAATATGATGTAATTAATTCATGATGTCATTAAAAATCACATTTTTATGCTATGTGATATAAATAGGGTTGAGGAGTCTTTTTTCAATGTAATTTCCTGACCATGTAAATGGTAATTTATCTAACGTAACATTTGTCTTAACGTTGTAATTTGTTACAGAAAACACAAAATGCATCGGATTCCTATGCTGTACTCCTTGCCTGTGTTACTTCATATTCCTACTAAAATCTCCATTTGGAGTTAATTTATTATTACATAGGCCGTGCAGATTCGGGAATTGAACCAGGGAGTCCTTTCATTTGCACGACTTCCTGCTGTCATCCTGCAGTGTCTAGCTGAACATTGCTGATGTTAATATACTAATCATTCTGCAGGGAACCACTAACACAGTTGCTATGTCAACAACACTCAATCCTGCCTTTGGCTACAAGCTTTGACTGGCCTGCCATCCATTGGTCTCCAGAGGCACCGACGTGTAAAGAAAGACACATTCAGAATGCCCACTCCAGTAAAGATAGAGTTGATGCAGCTTTTTGCAGAAAACAAACAAACTAGACACATCAACATTTCACACAGAAGATTCTCTGTACCAAGAACTGGGAAGGAACTCGCCATATATAACATTTAGAATGTGCTGTGCTGTAGTAGTAACATAATCCAAGGTACAGAATAACCTCAGCACGCGATCCACACATCAGAATAAGCATTAAAATAATTTTATGATGTGATCCAGTTTTTATCTTCTGTCCACCATCTTAACGACATTATAAAAGACTTACAGGGAGATTCAATAAAAGTTCTTATCATTAAAAATGGTGCTAATTTTGCCCCAACCAATCAGATGTTATCTTGCAAATGTTAAATAAGATCTGATTGGTTGGGACAAAATTAGCACCATTTTAAACGATAAGCGGGGATATTCAATATAGGCCGCCCCGTTACTTACCTTAGCCCGATCCCGCGATACAATACCTGACGTAAACGAGATTACGTCAGGTATTACATCGCGGGATCGGGCTAAGCTAAGAGCGTGGGTTTAACGGCTTCCAAATACTAACGTTAAGTTTCGCGCTACCAAGCGCAAAACCTAACGCTTCGGGTTTTGGATCAATAGCACGGCGCTATTTCCAAAAACATTTGGAAATGGCGCTGTGCTCTAAAATCCGTCTAAAACCCACGTTAACCCGAAATTTCTTCGGGTTAACGTGGGTTTTAGACGGAAAAGCCCTATATTGAATCTCCCCCATGAACTTTTATTGAATCTACCTGTTAGTTGTAGCAAACAGTGCCAGACAGCAGTGACTAGAAAGATATTGGCCCATTTTTATAAATGTGCGGTATCGCTATTTTTAGATTATCAGGGAGATTGAATAAAAGTTCTTATGGTTTAAAATGGTGCTCATTTAGCCCCAACCAATCATATCTTATTTAACATTTGAAAGCTAACATCTGATTGGTTGGGGCAAAATGAGCACCATTTTAAACCATAAGAACTTTTATTGAATAAACCTGATTGTGCCTTTAACTGATCTGTGATTTTACGACAGGGTAATAGTACGTTCACCTACACAATACCATTGCGGTAGTCCACTACTGCATGGTATTGTTCAGTAAAATAGAACTTTACTATACCGTGGGTTAATATATTTGTCCACTCCTCAAGGGAGAGAAATATTATTCTCCCTCTTTTGCTCTGTATGTGGAGGAATAGCCCAGCATAAAAGAGCAAATTCCTCTGGTCAGGACACACGTTTAAAGATTGTAATGTCAACTTCCTTGCCATTCAGGAGATCCCTAACACCTTGCTGTTATATAAAAGAGACAAGGATATTTATATACCTTGCTGATTAACACAGAGTCCAGGATATTTATTGCCAACAGATTCTGTCATTTTTAATTGAGAAACCAGTCGGGTGACCAGAACTGAACTTCAAGCCTAGTAGCTCTAACTGAATACAACAGACAAAGAACTTTCTCTTAGTATTGTTGGGTAACCCCAGAAATATTGTTTAAAAATGACTGTATATTTAAATAAAACTGTGTATTTTGGGTTTTTTCTTCCCTTTATACGTGCACCTTAACTATAGTATTGGAACTTTTTAAAATTTGACATCTATTTATGGCAGCCACACCCAGCCAAAAGTCCCTGATTGGGCAGGACAGTCCCACATTTTACCATTTTGTCCCACAGGGGGCCATATTAATCTGCAATACCGCGGGTTATAGTAAAAGCACTGCGTTGTGGCCATAAATGTACATACTGTATAAGATCATAATATACCGCAATGGTATTGTATGGGCAATCGTAAATCTACAATCGTGGTCTTAGATCTATGATTGCAATTGTAAATTTATGACCGCATTCGTAGATTTACGAATATCATCATAGATTTATCCCGGCAACTGTACGATTGTGTCTGACATCTGACAGAGAGCAAATAGAAAAACTGCCCAGATCCCCGGTTATCCATTGAACCCAGCAGACCTTTAAATCTATAGCACTGCTGCTGTTACACCATGTTTCAAATGGAGCCATTGTATCTCTACTGAGACAAGTTGGCTTAAAACAACATTTACTCAAATATTAGAATTATAATACAAATGGGATGTATAGGTGCAAAAGTTTGCCAATCATATTAATCTGCAGCAACCAATAAAATGTTATTTAACTGCAGTAACCAAGTAAAAATCTATTATCTGATTGGTTTCTACAAATTAACAGCACAGGGAAGTGTGTGTATCAGCCCCATAGGGATTCCCAGTGCCAACAGAGTATTCCATGTAGAAACACTCACTCTTTGGATTTAGCTGCATTACAGCCAGTGGGAAGCATCACATCTCAGACAATCACAGGAGATGTCCGGCACCTTTTACTTGCTTCCGTGCAAGGAAAAGGCATAAAAGTAAGCAGAAGCATGCCGATGGAAAGAACAAACAGGGGGGCTGTGTGACGTTCCCAGACGTCGCGCAGCCGGCGCAGTCGCACACAATGACGTCATGCGCAATGCCGGCGCGCCGATGTCACGAGCGCGCCGGAGCGAGAGAGAGCTATCGGAGGCAATCCAGGGACAGGTATGTAGCAGTGCAGTGCAGAGCCAAGCCAGATTAGATAGATAGATAGATAGCAGTTAGATAGATAGATAGATAGATAGATAGCAGTTAGATAGATAGCAGTTAGATAGATAGATAGAAGTTAGATAGATAGATAGCAGATAGATAGATAGATAGCACTGCTATCTATCTATCTATCTATCTAACTGCTATCTATCTATCTATCTATCTAACTAACTGCTATCTATCTATCTAACTGCTATCATAGCAGTTAGATAATTAGATAGATAGATAGATAGATAGATATATAGATAGATAGATAGATAGCAGTTAGATAGATAGATAGATAGATAGCAGTTAGATAGATAGATAGATAGATAGATAGCAGTTAGATAGATAGATAACAGTTAGATAGATAGATAGATAGATAGATAGATAGATAGATAGATAGCAGTTAGATAGATAGATAGCAGTTAGATAGATAGATAGCAGTTAGGTAGATAGATAGATAGCAGTTAGGTAGATAGATAGCAGATAGATAGATAGATAGATAGCAGTTAGATAGATAGATAGATAGATAGATAGATAGATAGATAGATAGCAGTTAGATAGATAGATAGATAGATAGCAGTTAGATAGATAGATAGATAGATAGATAGATAGATAGATAGATAGCAGTTAGATAGATAGATAGATAGATAGATAGATAGAGACAGAGAGATGGACAAGAAGCAGATAGACATAGTTAAATAGATAAACAAGAGGCAGATAGACAGATATACAGAGAGAGAGAGGGACAGATAGAGATAGATATACAGAGAGAGAGAGAGAGAGAGAGGGAGAGATAGATATACAGAGAGAGAGAGGGACAGACAGAGATAGATAGGGGCAGAGATCCATGAAGAAGGTACAAGAAGATCTCCCTGGCCAAAGGTGTGGGCAAGCATCTGACTACAACTGAACACAACAGTAAGTTTAAAATGACCAAATTGCTACCAGTATATAATGAAATTGCCAGTTTACTGTGCCTTTGTGTCATTAATTTGTGTCTCTCTGTCCAACTCTCTGATCTCTATCTCTGTCTGTCTATCTCACTGTCTTTCTGTCTGTTTATCACTATCGGGCTGTGTATCTATGTTTGTGGTTGTCTATCTGTCTGTATCTTTTTGGTATAAGTATATATAAGTATATATATAAGTATATAAGTATATATATAAGTCTCTAAGTATATAAGTATATAAGTCTCTATAAGTACATAGTGGGTGTGGCTTAATTGGGGCGGAGAAAGGGGCGTGGCACTCCACTCACTCACGAGTGCCAAAAAGTGCCCCTGATCTTCTTAGACCCTAGTTACGCCCCTGCTGGTAAGTAATGTTAGCAGCTTCTGATAACATTTAAAGGGCATGTCCACCCCCAAAACTATAATCCCCCCCACTACTGGCAACATTGTGTAGTGTAGTGTAATCCTTACCTCACATCCCAGCTCCATATGGTTCTCCTGTAGTCCCCCTCCCAAAGTCCCAAAAACTGCCCACCAGGAGGATAGCAGAGTCCATATAGGACTCTGCCTCCTACCTGGCCTCCGGGAGAAGTTTGGCATGCGTACAGCAGCCCTTCTCCCCCTCCTTCCCCCTCCCTCTCCCTCCCTCTCAGGATTCCCTCCCCCTAGTGTAAAACCCTTAATATATATGATTCCCCCTGTCCCCCCAGCCCCAACCGCTCCATTTTTATTCTTAGAAAGCTCCCCAAACTTTACTTACCTTCCCTCTTTCCCCTGCCGAAATGAACTCCCGGCAGCCGCGTCCGTGATTGGCTGCCGCTCAGCCAATCACAGACGCAACTGCCGGTCCCGCCCCTCTGCTTGCATTTGCTCGCAAGCAGAGGGCCGGCAGCGCGGCGGAGGCAAGGGGGAAGGTAAGTAAAGTTTGGGGAACTTTCTAAGAGTAAAAATATAGCAGTTGGGGCTGGGGGGACAGGAGGAATCATATATTAAAAAATGATTTTAAGGGTGGGCATACCCTTTAAAACCGTGCAAGTTTGAGGTTTGGGGGTTCTTAACCCAATATAAAAAGTTTTTTGGGGGGGCTGGTCATACCCTTTAAAGAAAAATTAAACTTAAATATCAAATTCTGGTCCGGGTGATTCCCGTGTAATTAGGATTTTATCTGCCATATACTTTTATTTTTGAAAACTAACAAATACATTTTATTATTGATGATCTCTTTCTTCTTGCTTCCCATGGTCCTTTGCTGGTGGTGATGTGAGCCCCATTCAAGTCTAAGGGGACGGTGAAAAAGTTAGGCAACTGAGCTGCTAAGGTTGCAAGCATGTGCATCTGAAAATCAAAATAATGGCCATAGATGTCCAAGGTACATAGACTATTTTCGTCCTTTCTTTATTCCTACACTAGCCTGTTAAGCCCGTTAACATAACGGGAACTAGATCGCTCTCCAGGTAAAATGGTTAGTTTACTGTAAAGCATTAGGTGAAGTACAGGAGATAAACTAGCTACAGTATCTCTCACCTCACGTACACCAGGAGAGAGAAGCGAATTTACCCGCAGCGAGATTCACCGCCGGATCCTCCGACAGGTCATGACTACTTCCGGCTGTAAGTACACTATAGCGTGTGTTCACGCATTCTCACTATAGTTTGCTTACAGTCTGAAGCAATCAGGGCCTGTCAGAGGATCCAGCGGTGGTTCGCTCTGCGGGTGAGTTCTGTCTTCTCTCCTGGTACATTAAGTGAAGTACGGGAGGTAAGACATGCTGTAGCTAGGTTATTTCCCCTACTTCACTTAGGGCCATATTTATAAAGCATGGTATTGCAATTTCATGATACCGTGCGTTATCGTTAATGAACAGTGAACTAATCCTTTAATTCACAGAGCAGACCCGTCAGTCATGTTAAATGGTATCAATCAATGTCTTTTCAGTGGCACTCGGATGATCTTACTATCTCACTATTTGAAGGCAAGTTAATTTACAAATGCATGCAGATGGTTTAAAGGGCATATCCAGGCAAAAAATAACTTAAGCTATAAATGATCTCCACCCCCCAACCCCCACTTTCGCATAAACAATAATTTACTGCCGCCTGTCAGTAAAGATGTGACGTCACGCCCAATCACCTGACAGCTGCAACCAGGAAGTAGAGCAGCTGTCAGTGCAGAAGCCCTCTGCTCCTGTTTTTTGCTCTAAACAGGATCAGGGGGCGGCACCGGGGCGGTGAGGGACCGGGTCAGGTAAATCCCTTCAGGGGCATATTTGGAAATTATTGTTAATGCAAAAGTGGGGTTTTGGGGGGTGGACATAATTTATAGCTAAAGTTATTTTTTGCCTGGACATGCCCTTTAAAGAAGGATAAACATCTGATAATTAAGTTGAGCTGATTTTCTGTGTAATGAGGATCTGAACTGTTATATTTGTAATTATTTCAAGATAACAAATATAGCCATTCAAATCAGTTGATGCTCTCTTCCTTCCTGTAAACCATGTTACTTTGCAGCTGGTGAGGCTATGGGTCTGGTATCCCACAGGGAGGTGTTACCAGAAGCAGAGGAGCTTGGGAAGAAGAGGATAACTTGGGCCCACAAAAACCTACATTTTTAGCCATCAGTATTTCTAAGGTTGATAATTGGATCCTTATAACATGGGGAATCTAGTAAACGTAATTTATTATCAGACTTTCCTTATCCTTTTAAAAGACTTAGGGCACGACCACACTGCTCCACAAACGTGATTGCGTGTGCGATTCCGGTGCGTTTGCGCATGTGATTTCTCCTTTTGATATACGAAATCCCATGCGATTGCGCATAAAAATGGTGATTGAATATCGCTTAAGGGGTCCCGCAGCTCGAGCCAGGACCCCCCCTACCCGGCACTTATAAGTGCCTTTGTGGCCCTGACAAGGGCCCTTTGGGGCTTAAGGGTCCCGCAGCTCGAACCGGGACCCCCCTCCCCGGCACTTATAAGTGCCTTTGTGGCCCTGACAAAGGCCCTTTGGGGCTTAAGGGGTCCCACAGCTCAAACCGGCACCCTCCTCCCCATCCCTTGTAAGGGCCCTTGCACACTGATAAGTGCCTTTGTTGGGGGTCCCGCAGCTTGAACTGGGACCCCCAGCGGCTCTTAAATGAGTCCTTGGGCAGCATCTTCTGTCTTCCATCCAGTGACACCAGCTCCACCGAGGTCACCGACCGCCAGGGGTTCCTCCAGCACCGGTGGCCTCAACGAGGCTGATGTTACCGGCGTCTTGAACCGACGCGACGTCTTCGGGCTAGCGACACCAACACTACTGAGGTAGCCGATGCCAGGCAGGCTCACTGCCAGCTGTAGCGGAGCTGATGTTGCTAGCCGCTTCTTTCTTCTGCCTTCTATTGCGATGACTTCTGAGCTCCGCAGAAGTGTGCACCTTTTTATATAGGTTTGAAGAAAACCCTAATCCGTTTCTGATTGGTCAATTTTTCAATGCTTGGTTTACATGGTTTACATTAACCAATCAGATTTCAGATTATCGGAAAAGGTGATTGGTTAATGTGAACCATGTAACCCAAGCACTGAATAATTGACCAATCAGAAATGGATTAGGGTTTCTGCAAACCTATATAAAGAAGTGCACACCTCCGCGGAGCTCAGAAGTCATTGCAGTAGATGCCAGAAAAAAGAAGACATCGGATCAAGACGCTGGATCAAGACGCCAGTAACATCGGCCTCGTTGAGGCCACCAGCGCCGGAGGTCCTCCTGCAGGGGTACTTCTCGGGGGTTGGTGTCCTTAGCAGAGCTGGTATCACTAGATGGAAGACAGAACACACCACATAAGGGCTCTTTTAAGACCCGCCGGAGTTCCCGGTTCGAGCTGCGAGACTCCTTAAGCCCCAAAGGGCCCTTCCAAGGGCCGCAAAGGCACTTATAAGTGTCGTGGAGGGGAGTCCCAGTTCTAGCTGCGGGACCCCTTAAGTCCCAAAGGTCCTTGTAAGGACCAGGGAGGGGGTCCCGGTTTCATGTTGCGGGACCCCCGAATGTCCAGCCGCAGAATTGTTGGCCATTCGGCAATCCGCATGCGGCCGTTTTTGGGAATCTCCAGCCAATCTGGAATTTCCGGAAGCGGACTTTTGAGGCCTGCTGAACGCTCGAAAATCCTTGTACATTCGAGAACTCTCGAAAGTTCTAGGATTTTCGAAAATAGTCTTGCGAATCCGGAAAATTGAACTACTTCGAACCCGAACTAGTTGTCTTTTGAGTGGAATGTGTAATTAACCTTACAACGAAGGCTCTTCAGTCTAGGTTTATTCAATGAGCGTTTAATGAAACAAGAGAGTGTGCGTGGATATTAAACGATACATCCAGATGAATTAAAAAAAACAATATAGGCAGCCAGAATTGAAAGGTTTTTATATGTTCCCTAATGAACTGCCGGCTCTTGCTTAGGAACATGAATTGAAAGCAGGGTTTGCGATGAGAAGAATATAGATCCTGTAACAATAATTCAGTGGTATTTATCTCAGTAACAAGTGAATGGGACCTACAGGCTAATTACGCTCCACAAACAGCTACTTGAGATACATTGATCATGCTGAAGAAAATGTAAGGCACACTTATGTAGAGTGTTTTTAATTTAAACCTATTAATGGTTACACTGTAGCGTTATAGAGGTTCTGGAAGGAGAAACACCGTAATATTCCCTAAACCTCTGTAAAGTCAATAATTCATAGAAAAGCCTTAACAGTCAATGTAAACAAGAAAGCCAATTCTCTCAATACTTCCACATCACCAATTGCCTATTAAATACAGAACAGGATTATGTAATGTACATTCTTGGTGACTTCTAATATACTGTATCCTTATAGTTTACAAGTGTACAATAACAGGTGTATTATAGTCTTTCTGTATATCCATTCCTGATTTTAATGTTTGGGATTTTTCCAAACCATGGAACTGTTTTTCAATATTTATTGAATGATCAAGATTCAAAATTTGAAAATTTAGATATTTCTAGAAATTTCATCAGGTAGACTACCTGATGAAGCTTATTCTAAGTGAAACGCGTAGTGGTGACGTGTCCGGAAATTAGAGGTGTTGCAACACGGACTAAAGACACGTGCAATAGAGCAGTACTCGCCAACGTTTACAAGAGAGCCCAGTTTTGAGAAGGTCAGATAAATCTTTTACATTTACTGATCCCAAGAGCTAAGGCCAAGTGGATTTGTCTGGGGGACCGGTGGAATTCTGGTTCTGACCTGTACTACCGAGAGGCTGGAGTAGCAGTGATGTATTCAACATAAGCACTGGTCTACCTTTGTTGACATTGTTATTTATATAGGCAGAACCTGCATTCCTATCTTATCTCTATTGGCGTAATTCAGCCTTACGATTTATCTCTAGAAGCGGGACATATATAGTGACCTATTAGCAGGACTTTTATTATCTTACCCGGCACATTTACCAAACTGAGATTTATGTACGCATCTGCTGGGGACGCTATGGAGATATAATTTGGATACATTATATGTTTACCATTGACTTTCTACGGAGCACCACGGTGCTATTAAGTGGTTTTTGGTTTTATTTCTATATGCTTGCTGATATACATTACATATTTCTATAAGGGTTTTTTAGATACATCTGGATATTTATAGAGGTATAGACTAACCTTCATATTTTCTTTTTATATATCAGGATTATTGCTGGCCAGCTATTAGTTTATTACTATTTATTGTATATTTATTGATATATGATTGTGGGGATATTTGTCATGTAATAAATCCGGTTATTATATCCACAGGGTACACTATTTATTAGGGACCAGATGACTCACAGTTCTGATTTAGGGGCCAGTAGTGGGTGAAATGGACATGCCCTTTAAAGTTCTGGTCATATGGTCATGTGACATGTACCCAGCAGATGGGTACATTGGGTACATGGGTAATTGGACAGGAGGACATAAGTTTTAGTTTTCTTTCTCCTGTAATTAATGACATGTATACAAACTATCAGGGTTATTCAATTAAAGTTATTCAATTGTGCTAATTTTGCCCCAATCAACCAGATATTAGCTTTCAAATGGCAAATAATGTCTGATTGGTTGGGACAAAACTAGCACCATTTTTAATGATAAGCACTTTTATTAAATCTGCTTGTATGCCTGTAAAATTTGCTTATGTCATTCTAATTGCTCTAGACTTATGCAAGCTAATAGCTGATTGGTTACTGTGGAGAACTTTTGCCCATGTTTACAATATAACTCATATATGAATGAAAAATGGACCTTCACCAACATGTACAATAACAATTAACTACTTGTCCAAACCACACATGTAAGAGCAATATAAAGAGATAAAGTGATTATCTTGATTATCATTCAATATTCACCCATAATGCCTTGTCTTTGCATGTGTTACTCATCTGTCTTTTACATGTAAGCACAATCCGTTACCGGTTGTATGAGACAATAAAGTCTATGCATTTTGCTGGCTGTGTCTGGCACGACCATCTGCTTTCTGGCTTCTTCTCAATAGCCTCTCTGCGAGATGTATTGGCTGCTGGCCCCTGGAATTACCAAGCAATTTTTCTCTCTTGCATTTTAATGCAGTCCAGCTGTATTCTATTACTTCACAGCTGTATTAAATTACCTCTTATGTGCTGCTTATTCGGCATTTCCCAACCAGATTTCCTTTTTTTAAGGCCTGTCCAGTCATTCATACCCTGCAGTGATGGGTTTCACTAGTGTAGGGACCTTGCTGGTTGTCTCAGTGTTGGTTCTTTAGCTCTGACCTTTACCAATGAATCTCTCTTGTGGTAGGAGTGAAGTGTTGGATCAACGTTGTCACATGGAAAGGTTTTTTTCTTTTTATCATCTACCAAAGAGGTGTCAAGCAGATGCTCAGACAATTCCAATTGGTTTCTGCAACACATTTAGTACCCACAGTTCTGCAAACTCATAACAAGCTCGTATAGCTTTTTCCCTTGGGATTCCATGTATTGAGTTACCATTCACTATTGGGTAAACCAAATGCCAGGTTGGCCATACACAAATAGAGTTTTGTTTGGTAAATTTCAAAAATAGAATTAATTTAAATATTGATTAATTTAATGAACAAAATACACTGTATTTGGGTTCAAATCCATAATAATTCTAAATCTTTTCCTTGTACTCTTGTACTCTGACAGCTGAGAAATCCAGTTATAGTATGACACGTAGTATGACACATAGTATAGCATGACACATAGTATGAAATGCAACATGAAAGGGTAAATGAATAGAACAAGACCAAACTCAATATTGGTTTGTGTTGTATATTATTGACACAATCAAGCACCCACACTCTCTCCATAACGATTTTACCAGCTCCCACTACTAAGTAAAGGGAGCCAACAATAGCTGATGGAAATTTTACATCTATACCGACCAACTAGCATTAGAAAGTCAGTAGTTGTTTGGTATGTTGGCCTGTAATTTTTAGCCATATATCTTGCTGGAGGCAGTAATGAGTAATGAGGACCTACCTGTAATATCCTGTTTAAAGACTCAGAAGCTTTACTAGCATTTATAGACCTAAGAACCAAGTATAGTTTCCTCACTGTTTGTAAATGGAGAGACATGATGTTGGGTTTAATAAATTTACCTTCTGCCCTAAATCCAGGGCTGGTTCTAGCTATTTGGTGCCATAAGTCTCCCCTGGTGCCCCCTTCACAACTGAAACTTCCCCCAACCACCTCTTGGATTAAACTTTGTATAGATTGGAAAACTCAGCCAAGATGATTTTACTATATGCAGGGAGGCTACAGGATACTACATTGGTAACAGCTTATTGCTCTATGGCTGATAAGGATCCCTGGGCAATATTGATAAAGAGCAGTATCGCAATTTAGCGATACTGTGCCTTATCGATAATGTGTGACAGCGCCTGTAAATGTACGTCCACGGTTGTATATTTACACCAAACATTCCGTAATTAATGAACGTTTGGTCGTAGAATACCATGTTGTAGTAAACTACCGCAATGGTGTTCTGTGGGGATCATCATAAATCTACGATTGTGTTATCATAGATTTATGATTGGTATCGATAATTGGTAAAAGCGATAACACGTCTTTATAATTATTGCCCCCTGTCTATTAAAAGAAAAAACCTCCACATTTGAATGGTGCCCTAGCTGTTCGCCTAGGTCGCCTGTGCCTAGAACATGAATGATGTCCTTGCCAAGGGTGTAAGTAAAAGGGGAGCAGGGGAGCAACCACATTGGACCCAGGAGCCAAGGGGATCCCTTCTTATTTTTCCTATGAGAGATATAGCCTCCTCCTAGAAAACCACTGTGGATAAAGCATGGATAGGGGCCCCATCTTTGTTTTGCTGGGGGCCCCAGTGATTCCTAGTTACGCCACTGGCCCTTGCACAACATGGAACACAAATTCACTTTCCCCATTTTTTTCTGTTGGCAGGGATCTTTAAAGGAACAACATGGCTATGAGATGGAGTGTGTGGAAACTCTATCCAATGCTAATTGCTTATTGTAACAAGAACTAATTACTCCACATATTAGATTGTAGGTTTCATTGGGGGCCTGGACCACCCCAGATTTCCTCTTTTACTTGATAGGACGTCTAAGAAATGAACCTCTACCAGTTTGTCTGGAAAATTTCACTGAATGTTAATGGTCTTTGTCTCTGAATGAACATCTATCTTCCCTTATGGGCAGAGACACATGTCTGGGAACTGGGAAAGTTTTGTATAAATATGCCAATGGCTGTGTCCACAGTAGGGGAGCTTTTACCCAATTCTTCCTCTGTCTAAGAAATGATTCCATAGTTTACACTTGTGTCCCATTGAATACTTCAAATCCGGCCTTTCACACTGATTCATATTCACAATATAGTTAGTTTATAGTTACTCACAATGGAAATAGTTTTAAGGGATTTAAGTGGATTTCCATTTCTGGAATGTGCCTCAAGCTCTTCTGCCAACTCAATCATTTTATTTTGTCACAGAATTGTACAGAACATTCAATGTCATAAATAAACAAGGGGGAGAATATTATTACTAGTAGCTAAATGCAGTTTACATGCTACACTAATATTTATCAATAATCAATGCAAATTTATGGTAAAATGGGGCAATTTTTTTTGATTAATCCAATGGGCTGAATAGCTGTCCTATTATCCGCCAAATGGTAGTTTTCCATTAAAGGGTATGCCCACCCCACAACATTTTATACTTATATTCCCCAAAAGCCTCAAATTCAGAACTATCTCTTCAGCATGCAGCCATGATGGATTATGCCGAGGCCAATGAATGACTGCTGCTAACTCGACCAACTCCTCTGCACATGTGCAAACTCATAACAAGCTCATACAGCTTTAAGAAGCAGCAACAATATGCATGCTGAATATCTGACTTAAGTAAAGCTAGGGAAGAATAGCGGGGTCAGGGTTTGTGGGAGGGTGATCATGACATTTAAGTCATTGCCTTTCTGAAACTTTTTTAATGTTTCCTTAAATTACAAATCTAATTATTTTGCCACTATCAGTGTTTGTGACCCATCAAAATAAATTTGCTTGGATGCCCTTGAACTTTTATGGAGCGGGGAGATCCCAAATTGTGGGAAGGTGCCATTGGTCTTATTGAAATCCAGTTTGGAACCTTCACTTATTACTATGGAAGATCGTGATACTGGACTTGTGAGCATATTAAAGGCCATGTCCACCCCCCAAAATAAAATTTCACCAACTACTGGCCCCACTATACAATTTGAAAAAATCCTTACCTTACATTCCCTGATCCTTATGGTTCCCCTGTAGAGCATCTTCTAAGTCCAGCAAACTGAAGGGTAGGAGCTGATTCGAGGATCTGGAAGTAGAGTTTGAAATTAAGCTTTAATGTTCCATTATAGCGGTTGGGGGTGGGAGGCATGCCCTACAATATTTAAAAAGTTTTTTTCAGAGGGTGGAGATGCCCTTTAAAAGGAAATCGTAAATTCTTTTTTTTCTCTTATTGCTGAATCTGTGGAAAAAGTGAGTTCCATAGCATGATAGTAATCTCATATATATCTCCCTGTAGCCAAGAACCTGTCTGCAAGACACTAAATAAAGTGCAGCGCAATGCAAACCCAGGATAGTGATTTTACTCATGTAAACATACTGATACTATCAGAGAACTGAAAAGATCATAGGAAACAGAGCCTTAAAGCAATACCATGTGTCAGGCTCTCCCTGGATTCTTTTAATTACATTCAGAGATTTTCCTTGCTAAATTGTTTCTGTAGATCTCTGGTTTACAGTCATTTCTTGCTAACAAACACATTCCATTTTCTTATCATTTTCGTTCTATTCCACACTTCACTTCCCACAATAGCATTTTTATATATGGCCCCTAGTGTGGCCACAACAATCGACTTTTTAACGTGATCGGATTGCAGTGTAGCCTAGCCCTTACCGTAACAACAGCTACTGACCAGCTCTACCATATATCAGGAAAATATGTAAAGAGCAATTTCCACCGCTGGGTGTCTGTTTGATATCACTCTAAGTCTGAGGCTACACTACAACGCACCAGAAATTTTGCGTTCCCGCTATTTCCATTCTAACCAAAATCGCATGCGCAATCGCACAAAAAAACTGCTAGTGTGGCCTAGCTCTAAGGGCTTGTTCAAACTAGGTCTGTTTCCGTCCTTTAAGGGGTAGGAGTGCGCATTGCAGAACGTTATGTTAATGGATCAGACTGACCTGTTAAAATAAAACCACAGCAGCACACATTTTGTCTGGAAACAGATCCGACTAAAATGGACGTAAAACACACCTTGTTATTACCGTTATTTTACTGCGTATGTGGTCATCGGTGTAACATTACAGTGTAACATTTTACTCAATTGACTGCAATGTAATTATATAATATATATTTTTAGAGTAACAGAAATTGAAGTTATTCTGGTAGAAATTAAACTTTCCACTACCCTTTCAATATACTTCTTCTGAAGGTTTATTTACCTTCTAAAAGGAGGTTCAGGGGATTCCCTATGCAATTATCACCTTATCTGCAATATATTTTCATTTTTTGAAAATTAACAAGTAAATACCATAAAACCATTCCAATTATAGATGCTTCATTTCTTCCTATTTCCCATGGTCCTTTGCTGGTGGGGATGTAAGCCCCACATGGCGAATAAACCTGAACATGTTTTGGGGTTGTATTTATAAAATAGTTTGTAAAACACCGAAAGGAACCGGTATTCTACAACCGCCTTATGTGTGGCCACAACCAACTGTAAAATACGGATAAGAACCGCAATGGAATTGTACGACCGCAGTCATAAATGACTGACCGCAGATGTCAGCGCTAGAAATAAATCTTCCATATTGGACCTTTCCCGTGCCACTGTTAAACATACAGCCCTTTAATCTGTTATTAGTCTTCCATTCATAAAGAACTGTTACTACAGGACACAATAAACCTCTAAAACAAAAAGAAAATAAATAGTAAATTGCTAAGTGATATGTTCAGTGTCCTATAACTAAGTAAATACAATTTCTATCGAGAGAGATTGTGCCTGGGAAATCTCTGTTCTTTTGTGGTTTAGTTTGATGTAGAATTCTTTGGTCTGTAACAATATTACCACACCCAGAGAGCACGCATTTCCATGATCGTGATTTTATTGCGTATTAAAACACGGCAGTGTGGTCTAGCCCTGACTCCGTGATATCAGTAATGCTGAATGCAATCTGAAGATAAACTCAATAAAAGTGCTAAAAATGGTGCTAAAAAGAACATTTATTGAATCTCCCTGAAAGTCTCTTTTTTCCTAATGCCCACAGGACCTCTAATATAACCCATTAGAAAACAGAGGTTCAGGTCCTCACCCTGGGTAAAAGGTAATGAACAAAGAAGAGGATTAGAGGGAAGGTGAGTATAATTGTCCTTTAAGGCACAGTATCGATTTTTAGTGGTAAAAAGATTGTTAACTAACAATCGCTATCATAAATGTACACTAAATATCTAATATCTATATTTATGATTCCCCAGAGAATATCATTGCAGTATTTTACTACCCCATGGTATTGTACTGCTGAACATTTGCAAATGAAAGAATGTTCACTGTAAATGTACGATCAAGGCCGTACATTTATGCCCCCCTTTGTAATTTACCGATAACGCACAGTACCGCTGATAAGGCATGTTTACAAATATGGCCCATAGTGACATAGTAATTGAGGTTGAATAATATATGTCCATCCTCCTAGCCCTACCTAACAGGAGTGTGGGGGGGGGAATTCCTTCCTCACTCCAAAGGGAAATCGGAAAGTATCCCTGGATCAATCAGAACTACAGTATATGTATTAATACCAGTAATTCTCAATATTATATAGTATCCCTGTACCAACCAGAACTACAGTATATGTATTAATTCCAGTAATTCTCAGTAATTCTGCAGTTCTGGCGGGCAGGGGAGCCAGACCAGAACAGCGAAGGAACGAGGTGCTGTAAGTAGAAAAGGGAAGCGTTTATTTGTGTAAGAATATACCGGTTGGGGGTGGGGGGACATGCCCTACAATATAGCAAAAGTTGAAAAAG
This sequence comes from Hymenochirus boettgeri, assembly GCA_019447015.1. Taxonomy (NCBI): domain Eukaryota; kingdom Metazoa; phylum Chordata; class Amphibia; order Anura; family Pipidae; genus Hymenochirus; species Hymenochirus boettgeri. Next base: position 43,134,250 of record CM033474.1, read on the forward strand.
AGGGTGGACATGCCCTTTAATACTAGTAATTCTCAATATTATATAGTATCTCCGTACCAACCAGAACTACAGTATATGTATTAATAACAGTAATTCTCAATATTATATACTATCTCCGTACCAACCAGAACTACAGTATATGTATTAATACCAGTAATTCTCAATATTATTACTATCCCGTACCCAACCAGAACTACAGTATATGTATTAATACCAGTAATTCTCAATATTATTAGTACCCCGTACCAACCAGAACTACATTATATGTATTAATACCAGTAATTCTCAATATTATATAGTCACCCTTACCACCAGAACTACAGTATATGTATTAATACCAGTAATCTCAATATTTTAGTATCTCCGTACCAACCAGAACTACAGTATATGATTAATATACCAGTAATTCTCAATATTAATTATAGTATCCCCGTACCAACCAGAACTAACATTAATATGTATTAATACCATTAATTCTCAATATTATATAGTATCCCTGTACCAACCAGAACTACAGTATATGTATTAATACCAGTTATTCTCAATATTATATAGTATCCAAGTACCAACCAGAACTACAGTATATGTATTAATACCAGTAATTCTCAATATTATATAGTATCCCCGTACCAACCAGAACTACAGTATATGTATTAATAACAGTAATTCTCAATATTATTAGTATCCCTGTACCACCAGAACTTCAGTATATGTATTAATACCAGTAATTCTCAATATTATATAGTATCCCTGTACCAACCAGAACTACAGTATATGTATTAATACCAGTTATTCTCAATATATATAGTATCCAGTACCAACCAGAACTACAGTATATGTATTAATACCAGTAATTCTCAATATTAATAGTATCCCCGTACCAACCAGAACACGTATATGTATTAATAACAGTAATTCTTCAATATTTATAGTATCCCGTACCAACCCAACTACAGTATATGTATTAATACCAGTAATTCTCAATATTATATAGTATCCCCGTACCAACCAGAACTGCAGTATATATATTAATACCAGTAATTCTCAATATTATATAGTATCCCCATACAGACTAGCAGGGTGTGTGATCTATTTGGCAGGGGGTACGGGTACTCCTGTTAAGAGACTTAATGAACACCTATACTGTCACCTATATTTTTCTATATTTGTATAAAGTCATCTTATTCCAAATGAGGCCTTACTAGTGCCTTGTAAAGAGGGAAAAAAAATATTTTTTTTCCCTTGAATCTATTTCCCTTTTTATACAAGACAACATCTTGCTAGCTCTAGCTGTGGCTGTCTGGCATTGTTTGCTACAGTTAAGTCTGTTATCTACTAGAACCCTAAATCTTTTTCCATTAGAAAAAAGCACAGAGTTATTTATAATGTAGGTGTCACAAGGATTGTTAAACCTCAAATGCATTTAAGTGTCAGAGATGGGAAAATTGTCAGTGAAATTGACTGTGCGAGGAGCAAAAAAGAAGCCAGTCAGCGCCATATTTAGACGTTTTGGCACCTGAAACGAAATTCCAAATACTGACCCCACCTCCATTGCCACGCTGCCGGAAGGGGTGTGGTTTTATAATTGAAAGTGGGTGGTGCTTTGTTCCAGAAGTAGGGTGTGGCTTAATATACATGACTGGTAAATAATGCCCACAATGACTGGTAAATAATGCCCACAGTGACTGGTATTAGATGCCCACAGTGTCTGGTAAAGCATACCCAAAGTGACTGGTAAATCATGCCCTACATTGATTTTTGATATTCTGGGCTGACAAACAATGATTTTTGATCTGCTGGGCTGACAAACATTGATTTTTGATCTGCTGGGCTGACAAATATTGATTTTTGATCTACTGGGCTGACAAATATTGATTTTTGATCTACTGGGCTGACAAATATTGATTTTTGATTAGCTGGGCTGACAAATATTGATTTTTGATCTACTGGGCTGACACTGTGACATATAATAGAGACTCCAGTAAAAAAAAAAATATTTGCTGGAAATAAAAGTTAACACCATGTGGTCAGTGTCTTATCATCATCTCCAGCTCTTATAAACCTTCCCCACTCACTATGACCATTTTCGAGTTTCTGAACGTATTTTCGAGAATCGAACCTTGAACAGCCTTGAACATTCAAAAATCTTCAAAAATATGATAGGAAACTCAAAAATAGTCTCGTACATTCGAAAATTATCGAAAAATTTGTTCCGGTTTCGGATTTTCGAATCTTCGGGATTTTCCTGAGATCCGGAAATCTGAAAACGGAACAAAACTAGTGAACAAAACAGGCTCTTACCTGCACAGGTAAGTTTCAGCCATTTTAAGGACTGAGCCTTAGATCACTTTTCATTTCACATTGCCGCTACTACCTAACTAAAGAATCCATTGTGAGAGCTGAGAGAGGCTTTTACATCTTTGAATTTAAAGGGTATGTACAGTGTAAATCAAATTTCAGTTCATTGCAAAGCTGTACCTTTAAATCACACACTATGTTACTCTTAATTTTTTAAGCCACTGGCTCTCCCTCCTCCACAGTAATCTTGTTCAATCCACTACTCTTGTGAGACTTGCTGGAAGTGAATCTTGTTTGATCAGCTAGTTAGAACTGGCCTGTTAGCTGTATAGTACACTTAAATTAAAACGTAGACCGGAACGAGGACTGGATTAACAGAGTGCCAAATTTGGAATTTTATTCCCAAGGGGATTCGCTAAAAAAGTTATTATCGGTTCTTCAGAATATCAGAGAGATGATCAGAGTACTATACTTTAAGCGCTCATAGCTTTTCAACATCAAAGTGCATAAAGTGCCAGAAGGAAGAAAAGCCAGCCTTGGTAATGGCCATGGTCTGAATCAGAGATTCTTAAACAGTGCGCCTGCAGATATTTGAAAACTCCCAGCATTCCCTGGTTTCCCTCTTTAGGGGAGGAATGCTGGGAGTGGTAGTTTATAAACATCTGTAGGCACACAGTTTGAGAATGCCCCTACCAAGAAGCAAGCTGAAACATTTGCTCAGGGCGCACCCCTGCGGAACACTTGAAAGGCAGTTTAAAAAAATCCTTCTTCCTGCAATACTGCATTTCAGCACCAGTCCACCAATCAGTGTTAAGTCAGCCCTCCAGTCCACAAGTCCGTGTTAGTCAGCCCACCACACCCACCTCCACAAGCTACACCTATTGTCCCTGATGAAGCCACGTCTGCTTCATACACCCGTCTGCCGATAGGCAGCATTTGAAAGTTGTTTCAGGTATCAAAAACCCTAGGAACACCCCTGCTTGAAATTAACAGGGTCACAATAATAAATCTGTCTCTACTGAGGCAGATGGGTGAAGGGTTCAACCAAGCAAGCCATGTGTGTAAGGAAGGAGTAATCACATAGGGTGTCCGTACACATAAACGATAATGGGTAAATCTCACCGGGACACAACAAGATTTACCCATTATCGTCCCAGAATGCCAACAAACGACTGCAGTGGGCATGTCGATCGAGAAAGACAGAAAATTTCCGTTGGTCAGTATCGGCTCCCTTTGATCTGAGTACTGTGTATGGCCGCAAGGCCGACCAATCCCCATACCGCATATGGTATCAGTCGGGTCCGTCTGTGCGGTTCCCACAGCATGTGTGCCAACAGATACCAATGTGATCAGATACCAATGTGATCTGTGGAAATCACAAGTGCCTTTAGAGATAAAAACAGCATTTTCAAACATTTTAGCCAGAAAGGGATTCTGGGAAATGTACTTCATTCTTTAACTGTTTAAAGATAATTTGAACCACTAGTTGTTGGGGCCTATTTGTTGCCACCCTTAATAATGCTTTTATTTCTCTTGATCTGTCCAGAAAGGATGCTGGGAACTGTAGTTTATCATTAATCTGAACCATGTATTGGGACTTTTTTTCACTTTTCTGTCCAGAAAGGGATGATGGGAACTGTAGTGTAATCGTTAACTAAGATTATTTGAACTGTGTGTTTTTAATAGCTAATAGCTGGCGTTAACATCTCACAGTGAGCATTTGTTGCAGGGGGATCTAGATAGATTGTCAGATTGGGCTGCTAAGTGGCATATGAGATTCAATGTTGAGAAATGTAAGGTGATGCATTTTGGCCTTAAAAATCCTTGTGCTGCTTATACTATAAATGGCTCTGTGTTAAGTGAATCTTGGAGTTTTGGTGGATAACAAACTTAAAGGTAGCAAGCAGTGCTGGTATTGATTAGAGATGGCTGAAACTGTTAAGTTTCATTCCATTTTTGGATTTCCGGATTACGGGAAAGTTCTGAAAATCTGAAAACTCAACATACTTTTGTGACTTCAGAGCCCATTTTCGATTATCCAGCGTTCGTTGAATGTTTGATAATCCTCGAAAATACAATAGGAAACTGATTTTGAGTTTCTGAGTGTATTTTCAAGGATTGTTGAATGTTCGAGGATAGGCGCCAAAGTCCCAAAATCCCAATGATCTGTCTGGTTTCGGATGGAAAATTCGGATTTCGGAACCAAGGGGTCCCATCTCTAGTATTGATAAATAAAGTAGAGTTGATCCAGGGATATTTCCGATTGCCACTTGGAGTCAGGAAGAAATTTTTGCCTCTTCTTAATTTTGGTGTTTCTTTGCCTTCCTCTGGATCGACGGTTAGGCAGGAAATGTGGGTGTTGCTAAATGGGTTGGACTTGATGGACATGTGTCTTTATTCAACCTCAAATACTAACTATACTATACTATACTGCCTTACCCTAATAAGATAATTGGATCAAAACAGGAAAGATATTTAAATAGCCTATGGAGTGGCAGAAGGGGTTAAAGTTATGCTAACTGATATTTAATCGGTTAAAACTACTTTAACACCATAAAAGAGTGCAGGAGCTCTCTGTAAATGTCACACTTGCCACTTGCAGTCAGAAACAAATGTTTTCCCCTTTTTTTTTGCCTTCCTCTAGATAAACTGTAAGGTAGGAATCAAGGGTATAAAGGTTGGACTAGATGGACGTATGTCTTTATTTAACTTCCAATAATATGTAACTATATTTTCCGATGTTTTGATCTATGACATGGCAGCCACCTTGTCCAACGGATGGAAATCCAGTTGACTATATTTTGCAATCCAAAAAATTATACTATACTTCAGGCAAACGAGGTATCTTCACCTATTTCCATAGGTATTACTTGAAATCTTGTGGAATGCCTTAAGAAATGTTAAGCTAGAGAGATCTGCATAGTACAAAACTTAACTGATCTACCCCAAAGTAGAGAATACAGGCATTAGGTTAGAAGGTTATATTAGGTTAAAAGGGGTGATTTATCCCCTACTGTCAATTATAAGGATATTAGAAGTCACAGTGGACTTTTGTGTCCATATAAAGATACAAGGAATCCCATCATCCAAGATTTTATTTATTTGCTTTTTAATACTTCACCCTTGTTTTCCTGCATTTGACTTTTATCCACTGCATTTGTAAATACTTGATTTTCTTTTTCTTTGCATAGAAGCCAGTTAATGGATGAGAAAAATTCTCCTTTAATATCGCTGCATTAAATTTACATCGTACTTTATGCAACGCTTTTTCTGTTTTCTACACTTCGAAGTGTAACTTTTCAAATTGCTATTGGTCAAGTGATAAATTTACCAAATAAAATAAAATGTAATGTGGTTATTATCATAACTACAATAATGTGTTTATTATCATAAGGAGAGTAATGTGTTTATTATCATAACAAGAGTAATGTGTTTATTATCATAACAAGAGTAATGTGTTTATTATAATAAACACATTACTGTAGTTATGATATTAAGCACATTACTGTTGTCATGATAATAAACACATTACTGTAGTTATGATAATAAACACATTACTGTAGTTATGATAATAACCACATTACTGTGGTTATTATAATAAACACATTACTGTAGTTATGATAATAATCACAGTAATGTGTTTATTATAACTACAGTTATGTGTTTATTATCATAACCACTGTAATGTGTTTATTATCATAACTACAGTGATGTGTTTATTATCATAACTACAGTAATGTGTTTATTATCATAACTACAGTAATGTGTTTATTACCATAACTACAGTAATATGTTTATTATCATAACTACAGCAATGTGTTTATTATCGTAACTACAGTAATGTGTTTATTACCATAACTACAGCAATGTGTTTATTACCGTAACTACAATAATGTGTTTATTATCATAACTACAGTAATGTGTTATTACCATAACTACAGCAATGTGCTTATTATCATAACTACAGTAATGTGTTTATTGTCATAACTACAGTAATGTGTTTTTTATCATAACTACAGCAATGTGTTTATTATCATAACTACAGCGATGTGTTTATTACCATAACTACAGCAATGTGTTTATTATCATAACTACAGTAATGTGTTTATTACCATAACTACAGTAATGTGTTTATTATCATAACTACAGTAATGTGTTTATTATCATAACTACAGTGATGTGTTTATTACCATAACTCCAGTGATGTGTTTAACATCATAACTACAGTGATGTGTTTATCACCATAACTACAGTAATGTGTTTATCATCATAACTACAGTAATGTGTTTATCACCATAACTACAGTAATGTGTTTATTACCATAACTACAGTAATGTGTTTATTATCATAACTACAGCAATGTGTTTATTATCATAACTACAGTAATGTGTTATTACCATAACTTCAGTAATGTGTTTATTATCATAACTACATTAATGTGTTTATCATAACTACAGTAATTTGTTTATTATCATAACTACAGTAATGTGTTTATTATCATAACTACAGTAATGTGTTACCATAACTACAGTAATGTGTTTATTACCATAACTACAGTAATGTGTTTATTATCATAACTACAGTAATGTGTTTATTCCCATAACTACAGTAATGTGTTTATTATCATAACTACAGTAATGTGTTTATTACCATAACTTCTGTAATGTGTTTATTACCATAACTTCTGTAATGTGTTTATTACCATAACTACAGTAATGTGTTTATTATCATAATTATGATAATAAACACACTCACTGTAGTTATGATAAAACACATTACAGTGGTTATGTATAAAAACAATAATGTAGTATTAATAAACACATTACTGTAGTTATGGTAATAAACACATTACTGAGTTATGATAATAAACACATCACTGTAGTTATGATATAAACACATTACAGTGGTTATGATAATAACACATAACTGTAGTTAAATAAACACATTACTGTGATATTATCATAACTACAGTAATGGGTTTATTATAATAACCACAGTAATGTGGTTATTATATAACTACAGTAATGTGTTATTATCATAACTACAGTAATGTGTTTATTATCAGACAACAGTAATGTGCTTAATATCATAACTACAGTAATGTGTTTATTATAATAAAACAATTAATCTTGTTATGATAATAAACACATTACTCTTGTTATGATAATAAACACATTACTTCTTATGATAATAAACACATTATTGTAGTTATGATAATAACACATTACATTTTATTTTATTTGGTAAATTTATCACTTGACCAATAGCAATTGTAAAAGTTACACTTCGAAGTGTAGAAAACAGAAAAGCGTTGCATAAGTACGATGTAATTTAATGCAGCGATATTAAAGGAGAATTTTTCTCATCCATTAACTGGCTTCTATGCAAGAAAAAGAAAATCAAGTATTTACAAATGCAGTGGATAAAAGTCAAATGCAGGAAAACAAGGGTGAAGTATTAAAAAGCAAATAAATAAATAAAATCTTGGATGATGGGATTCCTTGTATCTTTATATGGACACAAAAGTCCACTGTGACTTCTAATATCCTTAATTGACAGTAGGGGATAAATCACCCTTTTAACCTAATATAACCTTCTAAACTAATGCCTGTATTCTCTTACTTTGGGGTAGATCAGTTAAGTTTTGTAATATGCAGATCTCTCTAGCTTAACATTTCTTAAGGCATTCCACAAGATTTCAAGTAAACCTATGGAAATAGGTGAAGATACCTCGTTTGCTGAAGTATAGTATAATTTTTTGGATTGCAAAATATAGTCAACTGGATTTCCATCCGTTGGACAAGGTGGCTGCCATGTCATAGATCAAAAATCGGAAAAATATAGTTACATATTATGGAAGTTAAATAAAGACATACGTCCATCTAGTCCAACCTTTATACCCTTGATTCTACCTTACAGTTTATCTAGAGGAAGGCAAAAAAAAAGGGGAAAACATTTGTTTCTGACTGCAAGTGGCAAGTGTGACATTACAGAGAGCTCCTGCACTCTTTTATGGTGTTAAAGTAGTTTTAACCGATTAAATATCAGTTAGCATAACTTTAACCCTTCTGCCACTCCAAGGCTATTTAAATATCTTTCCTGTTTTGATCCAATTATCTTATTAGGGTAAGGCAGTATAGTATAGTATAGTTAGTATTTGAGGTTGAATAAAGAACACGTCCATCAAGTCCAACCCATTTAGCAACACCCACATTTCCTGCCTAACCGTCGATCCAGAGGAAGGCAAAGAAACACCAAAATTAAGAAGAGGCAAAAATTTCTTCCTGACTCCAAGTGGCAATCGGAAATATCCCTGGATCAACTCTACTTATTTATCAATACTAGAGATGGGACCCCTTGGTTCCGAAATCCGAATTTCCATCCGAACCAGACAGATCATTGGGATTTTGGGACTTTGGCGCCTATCCTCGAACATTCAAACATCTTGAAAATACACTCAGAAACTCAAAATCAGTTTCCTATTGTATTTCGAGGATTTCAAACATTCAACGAACGCGGATAATCGAAAATGGGCTCTGAAGTCACAAAGTATGTTGAGTTTTCAGATTTTCAGAACTTCCCGTAATCCGGAAATCCAAAAATGGAATGAAACTTAACAGTTTCAGCCATCTCTAACAATACCAGCACTGCTTGCTACCTTTAAGTTTGTTATCCACCAAAACTCCAAGATTCATTAACACAGAGCCATTTATAGTATAAGCAGCCAAGGATTTTTAAGGCCAAATGCATCACCTTACATTTCTCAACATTGAATATTCATATCCACTTAGCAGCCCAATCTGACAATCTATCTAGATCCCCTGCAACAAATGCTCACTGTGAGATGTTAACGCCAGCTATTAGCTATAAAACACACAGTTCAAATAATCTTAGTTAAGATTACACTACAGTTCCCATCATCCCTTTCTGGACAGAAAAGTGAAAAAAAGTCCCAATAAATGGTTCAGATTAATGATAAACTACAGTTCCCAGCATCCTTTCTGGACAGATCAAGAAAATAAAAGCATTATTAAGGGTGGCACAAAATAGGCCCCAACAAATGTGGTTCAAATTATCTTTAAACAGTTAAAGAATGAAGTACATTTCAGAATCCCTTTCTGGCTAAAATGTTTGAAAATGCTGTTTTATCTCTAAAGGCACTTGTGATTTCCACAGATCACATTGGTATCTGATCACATTGGTATCTGTTGGCACACATGCTGTGGGAACCGCACAGACGGACCCGACTGATACCAATGCGGTATGGGGATTGGTCGGCTTGCGGCCATACACAGTACTCAGATCAAAGGGAGCCGATACTGACCAACGGAAATTTTCTGTCTTTCTCGATCGACATGCCCACTGCAGTCGTTTGTTGGCATTCTGGGACGATAATGGGTAAATCTTGTTGTGTCCCGGTGAGATTTACCCATTATCGTGTATGTGTACGGAACCCCTATGTGATTACTCCTTCCTTACACACATGGCTTGCTTGGTTGAACCCTTCACCCATCTGCCTCAGTAGAGACAGATTATTATTGTGACCCTGTTAATTTCAGCAGGGGTGTTCCTAGGGTTTTTGATACTGAAACAACTTTCAAATGCTGCCTATCGGCAGACGGGTGTATGAAGAGACGTGGCTTCATCAGGGACAATAGGTGGCTGTAGGTGTGGGGGGTGGGTGGGCTGACTAACACGGACTTGTGGACTGGAGGGCTGACTTAACACTGGTTGGTGGACTGGTGCTGAAAAGCAGTATTGCAGGAAGAAGGATTTTTTTTAAACTGCCTTTCAAGTGTTCCGCAGGGGTGCGCCCTGAGCAAATGTTTCAGCTGCTTCTTGTAGGGGCATTCTCAAACTGTGTGCCTACAGATGTTTATAAACTACCACTCCAGCATTCCTCCCCTAAAGAGGGAAACCAGGGAATGCTGGGAGTTTTCAAATATCTGCAGGCGCACTGTTTAAGAATCTCTGATTCAGACCATGGCCATTACAAGGCTGGCTTTTCTTCCTTCTGGCACTTTATGCACTTTGATGTTGAAAAGCTATGAGCGCTTAAAGTATAGTACTCTGATCATCTCTCTGATATCTGAAGAACCGATAATAACTTTTTAGCGATCCCCTTGGGAATAAAATTCCAAATTTGGCACTCTGTTAATCCAGTCCTCGTTCCGGTCTACGTTTTAATTTAAGTGTACTATACAGCTAACAGGCCAGTTCTAACTAGCTGATCAAACAAGATTCACTTCCAGCAAGTTCACAGAGTAGTGGATTGAACAAGATTCTGTGGAGGAGGGAGAGCAAGTGGCCTAAAAAATAAGAGTAACATAGTGTGTGATTTAAAGGTACAGCTTTGCAATGAACTGAAATTTGATTTACATGTACATACCCTTAAATTCAAAGATGTAAAAGCCTCTCTCAGCTCTCACAATGGATTCTTTAGTAGGTAGTAGCGGCAATGTGAAATGAAAAGTGATCTAAGGCTCAGTCCTTAAAATGGCTGAAACTTACTGTGCAGGTAAGAGCCTGTTTTGTCACTAGTTTTGTTCCGTTTTCAGATTTCCGGATCTCAGGAAAATCCGAAGATTCGAAAATCGAAACCGGAACAAATTTTTCGATATTTTCGAATGTACGAGACTATTTTTGAGTTTCCTATCATATTTTTGAAGATTTTTGAAGTCAAGGCTGTTCAAGGTTCGATTCTCGAAATACGTTCAGAAACCGAAAATGGTCATAGTGAGTGGGGAAGGTTTATAAGAGCTGGGATGTGATAAGACTGACCACATGGTGTTAACTTTTATTTCCAGCAAATATTTTTTTTTACTGGAGTCTTATTATATGTCCACGTGTCAGCCCAGTAGATCAAAAATTATTTGCAGCCCAGCTAATCAAAATCTATTTGTCAGCCCAGTGATCAAAACATATTTGTCAGCCCAGTAGATCAAAAATCAATATGTCAGCCCCGCAGATCAAAAATCAATGTTTGTCAGCCCAGCAGATCAAAAATCATGTTTGTCAGCCCAGAATATCAAAAATCAATGTAGGGCATGATTTACCAGTCTTTGGGTATGCTTTACCAGACACTGTGGGCATCTAATACCAGTCACATGTGGGCATTATTTACCAGTCATTGTGGGATTATTTACCAGTCATGATATTAAGCCACACCCTACTTCTGGAACAAAGCACCACCCACTTTCAATTATAAAACCACACCCCTTCCGGCAGGTGGCAATGGAGGGGTGGGTCAGTATGGAATTGTTTCAGGTGCCAAAACGTAAATATGGCGCTGACTGGCTTCTTTTTTGCTCCTCGCACAGCAATTTCAATGACAATTTTCCCATCTCTGACACTTAAATGCATTTGAGGTTAACAATCCTTGTGACACCTACATTATAAAAACTCTGTGCTTTTTTCTAATGGAAAAAGATTTAGGGTTCTAGTAGATAACAGACTTAACTGTAGCAAACAATGCCAGACAGCCACAGCTAGAGCTAGCAAGATGTTGTCTTGTATAAAAAGGGAAATAGATTCAAGGGAAAAAAAATATTTTTTCCCTCTTTACAAGGCACTAGTAAGGCCTCATTTGGAATAAGATGACTTTATACAAAATATAGAAAAATATAGGTGACAGTATAGGTGTTCATTAAGTCTCTTAACAGGAGTACCGTACCCCCTGCCAAATAGATCACACACCCGTAGTCTGTATGGGGATATATATATAATATTGAGATTACTGGTATAATATATATACTGCAGTTCTGGTTGGTACGGGGATACTATATAATATGAGAATTACTGGATTAATAATATACTGTAGTTCTGGTTGGTACGGGGATACTATATAATATTGAGAATACTGTTATTAATACATTACTGTAGTTCTGGTTGGTACGGGATACTATATAATATTGAGAATTACTGGTATTAATACATATACTGTAGTTCTGGTTGGTACTTGGATACTATATAATATGAGATAACTGGTATTATACATATACTGTAGTTCTGGTTGGTACAGGGATACTATATAATATTGAGAATACTGGTATTAATACATATACTGAAGTTCTGGTTGGTACAGGGATCTATATAATATTGAGATTCTGGTATTAATACATATAATGTAGTTTTGGTTGGTACGGGGGATACTATATAATATTGAAATTATGGTTTAATACATATACTGTAGTTCTGGTTGGTACGGAGATACTATATAATATTGAGAATTACTGGTATTAATACATATACTGTAGTTCTGGATGGTACAGGGATACTATATAATATTGAGAATTACTGGTATTAATACATATAATGTAGTTCTGGTTGGTACGGGGATACTATATAATATTGAGAATTACTGGTATTAATACATATACTGTAGTTCTGGTTGGTACGGGGATACATATAATATTGGAATTACTGGTATTATACAATACTGTAGTTCTGGTTGGACGGAGATAATATAATTTGAGAATTACTGTTATAATACATATACTGTAGTTCTGGTTGGTACGGAGATACTATATAATATGAGAATTACTAGTATAAAGGGCATGTCCACCCTCTTTTTCAACTTTGCTATATTGTAGGGCATGTCCCCCCACCCCCAACCGGTATATTCTACACACAAATAAAACGCTTCCCTTCTACTTACAGCCACTCGTTCCTCGCTGTTCTGGTCTGGCTCCCCTGCCCGCCAGAACTGCAGAATTACTGAGAATTAACTGGAATTAATACATATACTGTAGTTCTGGTTGGTACAGGGATACTATATAATATTGGAATTACTGGTATTAATAATATACTGTAGTTCTGATTGATCCAGGGAACTTTCCGATTTCCCTTTGAGGTGAGGAAGGAATTCCCCCCCCACACTCCTGTTAGGTAGGGCTAGGAGGATGGACATATATATTCAACCTCAATACTATGTCACTATGGGCCATATTTGTAAACATGCCTATCAGCGGGTACTGTGCGTTATCGGTAAATTACAAAGGGGGGCATAAATGTACGGCCTTGATCGTACATTTACAGTGAACATTCTTTCATTTGCAAATGTTCAGCAGTACAATACCATGGGGTAGTAAAATACTGCAATGATATTCTCTGGGGAATCATAAATATAGATATTAGATATTAGTGTACATTTATGATAGCGATTGTTAGTTAACAATCTTTTACCACTAAAATCGATACTGTGCCTTAAAGGACAATTATACTCACCTTCCCTCAATCCTTCTTTGTTCATTACCTTTTACCCAGGGTGAGGACCTGAACCTCTGTTTTCTAATGGGTTATATTAGAGGTCCTGTGGGCATTAGGAAAAAAGAGACTTTCAGGGAGATTCAATTAATGTTCTTTTTTAGCACCATTTTTAGCACTTTTATTGAGTTTATCTTCAGATTGACTTCAGCATACTGATATCCGGAGTCAGGGCTAGACCACACTGCCGTGTTTTAATACGCAATAAAATCACGATATGGAAATGCGTGCTCTCTGGGTGTGGTATATTGTTACAAGACCAAAGAATTCTACATCAAACTAAACCACAAAAGAACAGAGATTTCCCAGGCACAATCTCTCTCGATAGAAATTGTATTACTTAGTTATAGGACACTGAACATACACTTAGCAATTTACTATTTATTTTCTTTTTGTTTTAGAGGTTTATGTGGTCCTGTAGTAACAGTTCTTTATGAATGGAAGACTAATAACAGATTAAAGGGCTGTATGTTTAACAGTGGCACGGGAAAGGTCCAATATGGAAGATTTATTTTCTAGCGCTGACATCTGCGGTCAGTCATTTATGACTGGGTCGTACAATTCCATTGCGGTTCTTATCCGTATTTTACAGTTGGTTGTGGCCACACAAAGGCGGTGTAGAATACCGGTTCCTTTCGGTGTTTTACAAACTATTATAAAATACAACCCCAAAACATGTTCAGGTTTATTCGCCATGTGGGGCTTACCTCCCCACCAGCAAAGGACCATGGGAAATAGGAAGAAATGAAGCATCTATAATTGGAATGGTTTTATGGTATTTATTGTTAATTTTCAAAAAATGAAAATATATTGCAGATAAGGTGATATTGCATGGGAATCCCCTGAACCTCCTTTTAGAAGGTAAATAAACCTTCAGAAGAAGTATATTGAAAGGGTAGTGGAAAGTTTAATTTCTACCAGAATAACTTCAATTTCTGTTACTCTAAAAATATATATTATATAATTACATTGCAGTCAATTGAGTAAAATGGTACACTGTAATGTTACACGATGACCACATACGCGTAAAATAACGGTAATAACAAGGTGTGTTTTACGTCCATAGTCGGATCTGTTTCCAGACAAAATGTGTGCTGCTGTGGTTTTATTTTAACAGGTCAGTCTGATCCATTAAATAACGTTCTGCAATGCGCCACTCCTACCCCTTAAAGGACGGAAACAGACCTAGTTTGAACAAGCCCTTAGAGCTAGGCCACACTAGCAGGTTTTTGTGCGATTGCGCATGCGATTTGGTTAGAATGGAAATAGCGGGACGCAAAATTTCTGGTGCGTTGTAGTGTAGCCTCAGACTTAGAGTGATATCAAACAGACACCCAGCGGTGGAAATTGCTCTTTACATATTTTCTGATATATGGTAGAGCTGGTCAGTAGCTGTTGTTACGGTAAGGGCTAGGCTACACTGCAATCCGATCACGTTAAAAAGTCGATTGTTGTGGCCACACTAGGGGCCATATATAAAAATGCTATTGTGGGAAGTGAAGTGTGGAATAGAACGAAAATGATAAGAAAATGGAATGTGTTTGTTAGCAAGAAATGACTGTAAACCAGAGATCTACAGAAACAATTAGCAAGGAAAATCTGAATGTAATTAAAAGAATCCGGGAGAGGCTGACACATGGTATTGCTTTAAGGCTCTGTTTCCTATGATCTTTTCAGTTCTCTGATAGTATCAGTATGTTTACATGAGAAAATCACTATCCTGGGTTTGCATTGCGCTGCACTTTATTTAGTGTCTTGCAGACAGGTTCTTGGCTACAGGGAGATAATATGAGATTACTATCATGCTATGGAACTCACTTTTTCCACAGATTCAGCAATAAGAGAAAAAAAAAGAATTTACGATTTCCTTTTAAAGGGCATCTCCACCCTCTGAAAAAAATTTTTAAATATTGTAGGGCATGCCTCCCACCCCCAACCGCTATAATGGAACATTAAAGCTTAATTTCAAACTCTACTTCCAGATCCTCGAATCAGCCCTACCCTTCAGTTTGCTGGACTTAGAAGATGCTCTACAGGGGAACCATAAGGATCAGGGAATGTAAGGTAAGGATTTTTTCAAATTGTATAGTGGGGCCAGTAGTTGGTGAAATTTTATTTTGGGGGTGGGACATGGCCTTAATATGCTCACAAGTCCAGTATCACGATTTCCATAGTAATAAGTGAAGGTTCCAAACTGGATTTCAATAAGACCAATGGCACCTTCCCACAATTTGGGATCTCCCGCTCCATAAAAGTTCAAGGGCATCCAAGCAAAATTATTTTGATGGGTCACAAACACTGATAGTGGCAAAATAATTAGATTTGTAATTTAAGGAAACATTAAAAAAGTTTCCGAAAGGCAATGACTTAAATGTCATGATCACCCTCCCACAAACCCTGACCCCGCTATTCTTCCCTAGCTTTACTTAAGTCAGAATTCAGCATGCATATTGTTGCTGCTTCTTAAAGCTGTATGAGCTTGTTATGAGTTTGCACATGTGCAGAGGAGTTGGTCGATGTAGCAGCAGTCATTCATTGGCCTCGGCATAATCCATCATGGCTGCATGCTGAAGAGTAGTTTGAATTTGAGGCTTTTGGGGATATAAGTAATATAAATGTTGTGGGGTGGGCATACCTTAATGGAAAACTACCATTGGCGGATAATAGGACAGCTATTCAGCCCATTGGATTAATCAAAAAAAATTGCCCCATTTTTACCATAAATTTGCATTGATTATTGATAAATATTAGTGTAGCATGTAAACTGCATTTAGCTACTAGTAATAATATTCTCCCCCTGTTTATTTATGACATTGAATGTTCTGTACAATTCTGTGACAAAATAAAATGATTGAGTTGGCAGAAGAGCTTGAGGCACATTCCAGAAATGGAAATCCATTAAATCCCTTAAAACTATTTCCATTGTGAGTAACTATAAACTAACTATATTGTGAATATGAATCAGTGTGAAAGGCCGGATTTGAAGTATTCAATGGGACACAGTGTAAACTATGGAATCATTTCTTAGACAGAGGAAAGATTGGGTAAAAGCTCCCCTACTGTGGACACAGCCATTGGCATATTTATACAAAACTTCCCAGTTCCCAGCATGTGTCTCTGCCCATAAGGGAAGATAGATGTCATTCAGAGACAAAGACCATTAACATTCAGTGAAATTTCCAGACAAATGGTAGAGGTTCATTCTTAGACGTCCTATCAAGTAAAAGAGGAAATCTGGGGTGGTCCAGGCCCCAATGAAACCTACAATCTAATATGTGGAGTAATTAGTTCTTGACAATAAGCAATTAGCATTGGTGAGAGTTTCCACACACTCCATCTCATAGCCATGTTGTTCCTTTAAAGTCCCTGCCAACAGAAAAAAATGGGGAAAGTGAATTGGTTCCATGTTGTGCAAGGGCAGTGGCGTAACTAGGAATCACTGGGGCCCCCCAGCAAAACAAAGATGGGGCCCTATCTGTTATCCACAGTGGTTTTCTAGGAGGAGGCTATATCTCTCATAGGAAAAATAAGAAGGGATCCCCTTGGCTCCGGGTCCAATGTGGTTGCTCCCCTGCTCCCCTTTAACTTACACCCTTGGCAAGGACATCATTCATGTTCTAGGCACAGGCGACCTAGGCGAACAGCTAGGGCACCATTCAAATGTGGAGGTTTTTTCTTTTAATAGACAGGGGGCAATAATTATAAAGACGTGTTATCGCTTTTACCAATTATCTACCAATCATAAATCTATGATAACACAATCGTAGATTTATGATGATCCCCACAGAACACCATTGCGGTAGTTTACTACAACATGGTATTTACGACCAAACGTTCATTAATTACGGAATGTTTGGTGTAAATATACAACCGTGGACGTACATTTACAGGCGCTGTCACACATTTCGATAAGGCACAGTATCGCCAAATTGCGATACTGCTTTTATCAATATGCCCAGGGATCCTTTCAGCCATAGAGCAATAAGCTGGTACCAATGTGTATCCTGTAGCCTCCCTGCATATAGTAAAATCATCTTGGCTGAGTTTTCCAATCTATACAAAGTTTAATCCCAAGGTGGGGTTGGGGGAAGTTCAGTTGTGAAGGGGGCACCAGGGGAGACTTATGGCACCAAATAGCTAGAACCAGCCCTGGATTTAGGGCAGAAGGTAAATTTATTAAACCCAACATCATGTCTCTCATTTAAAACAGTGAGGAAAACTATACTTGGTCTTAGGTCTATAAATGCTAGTATAAGCTTCTGAGTCTTTAAACAGGTATACAGGTAGGTCCTCATTACTCATTACTGCCTCCAGCAAGATATATGGCTAAAAATTACAGGCCAACATACCAAACAACTACTGACTTTCTAATGCTAGTGGTCGGTTATAGATGTAAAATTCCATCAGCTATTGTTGGCTCCCTTTACTTAGTAGTGGGAGCTGGTAAAATCTGTTATGGAGAGAGTGTGGGTGCTTGATTGTGTCAATAATATACAACACAAACCAATATTGAGTTTGGTCTGTTCTATTCATTTACCCTTTCATGTTGCATTTCATACTATGTGTCATGCTATACTAGTGTCATACTACGTGTCATACTATAACTGGATTTCTCAGCTGTCAGAGTACAAGAGTACAAGGAAAAGATTTAGAATTATTATGGATTTGAACCCAAATACAGTGTATTTGTTCATTAAATTAATCAAATTTAAATTAATTCTATTTTGAAATTTACCCAAACAAAACTCTATTTGTGTATGGCCACACCTGGCATTTGTTTACCCAATAGTGAATGGTAACTCAATACATGGAATCCAAGGGAAAAAGCTATACGAGCTGTTATGAGTTTGCAGAACGTGGGACTAAAGTGTTGCAGAAACCAATTGGAATTGTCTGAGCATCTGCTGACACCTCTTTGGTAGGATAAAAAGGAAAAAAAACCTTTCCATGTGACAACGTGATTCAAACACTTCACTCCTACCACAGAGAGATTCATTGGTAAAGGTCAGAGCTAAAGAACCAACACTGAGACAACCAGCAGGTCCCTACACTAGTGAAACCCATCACTGCAGGGTATGAATGACTGGACAGGCCTTAAAAAAAGGAAAATCTGGTTGGGAAATGCCGAATAAGCAGCACATAAGAGGTAATTTAATACAGCTGTAAGTAATAGAATACAGCTGGACTGCATTAAAATGCAAAGAGAGAAAAATTGCTTGGTAATTCCAGGGGCCAGCAGCCATAACATCCGCAGAGAGGCTATTGAGAAGAAGCCAAAGCAGATGGTCGTGCCAGACACAGCCAGCAAAATGCAAGACTTTATTGTCTCATACAACCGGAACGGATTGTGCTTACATGTAAAAGACAGATGAGTAACACATGCAAAGACAAGGCATTATGGGTGAATATTGATGATAATCAAGATAATCACTTTATCTCTTTATTGCTCTTACATGTGTGGTTTGGACAAAGTAGTTAATGTTATTGTAATGTTGGTGAAGGTCCATTTTTAATCATATATGAGTTATAGTAAACATGGGCAAAAGTTCTCCACAGTAACCAATCAGCTATAGCTTGCATAAGTCTAGAGCAATTAGAATGACATAAGCAAATTTTACAGGCATACAAGCAGATTAATAAAGTTCTATCATTAAAAATGGTGCTAGTTTTGTCCCAACAATCCGACATTATTTGCCATTTGAAAGCTAATATCTGGTTGATTGGGGCAAAAATTAGCACAATTGAATAACTTAATTGAATAACCCTGATAGTTTGTACATGTCATAATTACAGGAGAAAGAAAACTAAAACTTATGTCCTCCGTCCAATTACCCATGTACCCAAGTCCCATCTGCTGGGGACATGTCACATGACCATATGACCAGAACTTAAAGGGCATGTCCATTTCACCCCACTACTGGCCCTAAATCAGAACTGGAGTCATTGGTCCCTAATAAAATAGGTACCCTGTGGATATAATACCGGATTATTACATGACAAATATCCCCAAATCATATATCAATAAATATACAATAAATAGTAAAAACTAATAGCTGGCCAACAATAATCGATATATATAAAAGAAAATATGAAGGTTAGTCTATACCTCATAAATTCCAGATGATTCTAAAAAACAACCTAGAAGAATATGTAATGTATATCACAAGCATATAGAAATAAAACCCAAAACCACTTAATAGCACCGTGGTGCTCCGTAGAAAGTCAATGGTAAACATATAATGGATCCAAATTATATCTCCATAGCGTCCCCAGCAGATGCGTACAAAATCTCAGTTTGTAAATGTGCGGGTAAGATAATAAAAAGTCTGCTAATAGGTCACTCTATATTCCCGCTCTAGAGATAAAAGTAAGGCTGAATTACGCCAATAGAGATAAGATAGGAATGCAGGTCTACAGTAATGTGTTTATTACCATAACTACAGTAATGTGTTTATTATCATAACTACAGCAATGTGTTTATTACCATAACTACAGTAATGTGTTTATTATCATAACTTCAGTAATGTGTTTATTATCATAACCACAGCAATGTGTTTATTACCATAACTACAGTGATGTGTTTATTATCATAACTACAGTAATGTGTTTATTACCATAATTACAGTAATGTGTTTATTATCATAACTACAGTAATGTGGTTATTTACAGTCATTGATTACTGGTGCTGTGTTTACTGTAACATGCCATAATGGATATGTTCAGGCTCTGTACATTTTTGGACACTGATATGCTGAAGTTGTGACAATCAGACAGAAATGTACGTTACTAAATATAATGCATTATGATTTTGCAGTTTTATAAATTCGGCAGCAATTACTGTGCAAAAACAGAAAAGTCTGCTCAGCCATACAATGCCATGCGGTACTAAACCACCTCAATGATATTGTATAGTTTATCGTACAAATTACATACAATCCCGATCATAAGTGGACAATCAATATTGTAATTTTATGGCCACAATTGTAAAATTGCCAATTGTTAAAAGCGTGTTATCGCTCATTACAATCCCGTGCCTTTATAAATAGGGCCCACAGAGCCCTGGGATTTATTATCCCCTTCTAAGTCCCTGATTAAAGGGTATGTCCAACCCCAAACTAACTTTACTATCTTCCTGGAAATGGCTATAAACCTCGACCTCGCTAGGTTTATAGCTGTGATAGGTCCCCCCAAATGTACTTACCAGCCTTCACTCCCCCAATGCCTTCTGTTTGACTTCCATGCCTTTTCTGTGTACGGAAGTCAAGCAGGAGGGTCTCGACTGGCGTCCACTCCTGTGATTGGCTGTGGCATTGCGCCTTAGCCAATCACAATAGCGCACACTGGTCGAGACCCTCCGTACACAGAAAAGGCACAGAAGTCAAACAGAAGGCATTGGGGGAGTGAAGGCTGGTAAGTACATTTGGGGGGACCTATCACAGCTATAAACCCAGCAAGGTCGAGGTTTATAGCCATTTCCAGTTTTCTACATAATATTCCCCTCTCCAGATGACTTAACTCAAGATATACTGGGACCTGAATTACTGAAATATGGTCCTGACATTGTCATGTCCATCCTGTTCCAACTCGAGCAGGGTCAACCCTTACTTTCCCCAGTCGCTGGTCTCTTAGAAATCAGTATTTATTGGTGAACATCAGAGCCATCCATTACAATGTTACAGTGTTCAGCTAAAGATGTTTATAAAATGTACTTGTCATTTTAATGTAGGTTCCAACTGATTTAATCCTGTTGCTATTGGCCAGAAGGACAGTCTATGACCTTCCCCCTCCTCGGTCAGACAGTTCCATTGACCTATATATACTAATTTCATCACTACCAATAACTTTTTTAAATAGTTTTTCTTTCCCTCTGTTAATACAAGTTTGCTTGCCGAATTAGTCCCGCTCTGCTGCATTGTTGTTGCCTAGAAACACAAAATTACTTGCGCAGAAAGGAATTATCGATCTTTGGTTAAAGTCACAGTGTCACGGTAGTTATAAATCAATCACAGGCTTTTCCCTCCTTGTTCTGAAACAGGCGGGGGTATATAGGCACTAGGCGTGTGTCCGTAATAATCCACTGTGACATTATATGGTACATCAACTAAAATGAAATCCCCTTTGTTTGATGCCTCTGTGTAACCATATGCAATGATAGATATGAATTATATACACCAGCCATTACCCCTACCTCCTGAACCCTTTCAGTCTTACCTTTAAAGTATTACACCCTACTTCTTTAATCTCTCATCCAATACAAAGATAAATATGGGGGAAAGGGGAAGTTGCCGTAGTATGGACAGTATGTCACATTTTATATAAAGGGATACGGATCTATGATAAGAAAAAACACAGATTTATTAAAAATTGTCTTTGGGGGGTTTCATCCTTTTTTAAATGATTTGTTCAGCTTTCTGTTTCCATTCCTACCAGCACTAAAATACATTCATGGGTTTGTGTGTGAGTTTCCACTACAGACAGACAGACCCAGACAGACAGATGAACACAACATGCACGGTGAAATTAACAACAGCCTCTTCTGTTTGAGTTATTTTTCCCCCTTAACATGTTGCTTTGTTTGCAGGGAAAGGAAACACTTTAATTTCTTCTTTGATGTTTCTCCAAATTTCTGATCAGCCTCATGTCTTGGACATGTACAAACGTCTTAACCTCATTGCTGCCAAGAAACCCATTTACTCCAACATTTATTGCTGGCGCTAGATTGGAGAACATTTATTAATGTATGCATTACTGACATTGTGATCCACAGAACTGGGGTCCCTTGGTGGAAAGTGGGAGGCAGGAGAGAAAATAGTCTTAGTTATAGAACATAATGACCAATGAAGTTGTCAATCTGCAAAGAAAAACCATCTTCAGTTTCCGGTAAACACTATCATTGTAAGGGATCCTGATCACACCTATCCTGATGAATGGCTTGTTATTAGCATTGGAATGTTGGCCTTAAAAAAGATATGAAGTTTTGGATGAAATCCAGTGTGCCCAGTGAACTTTATATTTGTCATCCCATTGTTGAGAACTCTAGAACATAGAACATCAAGTTCTACCAAAGGTAAAAAGCTGATACCCACCATATGATAAATGATGTGAAGGAGTTAAGTGAGTATCTATCTATCTATCTATCTATCTATCTATCTATCTATCTATCTATCAATGCTTCTATCTTCTCTATATTTTCTCTGTCTTTCTATCTAATCTATATCTATCTATCTATCTATCTATCTATCTATCTTCTATCTGTCTATCTATTTTATATCTATCTATCCATCTATCCATCTATCTATCTATCATCTACCTATCTATCATCTATCTATCTATCCATCCATCCATCTATCTATCTATCTATCTATCTATCTATCTATCTATCTATCTATCATCTATCTATATATCATCTATCCATCCATCCATCCATCCATCTCTCTCTCTCTCTCTCTCTCTCTCTCTCTATCTATCTATCTATCAATATCTATCTATCTTCTATCTATCAATATCTATCTATCATCTATCTATCTATCTATCTATCTATCTATCTATCTATCTATCTATCTATCTATCTATCAGTATCTATCTATCTATCTATCTATCTATCTATCTATCTATCTATCTATCACTGATCAAAGCCACTGCAAAACCTGTGCACAAATAGCCTGTGTGGCTAAAATCAAACAAATAAAGTCCCATTAAAGGGTATGTCCACCCTAGAATACAATTTTTGATAGATATGATAGTAGATAGAATAGATAGATATAGATAGATAAGATAGATCTCACTTAACTCCTTCACATCATTTATCATATGGGGTATCAGCTTTTACCTTTGGTAGAACTTGATGTTCATGTTCTAGAGTTCTCAACAATGGGATGACAAATATAAAGTTCACTGGGCACCTGGATTTCATCCAAAACTTCATATCTTTTTTAAGGCCAACATTCCAATGCTAATAACAAGCCATTCATCAGGATAGGTGTGATCAGGATCCCTTACAATATAGTGTTTACCGGAAACTGAAGATGGTTTTTCTTTGCAGATTGACAACTTCATTGGTCATTATGTTCTATAACTAAGACTATTTTCTCTCCTGCCTCCCACTTTCCACCAAGGGACCCCAGTTCTGTGGATCACAATGTCAGTAATGCATACATTAATAAATGTTCTCCAATCTAGCGCCAGCAATAAATGTTGGAGTAAATGGGTTTCTTGGCAGCAATGAGGTTAAGACTTTTGTACATGTCCAAGACATGAGGCTGATCAGAAATTTGGAGAAACATCAAAGAAGAAATTAAAGTGTTTCCTTTCCCTGCAACACAAGCAACATGTTAAGGGGAAAAAAACTCAAACAGAAGAGGCTGTTGTTAATTTCACCGTGCATGTTGTGTTCATCTGTCTGTCTGGGTCTGTCGTCTGTAGTGGAAACTCACACACAAACCCATGAATGTATTTTAGTGCTGGTAGGAATGGAAACAGAAAGCTGAACAAATCATTAAAAAAGGATGAAACCCCCCAAAGACAATTTTAATAAATCTGTGTTTTTTCTTATCATAGATCCTTATCCCTTTATATAAATGTGACATACTGTCCATACTACGGCAACTTCCCCTTTCCCCCATATTTATCTTTGTATTGGATGAGAGATTAAGAAGTAGGGTGTAATACTTTAAAGGTAAGACTGAAAGGTTCAGGAGGTAGGGGTAATGGCTGGTGTATATAATTCATATCTATCATTGCATATGGTTACACAGAGGCATCAAACAAAGGGGATTTCATTTTAGTTGATGTACCCATATATGTCACAGTGGATTATTACGGACACACGCCTAGTGCCTATATACCCCCGCCTGTTTCAGAACAAGGAGGGAAAAGCCTGTGATTGATTTTAACTACCGTGACACTGTGACTTTAACCAAAGATCGATAATTCCTTTCTGCGCAAGTAATTTTGTGTTTCTAGGCAACAACAATGCAGCAGAGCGGGACTAATTCGGCAAGCAAACTTGTATTAACAGAGGGAAAGAAAAACTTTAAAAAAGTTATTGGTATGATGAAATTAGTATATATAGGTCAATGGAACTGTCTGACCGAGGAGGGGGAAGGTCATAGACTGTCCTTCTGGCCAATAGCAACAGGATTAAATCAGTTGGAACCTACATTAAAATGACAAGTACATTTTATAAACATCTTTAGCTGAACACTGTAACATTGTAATGGATGGCTCTGATGTTCACCAATAAATACTGATTTCTAAGAGACCAGCGACTGGGGAAATAAGGGTTGACCCTGCTCGAGTTGGAACAGGATGGACATGACAATGTCAGGACCATATTTCAGTAATTCAGGTCCCAGTATATCTTGAGTTAAGTCATCTGGAGAGGGGAATATTATGTAGAAAACTGGAAATGGCTATAAACCTCGACCTTGCTGGGTTTTAGCTGTGATAGGTCCCCCAAATGTACTTACACCACCTTCACTCCCCAATGCCTTCTGTTTGACTTCTGTGCCTTTTCTGTGTACGGAGGGTCTCGACCAGTGTGCGCTATTGTGATTGGCTAAGGCGCAATGCCACAGCCAATCACAGGAGTGGACGCCAGTCGAGACCCTCCGCTTGACTTCCGTACACAGAAAAGGCATGGAAGTCAAACAGAAGGCATTGGGGAGTGAAGGCTGTAAGTACATTTGGGGGGACCTATCACAGCTATAAACCTAGCGAGGTCGAGGTTTATAGCCATTTCCAGGAAGATAGTAAAGTTAGTTTGGGGTTGGACATACCCTATATCAGGGACTTAGAAGGGATAATAAATCCCAGGGCTCTGTGGGCCCTATTTATAAAGGCACGGGATTGTAATGAGCGATAACACGCTTTTAACAATTGGCAATTTACAATGTGGCCATAAAATTACAATATTGATTGTCCACTTATGATCGGGATTGTATGTAATTTGTACGATAAACTATACAATATCATTGAGGTGGTTTAGTACCGCATGGCATTGTATGGCTGAGCAGACTTTTCTGTTTTTGCACAGTAATTGCTGCCGAATTTATAAAACTGCAAAATCATAATGCATTATATTTAGTAACGTACATTTCTGTCTGATTGTCACAACTCAGCATATCAGTGTCCAAAATGTACAGAGCCTGAACATATCCATTATGGCATGTTACAGTAAACACAGCACCAGTAATCAATGACTGTAAATAACCACATTACTGTAGTTATGATAATAAACACATTACTGTAATATGGTAAAAACACATTACTGTAGTTAGATAATAAACACATCACTGTAGTTATGGTAATAAACACATTGCTGTGGTTATGATAAAACACATTACTGAAGTTTGATAATACACATTACTGTAGTTATGGTAATAAACACATTGCTGTAGTTATGATAATAAACACATTACTGTAGTTATGGTATAAACACATTGTAGTTATGATAATAAACACATCACTGTAGTTATGATAATAAACCACATTACAGTGGTTATGATAATAAACACATAACTGTAGTTATATAAACAACTTACTGTAGTTAGGTAATAAACACATTACTGTAGTTATGATAATAAACACATCACTGTAGTTATGATAATAAACACATTACAGTGGTTTGTAATAACACATAAACTGTAGTTATAATAAACACATTACTGTGATTTTATCATAACTACAGTAATGTGTTTTATTTAATAACCACAGTAATGTGGTTATTATCATAACTACAGTATGTGTTTATTATCATAACTACAGTAATGTGTTTATTATCATGACAACAGTAATGTGCTTAATACATAACTACAGTAATGTGTTTATTATAATAAACACATTTCTTGTTATGATAATAAACACATTACTCTTGTTATGATAATAAACACATTACTCTCCTTATGATAATAAACACATTATTGTAGTTATGATAATAACCACATTACATTTATTTTATTTGGTAAATTTATCACTTGACCAATAGCAATTTGAAAAGTTACACTTCGAAGTGAGAAAACAGAAAAGCGTTGCATAAAGTACGATGTAAATTTATGCAGCGATATTAAAGGAGAATTTTTCTCATCCATAACT
>CM033474.1:43161073-43171073 GCA_019447015.1 Hymenochirus boettgeri
CCACTCTTCCCGATTCCTTCCCACCTAGCTAAAAATCATTAAAAGATTAAGATTCCTCCGGCTCTCAGCCCCAACCGCTATATTTTTATTCTTAGAAAGCTCCCCAAACTTTACTTAGCTCCTCTTTCCTCCCTGCACGAATGAACCGGCAGCCGCGTCCGTGATTGGCTGCCGCCTCAGCCAATCACAGACGCGACTGCCAGGTCCCGCCCCTCTGCTGCTTTGCTCGCAAGCAGAGGGCCTGGAGCGCGGCGGAGGAAGAGGGGAGGTAAGTAAGTTTGGGGAACTTTCTAAATAAAAATAGCGTTGGGGCTGGGGGAGCACATGGGGAATCTATATTAAAAACATGTTATATCTATCTATCTATCTATCTATCTATCTATCTATCTATCTATCTATCAGTATCTATCTATCTATCAGTATCTATCTATCTGTATCTATCTATCAGTATCTATCTATCTGTATCTATCTATCAGTATCTATCTATCTATCTATATATATATATATATAAAACGATGTAACTGTGTTTTGTTTGAATACATTTTATAGAGTGCTGCACAATCTGGACTTTTTTTCTATTTGGAGTGCTGTTGGTTTACTCTTTTTTCTGTTTTTTATATATATATAATTCATAAGGTTAATGCAGACACTTGGTTCACATACCATGTAAGTGCCCCAGCGCTACTGATATATCATAGTATATAACATAAAACTCTCAGTGCAGTTACTTGGATCACAAAATTTTAAACATTAATCACACCTTCTGAATACATGACATTGTCAATGACCAGTGCATTTAAAATGCAAATGCTTATTCCACAGGTATTATCAAAAATATGCATATTCCTGGTATTCACCACACTTAAAAGATATACCTATTAAAGGAGATCCTTCATGTATAAAGTTTTTTTTTTAAAAAAACAGTTAAAATGAAAAGTACTTGGGACAGGCATATATGACTTGTAATTCCTAACTCCCAATATTGTTTCTGTGAGAAGAACCAGTCCAAAGAAAACTGATTCTGCCAGTCTTCCTCCTGGCTTCAGCACTACCTTTAATAAATAACTAACCTGGCAAATTAAAATTGTAAGTGTTCCTTAAGGAAATTATATTGTGAGATAGGAATAATCAATCCAACCCCCTGCCCCAGGTTTCCATTTACAAAAAGTTCATTTTTATAATTCATTTATATTTAAATTATTACACTAATTGGATTTCAATAATGGGAGAGGGCCCTCACTACTTATATTATATAAAGGATATGCAAAACAGGTTAGTCCCCATATAGTTTTCAGTCCATACATTTATACAAAGCATAGAGACAAAGTCCATATTAGATACCAGTCCATACATTTATACAAAGCATAGAGACAAAGTCCATATTAGATACCAGTCCATACATTTATACAAAGGTTAGAGACAAAGTCCAGAGACAAAATTTTGGCCCAACCAATCAGATGTTAGCTTTCAAATGTTAAATAAGATCTGATTGGTTGGGGCAAAATTAGCACCATTTTTAAGAATTAGAACTTTTATTGAATATCCCTAAATATATTTTCACTAATATGACTTACACTTTCGTTATGTTGTCACATTACACTAGATTGCTTATAATTTAATCCACACTATAACAATCAATATACCTTATAAAGTACATAAAATATGGGTTATGAATTATGACATCATTAAGTCCACAGGAAAGGTTTCTATATACATATATATATATTAACAACTATATTGTTAATGTAATTTCAATATAGACAGTCTTGTTTTACACTGCATTGTTGATATCCATATTCTATTCTATTCACACTGTAAATTGCATAAAATACGATCCATTTCATGAGAGTTTAGCACTGAGAACACAGTTGTGCCGTAGTAGAGATTTGCACTGCCAAGTTTGCTACAGTCTAAAAAGTTTGAAGGGGATAGAGACTGTAGAAGGGCTGGTCTACCAATAGGAACAGCAAGTTATCTTTAGCCTTCATGTTAAAACCTGGCAACTGGTAGATTTTATAGGAAGCTTTGGGAACAAGTAGTTCCAAGTATAAGTTAAAAGCACCCCCTGCCAGTAAAATACACATTTTATCCAAACATGCCTGGCATGAAAATACAGGGAGGAAATATGTGATTTCATTAAAAGTTTAAAAAGAAAACAAAGACAATCTCCAAGACAAAATATCGTCCTATGTTGCGGGATATTTATTTTTAGTTCCAATACATCGCAGACAGACTTTGTTTGCATCTTTCTGGCTTTACCTCTAAACATCCGTAAATGCAGCAAAATAAGGACACTTACAAAATTACAAAATAAAAATGTTAAATCCAACCTTTTAATTACTTCTTATAAATAGTGTGCACTGACATAAATGGTCTGTGAAAAGCTAAATTTTCATTTTGTGTGTGATACAGTCTATGGACGAAATTTATAAAAGAATGTTAAATTAAAATAATTATCGATACTGATTGTTATTTTACGATAGCTCCCAGATACCTGCACTGTGCTGCAATTGAAACTACCCATGGTTCCAGGTTCCCATAATAACTAGCTGACTGTGGCTGGTTATCAACATGAACCTTGGTTAGTTATATTCATACAATTTTTGAGCACTTTTTTAGTCTGTGTATAGGAGTTTGTTTCTCTTGTTAGGAGTAAGCAAATGTGTGCACACAGCTTAGAGGAAAGTATGTCAGCAAACAGACTGAATAAATAAATGGACCCAAGGTTAAGTGCAGTGACTTCGAGATACAAGTTGTTGTATCTCAGTGATCAGATAGAATACACCATTTAGTTCTAGTGTTCTGCCTTTATATCTCCTTTAAACGCAAACTATGTACTAACTGCACATCATGGTATAGCTGTCTGCACTTTATAAAGAGATAATCTTATTGTTTTTTTAGTAATGTTTTTATTATTTTTTGGTCTGAAAACATAAATCTGTAAAACATTTTACTAAAGGACTTTGCCCCCTATTAGTTTATGTAGCTCCCGTGTTTACCAAATCTTCCTATTCCAGTCTAAAGTCTACTTGTTAGACTCTTGAAATCATGTCACCACTGAATGTCACCAGCCAATAATCTTTGGCACTTGGTTAATAGTGAGGAAAAAAACCTGCCCCGTCACATAAATGTGTATAGAACAACTGTTCTAGTAATGGCTGATAATTACCCCAGCCAAGCCAAAGTATTTTACATTCTCAATGGACAATAATTATTAAAGGACACTGGGCAACTCGCTGAGAACCTTATAATAAAATCACAAAATGTTCAATGAATGAATCCATATATATTATTACTTGGTAAATGGCATCACCCAGTGTATGACTTATTACAGCCTCTCGGTCTAGATAACATGTCACAGTAACACGCAGTAGCGCCATCTTTCTAATTATGTGAATTTTTAGCTGTTTTTCTCATTTCCCGTCTCTATTATAAGCAGGGCGGACAGGTGCTATCAGGAGATGCATCATGTGTTTTCTGTATGGAGTAGATTTTGTGGTGGTTTCAGTCACTATGTAAACTGCCTGTGAGTGGGCGGTACTTTAAGTCCCCCAAAAAACAATATGGCTGTTCAGCGCTTATTGATAAACATTTTCAGTACAATGGAGCAGAATATTGGAATGACTCCTCCATCCAGTATTTATGATTGATACTCCTATTAAAGGGACAATATAACAGCAACATCCATCGGGGACATGAAACCTTCCAAAATGCACAATTTATATCACCAACAGAATTTTATGCCACAATATTATTATTTTATTTGTTTAATCCTATAGAAGTCTTTTTATTCCTACACAACCTGGCTCGCTTGTGTTTCGGTATATACACACACAAGGACACAGACAGATTGACCTTGATGCTGCGAACAGATCCCAGCAAGAGCTGCACGTGGTTTATTTATTATCCTGTCGCTGGGATGTTTCAATGATTGATCATAAAAAAAATAAAAACTAACAGGTAAGTGTACAATCTGAATAATCATCATCCGAGTCATGTCACACAATGTAAACAATAATGTGTCATGGACACTAAATAAAATGAATGTACATGATGTCTTAAATGGATACAGTAGGTAGAGACGATACAGTAGGTGTCCATTACATGATCTAGTGGATCCAGTTGTGGAATTGAGAATATTGGGTACAATACAATCCCCCTTACCTTCTTATTACCTGGTAGAGATGAACGAAAATCCATTTGAACCCAATTAAATCAAATTTTAATTTTCAATCACAATTTTCGAATAATCGGTCTAATTATCGTACCTTCTGGTTTTTTTTAATGTTTTATTTTTTTAATTTTCTATGATAAGTTCCGAATTTCAAAAATTTTCAAAACTGGCAAAACCGAATAGAAACCAGAACTCGTCTTTATTACCTGATCACACAGGGACGAGAAACCAGACTGGAAATGTCAGACGATACAGACAAGGTGACAACGCCATGTATCTACTGTATACACATCTCTGGCTCCTATTGCAGATCTATACATATAACAGTGTTTTGTTATTTTGCTAGGGGTAAGAAAAAAGCAAAAATCATGCTTGGTACAGACAATAAAATGTGTGGAAATACTCTTTATAACTAAACATGAGAAAACAGTTTAAACAATGTCCACCAGGGGGCGTAGATGGTTTTTCCATCTTTGCATGTCCAGCAGTGACACCATGTTAATGTTCTGATTTTATTTAACTGTTTCCTTCCACATGGCTTAAAATCCCTGAGTTCCTGTTCTCTTGTTCTATGGCATTGAATTAGTAAATGTATAGTAAGACCATTCTATTTGTGGATGGGGGTCACATTGCAACAAATCAATGCAGCCCCAA
Organism: Hymenochirus boettgeri; assembly: GCA_019447015.1. Lineage (NCBI taxonomy): Eukaryota > Metazoa > Chordata > Amphibia > Anura > Pipidae > Hymenochirus > Hymenochirus boettgeri. Next base: position 43,165,902 of record CM033474.1, read on the forward strand.
CACAAAGTGACCCAGTAAACTGAACACAGGTTGAGTCACACTGTGAATTGTGGGTAGGAGACACTTATAATGGTCAGTGATACTTTGTATTGGTCTGTATTTAATTAAATGTGTCCTACCTTAAAAACACACACATATCTATTTCTCAGCCATGTTATTAACCATGACACTGAACACACCATTCCCATGATTGGGTGTTTATACAGTGAGAAGGGTTAAATAACTGGGGGAGGGGAGGGATTATTTTTACTTTGAAATAAGACTGGGAAAATCCCCACTAATCTGTAGTTATCACTCTGGGAAGATGTGTGTACATTTAGCACTGTAATCAGAACTACATTTCCCATCACCCTCTGCAGAAGTGCTGACAAGAACTTGTAGTTTTACCCACCAACAAATTCACCCATATTACCCAAGGGCAGGTTATCAATGCAATCTCCAGGTTACAATAACAACCAATGCAAATTGGTCCGCCACCTCTTTCTCTTTAAAATGGGACTGATCCAAAATCTATATTGGATTTTGCTGCACCAAATCCAATGCAGATATACAGCTACCAGCCTTTCAGTATGTTGTTTGTATATATGGTCAGTTTATAATAAGGGTGGAAACCCTATCCCGACCTGACACTGTAATTTAATAATGACCCTTAAATAGCAATTTTACAACAAGTTATTTGAGGACGCCCCCTGCTTTATAAATATGGCCCTAAATGTTAAAACCCTGCTAGGAGCCTGTGTTTATGCTTATGGACCTTTTTATATACTTTTAGGCAGATGCAATATATACCTCCGCTCTTCTCTAACCTTCGGTTTCACTTAGTGGGATTCAGTCTAATGCCAGCATTTTAAGGCTGTTGGTTTTCGTGCTTCAAACGATCTGCCTGTGTGGTTAATACAAAATACACAGGCCCCTCAATGTATTAGGTACACCCATGCTAACCCGATATTACTGGCCATATTTATAAAGGAGCGGTACCGCGCCTTAAACGATCGTTATGATAACTCGATTGTAGATGTACAATCCCCATAGAATACCATTGCGGTAGTTTACAACCACGTATTTAATGAACGTTTGGTGTGAATGTACGACCATACATTTATGCCCGCTGTCGTATAAATATGGCCCTATATCTCCCCCTGAGCCTCTTAACAAGAATTTCCTGTTTCTCCATGTGATAATCTACTGACAGCGCCAAGGTGACTTGGATGAAACACGGACTGCACAGATCCCTTTGTAAGCAGCTTCTATTTGTAGCTATGGCTCTTCATGGCAGAAAATGGATTTTGTTCATCTTCTGAGTGCGCCATGAAGTCCCCCCCATTGCTTACAGGGCCCCTTTGTGAACACACAGTAGATATAACACTTGCCCTAGTAGGTCCCCTGTGGGAAGATTCCCGTCTCCTCTCTTTTTGTATCTTATGAATGTTCTCAGTTATCCAGTTCAGTTCTCAGCATCACATTCTCCAAATGATTTTTGCTTGAAGCAAAGTTCCCTGGTCCCAAAGGCTTTAGAAGATGAAATATTTGCATCTCTGTGTGAAATCCTTTGTATACAATACGTGTGACCAATACACGGCCAAATATTATTTATTAAAAAATTTATTTTAATAAATTGTAAAAAATGATTGATTAGGGCTAACACCACCGCCAGTGTTTTATCGTGCAATCAGATCACAATCCGTCCGCGTGTTAAAAAGCACACACTAGTGTGTGCCAATCAGTCTTGCCACACTAAGTGCACCAGAGTCCAATTGTGCAACATTGCAACATGACAACGCGCTCTAGCACACCGGAAAGGCGTGTTTACAGTTCGCTAGTATGCGATATAGCCTTAAGGTACAATCCTAGAGGACTGATACACACACATCCAGCACACACTCCGTATAACCGATATCATTGTATTTCATGTAGCCGGTGTTTATTTTTTCATCGACTTGTTTTTTCCATGTTTTTGAATCTTGTATATTTTCTGTTCTATATTCCATGGGCCATTTATGTGTACACAGCCTTAACACACACAGACTACAAAAATACAGTTATTGCCAAGTACAGGTGGTGACCGAGATGACTTTGTCGAAAGAGCTTACAATCTAGGTATAAAATAAACATGTGAAATCCTATTTATAATCTATGGTGATAGTTCTTCCCATCCAGGTGAAGTTTTCCATAAATAGAGCTCTATAATTATTAATAACCCCTGATTTAGTGTGTGTCTGAGGAAAGAATGATTTTCTCAGCATTTCTTTGGGTAAATTGTGCTATATCATGTTTAATAAGCTACGTGGTGTTCCTGGGAGAGCAGCTCAAGGTAGCAATTATAGGACACAGCACGGAGCTTGTTTTACAGCCTCTTCATACGGCTTTCTGCCAAATTCTCTTATCATTCTAACTGTGCTTAATTTAGGGTTATTCTCACATCTCTCAATTACATTTTAGGATTTTAATCAAACCTCTCATAAGATCATAGTAAGGGACCTTCAGGAACTCACTTCCCAGGGATTCTAACAAAAAAAGGGTAATTTAATGTCCTTTTATAATAAAGATATTAAGGGCGTTCGTACAAGTGGAATTTTGTCATTGCTATCAGCATAACCTTCAACTTATATTTCAACCTTCAGCCCTCCAGATATATGAAAACTATAACTCCCAGAATTCCCTGGCTGCACTGGAGGGACAAGCGTAATGCAGGTAAGAGGTCATGTGAGCAGCCACTGCCCAGTAAAATGCTAACAGCAAATACTGTCATTTAAAACCTTTGTGGATGCTGGACCATATTTATAAAGGCCCAGAATTGTTATTTTTATAGAAATTTACAATATTGTACGAACGAAAGTTAATTCATAAATGTATGATCGTGTCTGTACATTTATGATCATGATCGTACTTTTACCATAACCTGGAGTATCGAAGTTTCCAATACCTCAGGTTAATAAAATGGCCCACAGTTTCCATTTGCCAGGGTTGTAATGGACTAAGGTTTTTTCCTCCAGCTCGCCTAGAGTCACATCTATTGTTATTTATTACATCATATTTATGTTTTACAGTGTTTGTATATTCACATTGACATTTTATTGAGGATATGTGTAGGATATTTTATATATAGTTATGAATAAAGCTCTTGTTTTAACCCACTACACCCTGTATGATCGTTTAGATCATTGTCGTTATCTATATGATTATAGTTTGATATAGCAGCATGAGTGCCCCTATCATATTTGATTGGGTTATGAATGGCACTAGGGCACACCTGTTGCCTGCTTACTAGTTTATATATTGTTATTAAATACCATTCATAGCACCGGTACTACTTGTACCTAGCTGCATTTGCATACTATCCAGTTTCCGAGGATTATTTACTTTGACTAGTAATGGACTATTCCTGTATTAAAGATAATACTGAATCCAAGAGAATACTGGCAGAATCAGTTTTCTTTATGCCAGTTCCCCCTAACAGAAACAATAATGGGAGGTAGGGATTACTGATCTGTAGCAATCTGTCACTGCCTCAGGTACTTTTAACTTTTTTAAAAAAAAAAAACTTAAATACACTATAGTTCTCCTTTTAGGACTGAAATCCTTATTTAGGGATGGGTTTTCTTATTTAAAAAAGGAAAACTATACTCTAAAAATTAACTTATTAGCAATGGAAATTACCTGGGGCAGGGGGTTGGATTGAATATTCCTACCTCACAATATCGTTTCGATGAGGAGTACATAGAGTTTTCATTTGCCAGTGCTAAAGCCAGGAGGAAGACTGACAGAATCAGTTTTCTTTGGGCAGGTTCCACTCACAGAAACAATATTGGGAGGTAGGAAATACCAGTCCTATATCCCTGTCCCAAGTACTTTTCAGTTTAACTGTTTTTCAAAAAATCTTTTTACACACAATAGTTCTCGACATTTCAATGTACACATGCATAGGGAGAAATATACATTAAAACATTCAGGGGTTTTGCATCCATTAATAAATGTTCTATATTTGTGACCCTTTAATGGATATCATTGCAAATATAATAAGAATAAAAATGTGAATAACACAGGGGAACGCACTTGATCTAATACCAATCGGTGGTTCTGTCTTTAATCAAAATGAAACATTCTTGGAGCATCGCAGCGAATAAACAGTTAAATTACAGGCCATTAAATGAACCGATAACTTGCTCAGCACATTGCACAGCAACTCTTCCAATCAGAGAGCAATTAGAATACTCCATTCACGGGGAACTCACAAAGGAGATCAGGTTACGTTTTCATTTAAAAAAAATATATATATGCCTTGCTGTCTGTTTGTTGTAATTAATTAGACTAAACTGACCACAAGGATGTCACCGTATATTCAATTTAGAAATGTATCAACTTTATCTTCTGCACAAGGGTCTCTATAAAGAGCTCACCTGCCACGCCATTGAAATGTATCCTCTTTCCGTATACTAACAGAATGCTGTGTTATCTACCTATATGAGCCATCTGCCACTTCTCTAAACGCATGCAGTCAGGAGATATGGTGGTTAAAAGGTTGATGTTGCCTGCTACTTAGTACTAGGGAATACTTTATAAATGGGCCCCTATGTCATGTAGATAAGTTTCGTTATTTTGTGGGGTTTATGTTCCTTACTTTGGCTTTATATATCACGTGAAACTATAGGTGATATTTATTAAGGAGAAATATTGTTTAATAATGAGATCCCTCCTTTATTGTGGTCGCAAACTACCGATCGCTCTTAGTTATTTACAGCCATAGAATTACTATTTGCCCCCTTGTAAATTAACAACGCCACATAGTAAAATATAGGCTGCAGCGGTAAAATGACTGATATTGGGAAAACGGCAATATCAACCATTTATAAATACTAACCAACTTGTGAAAGAAAGATGCTAATAAGACATACACTTGCTCAGTTATTTCCAAAAACAACCAAGAAGTGGAAAGTCCTAATCCCTGCACGATAGAATCAGTAAACCAGTATTAAATAATAATGAGGCTGCCTAGGAATTCTACATTGATATGCCTCCTGTACCCGCAGACCAATTGCATGCTGAAACCCTGTACGCTGCATATGTGAAGGCATCTGCCATTATCGTTTAGAGGGGAGCAATGGGCATAGCCATGGAAGGTCTTCCATTCCTTCCCCCCTCCTCACAGTACAGTACAGGCTGCTATGCTACTGT
>CM033474.1:43176073-43276782 GCA_019447015.1 Hymenochirus boettgeri
TCAACCTTCATTCCACAGGAAAGGGCATACTTGGTTATGGTTCCATTCATGTTTCTTCTCATCCCCTCCTAGTGCTGAGAAAGCTCCTCGCCATTCCAATCTTGGTGTTATCTGTGACCAAACCACCTTTACTCTTGGCCACGATGCAATCCATCTGTCCATGTCATTAATTAATCTGAAGGTCTCGGCACTTGTTTGGTCATTACCCCCAGCATGTACCACCATTGCATGGGGGGTGCCCCATCTAGCAGCTGCCTCACCTAACAGTTCAGGCATTTGTGCCCACTTTATGCCCCTTTTTCTGAGCCATCGGACTTTTGCTGTCTCGAGTTTCAAATGGAGCTGCACGCTGTAATTTGCCATTTTGGCCCTTGTGAGTGCCCAGTACACGAAGAAGTGTCCTAAAATCCAGATGTTTATGGGATCTGTAAGAAATGGTAGAGAATAAGAATACAGCAGAGGGATGGAAAAACTGAAAGCAAAACCATAAAGCATTTGGGTTCACCACTGATCCATAAAACCACCACAATGATCCAGGGTTCCCCACTGCCAGAGCCACTGGAACACATTGTGGCTCATTTACCCAGAGCCGCTATCACTCAGGGTAAATATCCTGATTGCGATTCAATATCATGTTTGTGACTGTGGGTAAATCCTGAAAAGGGATTTACTCACAACGAGGTTTAATGCCAGCTTTTCAAGGAAAAACACAGCAAAAAAAATATTATAAAATTATTACACAGCTTGTACTCTGAGATGTGTTTAACCTGTCTTTTTACATAGAGAAGCCCTCACTGAAGTTTAAAGGACAAGTGTATTGTCCAAGCTCTGCCCCCTCACTTTGGGAACTAGCCAATGGGGAAAAGCACTTCCTGCAGAGCATGTCTTCCCATTGGTTAGGCTCGGGGCAGAAGCGGGTGGAGAAACAATACTACAGTTATGCTTTAATTTGTGTATTTTTAGAACAAATTTTAGAATTCTATTTCTTTAAAAGACACAAAATCAATTATTAGCCTCTTTGAAGGTTTTTTAACTTTTTTATAGCTTTGTTGGCCCCTCCATCCATGTATACTCAGGGCAGCATTTAACTTATTACGGCCTGTTTATGATTTGTGTAAATTTTATGTTCTGTTCTTCATGTTCTTCCCTTTGGACGTTTCTGAGTTGCAGTGAAAGATTTTCTGACAGCGAAGTTTACTTTTCTCCCAGATGAAAATAAGGTGTATGGTTCTGCTACTTTTATTTCATTCCCATTGGGCAGATCTGTAATATCACCATCAGTAGCACTTACATCTTTGCTGGTATACTAAATGGAAAAGACAAAATTACCCTTACTTTCACTTAGAGATGGACACAAAACTGAACTCCAACTCAAGTTCAAGATGAACTTTATGAGCTCGGGGGTATATTTTTGATAATTATCGTAACTTGATAATTATCGAATTTACAGGCCGTTCGCTAACCCTAGAATGTATCACTGTTAACCCTCGAAAGCATTGTTCGTTTTCGGTAACCCTCGAATGTATGGATCACTTTCACTAACCCTAGAATGTACCGTTTGCTAACCCTCGAATATAGCCTTCGATTTTCGGTAACCCTCCCAAGTAGCGCTTGTTTTCGGTAACGCTTGAATGTACGGATCGCTTTCGCTAACCCTAGAATGTACCGTTCGCTAACCCTTGTGAAAATGTAGCCCTTCGATTTTCGGACCCCGAATGTATGGATTGTTTGCGGTAACCCTCGAAAGTATCTTTTATTTTCGATAACCCTCAAATGTATGGATTATTTTCGGTAACCCTAGAAAGTATCGTTCGTTTTCGGTAACCTTCGAATTTATGAATTATTTTCGGTAACCCTAGAAAGTATTGTTCGTTTTCGGTAACCCTTGAATGTACGGATCGCTTTCGCTAACCCTAGAATGTACCGTTCGCTAACCCTTGAATGTAGCCTTCGATTTTCGGTAACCCTCGAATGTATGGATTGTTGTCGGTAACCCTCGAATGTATGGATTGTTTTCGGTAACCCTCGAATGTATGGATTGTTTGCGGTAACCCTCGAAAGTATCTTTTATTTTCGGTAACCTTCGAATTTATGAATTATTTTCAGTAACCCTAGAAAGTATTGTTCGTTTTCGGTAACCCTTGAATGTACGGATCGCTTTCGCTAACCCTAGAATGTACCGTTCACTAACCCTTGAATGTAGCCTTCGATTTTCGGTAACCCTCGAATGTATGGATTGTTTTCGGTAACCCTCGAATGTATGGATTGTTTGCGGTAACCCTCAAAAGTATCTTTTATTTTCGGGAAACCCTCGAATGTATGGATTATTTTCGGTAACCCTAGAAAGTATCGTTCGTTTTCGGTAACCTTCGAATTTATGAATTATTTTCGGTAACCCTAGAAAGTATCGTTCGTTTTCGGTAACCCTCGAATGTATGGATCGCTTTCGCTAACCCTTGAATGTAGCCTTAGATTTTTGGTAACCCTCGAAAGTATTGTTCATTTTCGGTAACCCTCGAATGTACCGTATGTATTATTTTCTGTAACCCTAGAATATATGTATTATTTTCGGTAACCCTCGAATGTATGTATTATTTTCGGTAACCCTAGAATGTATGTATTATTTTTGGTAACCCTCGAATGTATGTATTATCTTCGGTAACCCTAGAATGTATGGATTATTTTCGGTAACCCTAGAAAGTATCGTTCGGTAACCCTCGAATTGGCCGTAACCCTTGAATGTAGCTTGCACAAAACCCAACAATTGCCCACTTGTGTTTAAGAAGTGTTTTGGTGATAGTGACATGTTCCCCAGACCATTTCCCAGGTGCCACAGCCATTTACAGTAAGTTACCATTGTTAGTTTAGCTGTAAATCATTAAGACTTTTCGAAATATTACTCTTCCATTGACTTTAATGGGTCCGAATTAGAACTTTCGAACTTTTACTGTAGTTCAAAAGTTTGAAAACAGACCAGACTTTATGAAGTTCGGCCATCTCTACTCACTGATAAAGATACAGTACCCTAGGCACTGTAAGTGGCCATTCATATGGGATTGATATTGCACATCTATTTACTATTGATTAAAGATTAACAACTAGTTATATGAGTACATCACTGTACATTTCCATAACCTCTTTGTCCTAAATACAATCAATTTTAATGAACAGATTGGCCACTGATGGCCTTATCATTGCTAAATGAATATTGACTCATTGATATAATAAAGAAGTTCTGCAGCAGCCTTACCTTCTCTTTATCTCCTAATACATTTTGGATACGTCCTTTGTATTTTTTAAACACTGTCTAGCTCCTAATTAAACACGTCTAGCTCCTAAATAATAGAAAGAATAGATTTTAATTTCATTACGTTGGAACAAAAATAGTATTATCTCAATACAAACCATATTTATATCAATGTGATGATCTAACAACGGGTTAAATACCAGAGATTATAGAAACGGGAAAAACTGAATGGAGATTTCATAGACTGATGAACTCTTCCCGGTGTAAGAATCAACAGCAAAAACAACGTCCCAGACTAAAGATTTATCACGCAAACCAATGCAAGGGCATGTCCCCCCCAAACTATCATTTAACCCCAAGCTACATTAAAGAAAACAAAATATTTTTATGGTAGATCATGGTCTGCAAAGCAGGAAATGCTGCACCATAAAATTATATAAAGTGAAGGTTGAATATCAACATTTATGGCATAATTAAGGGTAAGTTCACCCAGTGGCATAACTAGGAATCACTGGGCCCCCCAGCAAAACGACTGTATGATGGGGCGACTATCTGTGCTTTATCCACAGTGGTTTTCTGGAAGAAGGCTATATCTGTCATAGGAAAAATAAAAGATGGGGCCCCCTGCAGTTGCTCTCCGTGCTCCCCTGGTAGTTACGCCCGTGTTCACCCCCAAACTTTTAGGATTAGGCTAATTGCTCCCCAAAACCTCAACCTCAAATCAAAGGTGCTGCTAAACCTACTTACCAGGCCCTAGGAAAATTTCTGTACCTGGGCCCCCTGGAACTTCCTAAGCTTTAGATTCAGTTGGCAGTAGTTTATCATCATAGTCGATATCTGGCAAATACTGTAAGATTCCACAAAGAAGTATATTTCCCAAGGAAAACATTTATATTAAACCATTTTTATTGTCTATATGGTGTGTTAAAAACAGATGTTAATGAAATGACCTATAAATCCTACTCCCTTTTTTTTAAATTCAAAAATTTTCAAATAAACCGTAATTGCGATCTAAGCTTCCCCCCTCCCCAACAAAGCACTGGTAATCAGCTTGAAAAAGGAACCATGTTGTGTTTTAACATAAAATACAGCACAGTATCTGTAATCTAAAACTGCATTAATATTTTTCTTTTGGGTCCTAAAATACTGTTTGCAGTTCAAAACACGATACCATACGCTATAGGGGGTCAGTGCATTTTTTTTAACCAATATACATATGTATATACTAGCAAAATTGCCAGTTGGTGCACAGTGGGAATTTTTTGTATGTGTGGATACAGTGGATATAAAAACTGTAATGATATACATACTGTATATCATGTCAATGCTGGTACATACTGTGTATTGTGTCAATGCTGGTACATACTGTGTATCGTGTCAATGCTGGTACATACTGTATATCATGTCAATGCTGGTACATACTGGTATATCATGTCATGCTGGTACACATACTGTGTATCGTGTCCAATCTGTACTACTGTATATCATGTCAATGCTGGTACATACTGTATATCGTTTCAATGCGGTACATACTTGTATAGTCATGTCATCTGGTACATACTGTTTTATCATGTCAATGCTGGTACATACGGATGATTCATGTTCAATGCAGGTACATACTGTATATCATGTCAATGCTGGTACATACTGTTATCATGTCAATGCTGGTACATACTGTAATCAATGTCAATGCGGTACATACTGTATATCATGTCATGCTGGTCATACTGTATATCATGTCAATGCTGGTAAATACTGTGTTCTGTCATGCTGGTACATACTGTATATCGTGTCAATGCTGGTACATACTGTATATCATGTCAATGCTGGTACATACTGGATATCTGTCAATGCTGGTACAGTACTGTCATACGTGTCAATGGTCTGGTACATACTGTATATCATGTCATGCGGTTACATCTGTATATCGTGTCAATGCTGGTACATACTGTATATCATGTCAATGCTGGTACATACTGTATATCGTGTCAATGCGGGTACATACTGATATCGTGTCAATGCTGGTACATACGGTATATCTGTTCAGCAGGTACAATTACTGTAATCATGTCAATGCTGGTACATACTGTCTATCGTTCGATGCAGGTACATACTGTATATCGTGTCAATGTGCTGGTACATACTGTTATCGTGTCAATGCTGGTACATACTGTATATCATGTCAATGCGGGTACATACTGTATAATCTTGTCAATGCTGGTACATACTGTATATCATGTCAATGCGGGTACATACTGTATATCGTGTCGATGCTGGTACATACTGTGTATCGTGTCAATGCTGGTACATACTGTATATCATGTCAATGCGGGTACATACTGTATATCGTGTCGATGCAGGTACATACTGTATATCATGTCAATGCAGGTACATACTGTGTATCGTGTGAATGTTGGTACATACTGTATATCGTGTCAATGCTGGTACATACTGTATATCATGTCAATGCGGGTACATACTGTATATCGTGTCGATGCTGGTACATACTGTGTATTCGTGCAATGCTGTACATACTGTATATCTGTCAATGCGGGTACATACTGTATATCGTGTCGATGCAGGTACATACTGTATATCATTGTCGATGCTGGGTACATACTGTATATCGTGTCGATGCTGGTACATAACTGTATATCGTGTCAATGCTGGTACATACTGTATATCGTGTCAATGCTGGTACATACTGTATATCATGTCAATGCTGGTACATACTGTATATCGTGTCGATGCTGGTACATACTGTGTATCGTGTCGATGCTGGTACATACTGTATATCGTGTCAATGCGGGTACATACTGTATATCGTGTTCGATCGGGTACATACTGATATCGTGTCGATGCTGGTACAACTGGTATCGTGTCGATGCTGGTACATACTTGTAATCTGTCATGCTGGTACATACTGTATATCGTGTCGATGCTGGTACATACTGTATATCGTGTCATGCTGGTACATACTGGTATCGTGCGTGCGGTACATACTGTATATCGTGTCAATGCTGGTACATACTGTATTCGTGTCAATGCTGGTACCTATAGTAAACGTTTCAATGCTGGTACATACTGTATAACGTGTCAATGCTGGTACATACTGTATATCGTGTCACTGCTGGTACATACTGTATATCGTGTCGATGCAGGTACATACTGTATATCATGTCAATGCAGGTACATACGTGTATCGTGTGAATGTTGGTACATACTGTATATCGTGTCAATGCTGGTACATACTGTATATCATGTCAATGCGGGTACATACTGTATATCGTGTCGATGCTGGTACATACTGTGTATCGTGTCAATGCTGGTACATACTGTATATCATGTCATCAATGCGGGTACATACTGTATATCGTGTCGATGCAGGTACATACTGTATATCATGTCGATGCGGGTACATACTGTATATCGTGTCGATGCTGGTACATACTGTATATCGTGTCAATGCTGGTACATACTGTATATCGTGTCAATGCTGGTACATACTGTATATCATGTCAATGCGGGTACATACTGTATATCGTGTCGATGCTGGTACATACTGTGTATCGTGTCGATGCTGGTACATACTGTATATCGTGTCAATGCGTGGTACATACTGTATATCGTGTCGATGCGGTACATACTGTAAATCGTGTCGATGCTGGGTACTACTGTTATCGTGTCAATGCTGGTACATACTGTATATCGTGTCAATGCTGGTACATACTGTATATCGTGTCGATGCTGGTACATACTGTATATCGTGTCGATGCTGGTACATACTGTGTATGGTGTCGATGCGGGTACATACTGTATATCGTGTCAATGCTGGTACATACTGTATATCGTGTCAATGCTGGTACATACTGTATAACGTGTCATGCTGGTACTACTGTATAACTGTCAATCTGGTACATACTGTATATCGTGTCAATGCTGGTACATACTGTATATCTTGTCAATGCTGGTACATACTGTATATCGTGTCAATGCTGGTACATACTGTATATCGTGTCAATGCTGGTACATACTGTATATCGTGTCAATGCTGGTACATACTGTAACTGTATATCGTGTCAATGCTGGTACATACTGTATACGTGTCAATGCTGGTACATACTGTATATCGTGTCAATGCTGGTACATACTGTATAACGTGTCAATGCTGGTACATACTGTATATCGTGTCAATGCTGGTACATACTGTATAACGTGTCAATGCTGGTACATACTGTATATCGTGTCAATGCTGGTACATACTGTATATCGTGTCAATGCTGGTACCTACTGTATAACGTGTCAATGCTGGTACATACTGTATATCGTGTCAATGCTGGTACATACTGTATATCGTGTCAATGCTGGTACATACTGTATAACGTGTCAATGCTGGTACATACTGTATATCGTGTCAATGCCGGTACATACTGTATATCGTGTCAATGCTGGTACATACTGTATATCGTGTCAATGCTGGTACATACTGTATAACGTGTCAATGCTGGTACATACTGTATATCGTGTCAATGCGGGTACATACTGTATAACGTTGTCAATGCTGGTACATACTGTATATCGTCAATGCTGGTACTACTGTATATCGTGCATGCTGTACATACTGTGTATCGTGTCAATGCTGGTACATACTGTGTATCGTGTCAATGCTGGTACATACTGTATATGTCTGTCAATGCTGGTACATACTGTTATCGTGTCAATGCTGGACATACTGTGTATCGTGTCAATGCGGGTACATACTGTATACGTGTCAATGCTGGTACATACTGTATATCGTGTCAATGCTGGTACTACTGTATATCGTGTCAATCTGGTACAACTGTATAACGTGTCAATGCTGGTACAATACTGTATACGTGTCAATGCTGGTACTACTGTATATCGTGTCAATGCTGGTACATACTGTAATCGTGTCAATGCTGGTACTATGTATATCGTGTCAATCTGGTACTACTGTATATCGTGTCGATGCCGGTACATACTGTATATCGTGTCAATGCGGTACATACTGTGTATCGTGTGTTTTGATGATATTTTATCATCGTTTACAATGCTGGTACAATACTGTATATCGTGTCAATGCTGGTACATACTGTATATCGTGTCATGCGGTACATACTGGTATGGTATCGTGTCAATGCTGGTACATACTGTATCTTGTCAATGCTGTACATACTGTAATTCGTTGTCAATGCTGTCAATGCTGGTACATACTGTATATCGTGTCAATGCTGGTACATACTGTATATCGTGTCAATGCTGGTACATACTGTGTATCGTGTCAATGCTGGTACATACTGTATATCAATGTCATGCCTGGTACATCTGTATATCATGTAAATGCTGGTACATACTGTTATCGTGTCAATGGGCTTTGGTACAATACTGTAATCGTTCAATGCTGGTACATACTGTATATCATGTCAATGCTGGTACATACTGTATATCATGTCAATGCGGTACTACTGATATCGTGTCATGTGGTACATACTGTTATCATGTCAATGCTGGTACATACTGTATATCGTGTCAATGCTGGTACATACTGTATATCATGTCAATCTGTACATACTGTATATCGTGTCAATGCGGGTACATACTGTAATATCGTGTCAATGCTGGTACATACTTATATATCGGTCATGCAGGTAACTACTGTATATCATGTCATGCTGGTACATACTGTATATCGTGTGATCAGGTACTACTGTATATCGTGTCAATGCTGGTACATACTGTGTATCGTGTCAATGCTGGTACATACTGTATATCATGTCAATGCTGGTACATACTGTATATCGTGTCAATGCTGGTACATACTGTAATATCATGTAATGCTGGTACATACTGTAATATGTGTCGATGCTGGTACATACTGTTATCGTGTCAATGCTGGTACATACTGTATATCATGTCAATGCGGGTACTACTGTATATCGTGTCGATGCATTACATACTGTATATCATGTCAATGCATGTACATACTGTTATCGTGTGAATGTGGTACATACTGTATATCGTGTCAATGCTGGTACTACTGTATATCATGTCAATGCGGGTACATACTGTATATCGTGTCGATGCTGGTACATACTGTGTAATCGTTTCAATGCTGGTACATACTGTATATCATGTCATGCGGGTACATACTGTATATCGTGTCGATGCAGGTACATACTGTATATCATGTCATGCGGGTACATACTGTATATCGTGTCGATGCTGGTACATACTGTATATCGTGTCAATGCTGGTACATACTGTATATCGTGTCAATGCTGGTACATACTGTATATCATGTCAATGCGGGTACATACTGTATATCGTGTCGATGCTGGTACATACTGTGTATCGTGTCGATGCTGGTACATACTGTATATCGTGTCAATGCGGTACATACTGTATATCGTGTCGATGCGGGTACATACTGTATATCGTGTCGATGCTGGTACATACTGTGTATCGTGTCGATGCTGGTACATACTGTGTATCGTGTCAATGCTGGTACATACTGTAATCGTGTCGATGCTGGTACATACTGTATATCGTGTCGATGCTGGTACATACTGTGTATCGTGTCGATGCTGGTACATACTGTATATCGTGTCAATGCTGGTACATACTGTATATCGTGTCAATGCTGGTACCTACTGTATAACGTGTCAATGCTGGTACATACTGTATAACGTGTCAATGCTGGTACATACTGTATATCGTGTCATGCTGGTCTACTGTATATCGTGTCGATGCAGGTACATACTGTATATCATGTCAATGCAGGTACATACTGTGTATCGTGTGAATGTTGGTACATACTGTATATCGTGTCAATGCTGGTACATACTGTATATCATGTCAATGCGGGTACATACTGTATATCGTGTCGATGCTGGTACATACGTGTATCGTGTCATGCTGGTACATACTGTATATCATGTCAATGCGGGTACATACTGTATATCGTGTCGATGCAGGTACTACTGTATACATGTCGATGCGGGTACATACTGTATATCGTGTCGATGCTGGTACATACTGTATATCGTGTCAATGCTGGTACAACTGTTATCGTGTCAATGCTGGTACATACTGTAATTCATGTCAATGCGGGTACATACTGTATATCGTGTCGATGCTGGTACATACGTGTATCGTGTCGATGCTGGTACATACTGTATATCGTGTCAATGCGGTACATACTGTATATCGTGTCGATGCGGGTACATACTGTATACGTTTGTCATGCTGGTACATACTGTGTATCGTGTCAATGCGGTACATACGTGTATCGTGTCAATGCTGGTACATACTGTATATCGTTCGATGCTGTACATACTGTATCGTGTCGATGCTGGTACATACTGTGTATCGTGTCGATGCTGGTACATACTGTATATCGTGTCAATGCTGGTACATACTGTATATCGTGTCAATGCTGGTACCTACTGTATAACGTGTCAATGCTGGTACATACTGTATAACGTGTCAATGCTGGTACATACTGTATATCGTGTCAATGCTGGTACATACTGTATAACGGTCAATGCGGCATCGTATCGTGCAATCTGGTACATACTGTATATCGTGTCAATGCTGGTACATACTGTATATCGTGTCAATGCTGGTACATACTGTATAACGTGTCAATGCTGGTACATACTGTATATCGTGTCATGCTGGTACATACTGTATATCGTCAATGCTGGTACATACTGTAATACGTGTCATGCTGGTAACAATGTATTGTCAATGCTGGTACATACTTATAACGTTCATGCTGGTACATACTGTATATCGTTGTCAATGCTGGTACATACTGTATATCGTGTCAATGCTGGTACCTACTGTATAACGTGTCATGCTGGTACATACTGTATATCGTGTCAATGCTGGTACATACTGTAATCGTGTCAATGCTGTACATAGGTATACGGTCATGCTGGTACATACTGTATATCGTGTCAATGCGGTACATACTGTATCTTGTCAATGCGGGTACATACTGTATATCGTGTCAATGCTGGTAACATACTGTAATAACGTGTCAATGCTGGTACATACTGTATATTCGTGTCAATGCTGGTACATACTGTATAACGTGTCAATGCTGGTACATACTGTATATCATGTCAATGCTGGTACATACTAGTATTCGTGTCAATGCTGGTACATACTGTGTATCGTGTCAATGCTGGTACATACTGTGTATCGTGTCAATGCTGGTACATACTGTATATCGTTCATGCTGGTACATACTGTGTATCGTGTCAATGCTGGTACATACGTGTATCGTGTCAATGCTGGTACTACTGTATACGTGTCAATGCTGGTACATACTGTATATCGTGTCAATGCTGGTACATACTGTATATCGTGTCAATGCTGGTACATACTGTATAACGTGTCAATGCTGGTACATACTGTATAACGTGTCAATGCTGGTACATACTGTATATCGTGTCAATGCTGGTACATACTGTATATCGTGTCAATGCTGGTACATACTGTATATCGTGTCAATGCTGGTACATACTGTATATCGTGTCGATGCCGGTACATACTGTATCGTGTCAATGCAGGTACATACTGTGTATCGTGTCAATGCTGGTACATACTGTATATCGTGTCAATGCTGGTACATACTGTATATCGTGTCGATGCCGGTACATACTGTGTATCGTGTCAATGCTGGTACATACTGTATATCGTGTCAATGCTGGTACATACTGTATATCGTGTCAATGCTGGTACATACTGTATATCGTGTCAATGCGGGTACATACTGTATATCGTGTCAATGCTGGTACTACTGTATAATCGGTTCAATGCTGGTACATACTGTATATCGTGTCAATGCTGGTACATACTGTATATCGTGTCAATGCTGGTACATACTGTGTATCGTGTCAATGCTGGTACATACTGTGTATTGTGTCAATGCTGGTACATACTTTATATCGTGTCAATGCTGGTACATACTGTATATCGTGTCGATGCTGGTACATACTGTATATCATGTCAATGCTGGTACATACTGTATAGCGTGTCAATGCTGGTACATACTGGATATCATGTCAATGTTGGCAGCTGAAAGGATAAATGGTAATACTCAGCTGGCACTGAAAGTGTTAATGGCAATACTTTGGGGGATGTGCTGGCACTGAAAGTGTTAATACTGTAGCAATACTCTGGAAAAGTGCTGGCACTGAAAGTGTTATTAGGAAAGTCTGCTGGCACTGAAGGGTTAATGGTAATACTCTGCTGGCACTGAAGGGTTAATGGTAATACTCTGCTGGCACTGAAGGGTTAATGGTAATACTCTGCTGGCACTGAAGGGTTAATGGTAATACTCAGTTGGCACTGAAGGGTTAATGGTAATACTCTGCTGGCACTGAAAGTGTTAATAGCAACAATCTGGGGAAGACTGCACTAAGGGTTAGAGGGAATGTCCACCCCTTATAAATAAAATGAATATATTATGCCTGACCCCCATAACCTAGTTTTTGTTTTGATAAAATATATGTACTCCCAGTAAAAGAAATCGTACTTACCAGCTCCTTGATGCACCACCGTGGCTCTCTGGCCCATCCAGGTAAGGCAGTGATGTCATAGCCAAACACTGATTGCCATTCCTGGATGAGCCTCCACTGCGGCTGCTCGGAAACACAAAAAGAACAGAGCAGCTGCAGTGGAGAGGGTGGAGAGACAGGAAGTGGCGGTGGATTGCGATCTTGTAAGTATGATATATTACATTTTTTTTTAATAAGGGGTGGACATTCCCTTTAATGGCACTAAAAGAGTTAAACATCTTAGATCTCCCCGAAATTTCCCTGTTCTGCCCTACCCTGCTACTTTTTCATGCCACATGGCTGGAAACACTGGGGGAGAACACCTGCGCCACTTCTGAAACCTATCCTGTCCTTCCAATCTGTATTTCATTGGTAGAGATGGCATAGGACTCCAACTCGAACCCGAGTTTGAGCCGAACTTTCGAGTTCCGGACGGACCCGGACTTCTTGAAGTATCCCGGACTCGGACTTTCGATATTTCCCGGACTTTCGATGATTTATCGAATCTTAGACCGTTCGAGCGGTCGAAGATTTGATAAATCATCGAATTTAAAAAAAAATGCCCACATGTCCAAAATCACCCAATGGCAGCTAATTTGAGCATTGCCAGCACCCTGGGTATAAAAGGCAATGCCACCAGTGCCATTTTGTCAGTGTGTTGGAGTGTGTTTAGTGGAGACCTGACAGTGTAGGAGTTGGAGAGAGATTTTTGCTCTTTTTGAGCTTTCTGTGTGTGGATTTCAGCGTGGTGGTTTAGCTCTTATAGTTACCCACCACCTTTTAGAGGTCTAGGTCTCCTGTTTTTTTGTTTGTTTCTGTATCTGTGTGTCAGCGTCTGTGTGTTTGTGTAACTGACAGTGCTACATTTAGCAGCAATGAGCAGCTTTTGCTGTTTGATCTGCTGTTTGCTGTCAGTTGTGTCTGTCATATTTGTGCTTTTAGTGTAGTGTTTTTTTGTTAGTGAAAAAAAAGCTTTGTGTTTATTTGTTTGCTTCTGTGTGTGTTACTGTGTTTTGTCCTCTGTGTCGTTTTGTCGCTTGGTCATTTGTGTTTGTGTGTGTATATATATATATATATAAATATATATACTTTTTTTGTAAAAATTTGGGAGAGGAAAATGCCTGGCAGGGCAAGAGGGAGAGCCAGGAGCAGGGGTGCTTCTGCACGTGGAGGGAGAGGAAAGCCTACTGAAGGCTCTGGCCAGGAGCTACCTGGCCCTTCGCAGGGTAGACGGGTGTCTATACCCAATATGTTTAGGGGTAGCCGTGCTAGGGCTATCCCTTCTGATCAAGGAAGGCGGGTAGTAGAGTGGATTACCCAGCCTTCCTCATCCACCTCCTCACAGGTACAGAGCAGCTGAGCTGCTACTGTAGATACTGTGCCTGCTCCTTCCTCACCTGAGGCTCCTACTGTGGACATGGACTCTGATCCTCTTTATCAGGAGTTCGTTGCCCACATGACCACTACTTTCGGGGATCCGGAGGAGGAGTCTCAGGATATGTTTTCGCACACTATGTGTGGGGCGGAGAAAAGTGCTCCGTGCACAGGGGGACAGGAGGCTGATGATGTCACGCAGCAGTCCATGAGCAGCCAGGGAACTATTGTAGGGGGTGAGGTCCCAGATGCTGCTGCTGCTATTAGAAACACAGCCTCCAGTATTGAGGAGGTGGACGTGGACGATGAGGTCACCGATCGTTCATGGGTGCCACAAGTGAGAGAGGGGGATAGTGTCTCTGAGGGGGAGCCCTCAGAGTGCGAGCACGAGCCTGAATCCAGAGTGCTGCTCGTGGAGGTACGGCACCAATGCCACCTGGTGCCAGTGCCCCACAACGGCAGGTGACCTCTGCTCCAGTGCGTGCCGGTGGCTCTGCTGTATGGGAGTTCTTCTTATTGGCTCCCGGTGACAACACGGTTGCAGTGTGCAGTCTGTTCCTGCAGCGTGTTAGCCATGGGAAGAATGCAGCAACTCTGGCCACCTCTTCTATGAGGAGGCATATAATGCTCCACCACTTTGCCCGGTGGGAGCAGCGGTCAGGGAATGTGCAGGCACCCGCGCGTTCCCTACCTCGTGCCCAGGTAGCCACTGTTCCTCCTCCCCCTCCGGCCCCATCAGCTGCTTTCTTGGTGGAAGTTAGGGAGGAGAGACAGCCTTTGGCCCCAGCACGCAGTGTTAAGAGGCCTCTTGACACTGCTGCTGGGTCGTCAGGTATAATGCAGGTCTCTCTTCCCCAGTTGTTGGAGCGGAGGAAGAAAGAAGGCAGTACCAGCCTTGCATGACCATCTGCAGGGCAATATATCTGCTTCGCTGGACCACAGTGTGGGCAAGAGTGTCCACATTACTATGGGCGCGTGGTCCAGCAAGTACAGCCGGGGGCGGTATGTCTCATTTACCGCCCAGTGGGCCATTCTGCTAGCCGGCAGACGGGGTGAGATGGTGGTACCACCACTTATTGGTGATACACCAGTCTCCACCCCCATCATATGCCTAATATTTTTATTTGCACCCTCTGAAAAAGATACTAAAGATATTTGCATATAAATATTCCTTGAGACAATCATTTGGATTTTATCTGTAGTACTGATCTGGACTCAGCATTATATAACAGTTGCAAACACAAATTCTACTAATATATCCTCTTTATGCACAAGACATTACATGACACTTTTACCAGAGGTATTTACAAATGGGTAGTGAATTATGTATGCACATGGGGGGGGTTAAGCATGGGTACAGACTGTATCTCGTGTCAATGCTGGTACATACTGGATATGTTGTCAATGCTGGTACATATGTATAACGTGTCAATGCGGGTACATTACTGTATATTCGTGTCAATGATGGTACATATGTATTTATCGTTGTCAATTCTGGTACTACTGTTAAACGTGTCAATGCTGGTAATACTGTATATCGTGTCAATGGGGGTACATACGGTATAACGTGTTGTCAATTGCTTCGGTACATACTGTATATCGTGTCAATGCGGTACATTTACTGTATATCGTGTCAAGGCTGGTTACCTACTGTATACGTGTCACATGCTGGTACATACTGTATATCGGTCCAATGTTGGTACGTAATACTGTATATCGTGGTAAAATGCTGGGGGTACATTCTGTATAACGGTGTCAATGCTGGTACATACTGTATAGCGGTCAATGCCGGGGATACATACTGTATATCGTGGTCAATGCTGGTAATACTGTAGATCGTGTCAATGCTGGTTACATACTGTATAACGTGTCAATGTGGGTCATACTTGTATATCGTGTCAATGATGGTACAACTGTATAACGTGTCAAATGTGGTACATACTGTCTATATGTCAATGCTGGTACATACGGTATATCGTGTCAAGGCTGGTACATAATTGTATCGTGGGGGGGCAATGCGGGGAAGTGAATGTGGGATAGTGGGCAAGCATTCTCCTTTGCATTCGTCTGAGGAAGAGGGGGAGGAAGAAAGGAAGAGGATTGAAGGGGAACGAAGGGGAAAGGGAAGAAGGGACAGGGGGAAACTGGGAAAGAGGGAAACGAGGGCGAGGCAAGAAAGGAAGGGGAGCGGTGGGGGGAAAGGAGAAGGAGGTGGGGGAGGGCAAGTTGCTGTTCCATGGGGCGGGGTGGAGCTTTTTTCTCTACTGGACCTGTACTCCATTTGGGTTTCTTCTCAATTTCTTTTTTCAATGCTGGTACATATGTATATCGTTGTCAATGCTGGTACAACTGTGTATCGTGTCAATGCTGGTACATACGGGGTATCGGGTCAATGCTGAGTACATAATGTATACGTGTCAGCATGCTGGTAAATACTGTAATCGTTGTCAAGGCTGGTACATACTGTATATCGGTTCAATGCTTGGTACATACTGTTATAACGGTGTCAATGCTGGTACATACTGTGACGTGTCAATGCTGGGTACATATGTTATATCGGTCAATTGCTGCGTACATATGGATATGGTCAATGCGGGTTACCCATACTGTATATCGTTGTCAATGCTGGTACATACGGTATATCGTGTAGATTGCCACTCGGGAAATACTGTATATCGGGTCAATGCAGGTTACATACGGGGTATCGTTGTCAATGATGGTACATAATGTATATCGGTCAATTGCTGGTACATACTGTATATCGTGTCGATGCCGTAACATTACTGTGTATCGTGTCAATGCTGGTACATACGGTATATAGTGTCAATGTAGTACATACGGTATATCGTGTCAAATGCGGATACATACTGTATATCGTGTCAATGCGGGTACATACTGTATATCGTGTCATGCTGGGGTACCTACTGTATATCGTGTCAATGCTGGGAATACTGTATTGTGTCAATGCTGGGACCATACGGGATATATCGTCAATGCTGTACTACTGGTATCGGTCAATGCTGGTACACTGTTGTATTGTGTCAATCGGGTACATACTTATATCGTGTACAATGAGGGACATACTGTATACGTGTCGAGGCTGGTTAAATTACTGTATATCATAGTCAATGCTGGTACATTTACGTATAGCGTGTCAATGCTGGTACACTTATGGATATCATGGTCAATTTGGCAGCTGAAAGGATAAATGTAATACTCAGCTGCACTGAAAGTGTTAAGCAATACTTTGGGGGGATGTGCTGGAAACTGAAAGTGTTAAATACTGTAGCAATACTCTGGAACGTGCGGCATGAAAGTGTTATTAGGAAAGTCTGATGGCACTGAAGGGTTATGGTAATACCTTGATGGCACTAAGGTTTTTAATTGGAATGACTCTGCTGCACTGAAGGGTTACTGGTAATTTACTATGCGGCATGAAGGGTTAATGGTAATACTCAGTTAGGCACTGAAGGGTTAATGACGTATACTCTGTCGAGCACTGAAAGTGTGTTATAGCAACCATCTGGGGAAGACTGCCATAAGGGTGTTAGAGGGAAGTCCAACCACGTTATATAAGCATATATTATGTCCTGACCCCCAGTAACGTGTTTTTGTTTTGATAAAATGATATGGTACTCCCAGTAAAAGAAATCCGTACTCCCAGCTCCTGTGATGCACCACCGTGGCTCTAGTTCTGGCCCATCCAGCGTAAGGCAGTGATGTTCATAAGCCAAACATGATTGCCATCGCCGGATGAGCCCTCCACTGCGGCTGTCGGAAACACAAGGTAAAAAAAAGAAAAAAAACAGAGCCAGCTGCAGTGGAGAGGTGGAGAGACAGGACAAGTGCGGTGGATGCGATCTTGTAAGTATGATATATTACTTTTTTAATAAGGGGGAACGTGGAACATTCCCTTTATGGCACTAAAGCAGTAAACATCTTAGATCTCCCGAAATTCCCTGTTCTGCCCTACCCTGCAATATTTTATGCCACATGGCTGGAAAACACTGGGGGAGGAACACGGACCCGACACTTCTGAAACCTATCCTGTCCTTACAATCTGTATTTCATTGGTAGAGATGCATAGGGACTCCAACTCGAACCGGTGAGCGAACTTTCGAGTTCCGGCGGACCGGACCTTCTTGAAGTATCCGGACTCGGACTTTCGATATTTCCACGGACTGGTCGAAATGAATTTACGAATTTCAGGACCGTTCGAGCGGACTCGAAGATTTGATAAATATGCCGATATTAAAAAAAAATGCCAATGTCCAAAATCACCAATGGCATAGCTATTTGAGCATTGCCAGCACTGGGTATAAAAGCAATGCCACAGTGCCAATTTGTCAGTGTCTGATTGAGTGTGTTTAGTGGAGACCTGCAGTGAGGAGTTGGAGAGATTTTGCCTCTTTTTGAGCTTCTGTGTGTGGATTTCAGCGTGGTGGTTGTAGCTCTATAAGTTACCACAACTTTATGAGGGTATAGCGTCTCCTGTTTTTTTTTTGTTTCTGTTATCTGTAGATGGTCAAGCGTTCTGTGTTTTGTAAATGACAGTGCCTAATTAGCAGACAATGAAGCAGCTTTCGCTGATTTGGACTCTGTGTTTGCTGTCAAAGTTGTGTCTGTCATATTGTGTGCTTTTAGTTATAGTGTTTTTTGGTAGTGAAAAAAAAGCTTTAGGTGAGTTATTTTTGCATTCTGTGTGTGTTACGTGTGTTTTGTCCTCTGTGTCGCTTTGTCGCTTTGGTATCATTTTGATGTTGTGGTGTATATATATATATATATAATATATAATTATTTTTAGTAACAATTTGGGAGCGGAAAAGGGGAAAATGCCTGGAGGGCAAGAGGGAGAAGCACAGGAGAGGGGTGCTCTGCACGTGAGGAGAGGAGAGGAAAGCCTACTGAAGGCTATGGCCAGGAGCACCTGGCCCTTCGCAGGGTAGACGGGTTGATCTTGTCTACCCAATATGTTTAGGGGTAGCCGTGCTAGGGCTATCCTTCGATCAAGGAAGGCGGGTGGTAGTAGAGTGGATTACCAGCCTCCTCATCCACCTCCTCACAGGTACAGAGCAGCTGAGCTGCTACTGTAGATACTGTGCCTGCTCCTTCCTCACCTGAGGATCCTACTGTGGACATGGACTCTGATCACTTATCAGGAGTGCAGTTCGTGCCCACATACCACTACTTTCGGGGATCCGGAGGAGGAGTCACAGGATATGTTTTCGCACACTATGTGTGGGGCGGAGAAAAGTGCTCCGTGCCACAGGGGGACAGGAGCTGATGATGTCACGCAGCAGTCATGAGCAGCCAGGGAACTATTGAGGGGGGGTGACGGCCAGATGCTGCTGCTGCTATTAGAAACACAGCTCCAGTATTGAGGGAGGTGGACGTGGGACGATGAGGGATCACGATGTTCATGGGTGCCACAAGTTGAGAGAGGGGGATAGTGTCTCTGGGGGGACCCTCAGAGGCGAGCACGAGCCTGAATCCAGAGTGCTGCTCGTGGAGGTACGGCACCAATGCCCACCTGGTTGCCAGTGCCCACAACGGCAGGTGACCTCGCTCCAGTGCGTGCCGGGTGGCTATGCTGTATGGGAGTTCTCTTATTGGCTCCCGGTGACAACACGGTTGCAGTGTGCAAGTCTGTTTCCGCAGCGTGTTTAAGCCCATGGGAAGAATGCAGCAACTTGGCCCACTTTCTATGGAGAGGAACATAATGCTCCACCACTTTGGCCGGGTGGGAGCAGCGGTCAGGGAATGTGCAGGCACCGCGCGTTCCCTACCTCGTGCCCAGGTAGTAGCCACTGTTCTCCTCCCCCTCCGGCCCCATTCAGTGCTTTTTCTGGTGGAAGTTAGGGAGGAGAGGACAGCCTTGGCCCCAGCACGCAGTGTTAAGAGGTCCTCTGACACTGCTCTGGGTTCGTCGGTATAATGCAGGTCTCTCTTCCCCAGTTGTTGGAGCGGAGGAAGGAAAGAAGGCAGAGTACCAGCCTTGCATGACCATCTGCAGGGCAATATATGGCTTGCTGGACCACAGTGTGGGCAAGAAGAGTGTCCACATTTACTATGGGCGCTGTGGTTCAGCAAGTACAGCGGGGGGGTATGTCTCATTACGCCAGTGGGCCATTCTGCTAGCCGGCAGACGGGGTGAGATGGTTGGTACCACCACTTATTGGTGATACACCGTCTCACACCCCATCATATGCCTAATTTTTTTTATTTGCACCCTCTGAAAAAGATACTAAAGATATTTGCATATAAATATTCCTTGAGCACATCATTGGATGTTTATCTGTGAGTATGATCTGGACTAGAAATTATATAACAGTTGCCAACACACAATTCTACAAATATTCTCTTTAGCCACAAGACATTACATGGACACTTTTACCAGACGGGTATTTACAAATGGGTAGTGAATTATGTATGCACACAGGGGGGGGTAGATTTGTGTCACCCATCCACCATTTCAGACTAACAAGCATGTCACCCGATAACTGTCTTACAAATTGCAGGAGGTATTTTCAAAGAACAAGTGAATGAGTTAAACTAAAGGTTAAAAAATAGTTCAAATCAGAACCAATCCTTCAGTCAAAATATAAAGTCTCACCAATAAAAGCTTAATTTCCCATGTTAAGGTATGGGACAAGTGTAATCATGGGCCCCGCAAGTGTCTTTTGAATGTCCATTTCGATAGGCAGCCCAAAACAGCCGTTTAGAAAATGCTTCTGTGCCACGAATACACACATGCAATCGCAAGGCCCATGGCTGTCATACACAGGCCCCCGTGATCGCATGTGTGTATGGGTCTTAAGATAAGGATAATAAAAAACAATGAGAGAAAATACAGAAAGATTTAAAAGAGAATAAGATGGAGAAAAGAATAGGGATAGAGAACAAGAAAGGGAACATGAGGCAGAACAAGAAGAGGAATAGGGGCGAGAACAAGTAAAAGACTAGGTGAGAGAACCAGATAGAGAAATAGAAGAGAGAACAAGATAGAGAATAGGTGAGATAACTAGATAGAGAATAGGAGGAGAGAACAAGATAAAGGACTAGGTGAGATAACTAGAGAGAGATAGGAGAGAGAACAAGATAGAGAATAAGGAGAGAGAACAAGACAGGAAATAGCAGAGAGAACCAGATAGAGCATATAAGAGAGAACCAGAAAGAGAACATGATACAGAACAAGAAAGAGAATAGGGGAGAAAACCAAGATAGGACTAGGGGAGAGAAACAAGATAGATAATAGGAGAGAGAATGAGATAGAGAAACAGGAGAGAGGAACAAGATAGAGAATAGTAGAAAGCACAAGAAAGAGAACAAGGAAAGATATTAGGGGATAGAAAAGATAGAGGCAGGATAGAGGCTAGGGAGAGAACCAGATAGAGATTGGAGAGAGAGAAACAAAATAGAGAATACAGAGGAGAGAAAAGGAAAAGAAAACAAGATAAAGAACAGGAGAGAGAACAAGAAAGAGAACATGAGCGAGGTACACAAAAGAGAAAAAGATAGAGAATAAGATAGAGAACAAGATAGAGAACAAGAAAGAGACTAGGGGAGAGAACCAGATTAGAGGCATAGAAGCGAGAACAAGATAGAAATAGGAGAGAGAACAAGATAGAGCATAGGATAGAGAAAAGGATGAGAGAACAAGACGAGAGAAAGGAGGGAGACAACACAAGAGAAAAATGAGAGAGAACAAGATGAAAATATGAGAGAGAACGAGATAGAGAATAGGAGAAGATAACAAGATAGAGCATAGGATAGAGAAAAGGAAGAGAACAAGGAGAGAAGAGACAAAAGAGAGAGAAACGGGGAGACAACACGAGAGAGAAAATGAGAGAACAAGATCGAAAATATGAGAGAGAACGAGATAGAGAATAGGGAGAGCGAATGAGATAGAGAATAGGAGAACAAATAGAGGAATATGAGAGAATAGGAAAGAACACAAAATAGAACAAGATAGAGAATAAAAGGAGAACATGATAGAGAATAGGAGAGAGAACAAGATAGAGAACAAGAAGAGAATAGGGAGAAAAACAAGATAGAGCATAGGAGAGAGAAAAAGATAGAGAAAAGGAGAGAGAACAAGATAGAGAAAATGAGAGAGAACAAGATAGAATAGGATAGAGATAAAGAACATGATGAGTAGGAGTAGGAGAGAGAATGAGATAGAGAATAGGGGAAAAAAACAGATAGAGACTAGGGGAGAGCAGATAGAGCATAGAAAAGAGAACAAGATAGAGCATAGGAGCAAGAACAAGAGTAGAGCACAGGAGAGAACAAGATAGAGCATTAGGAGAGAGACGAGATAGAAAATAAGAGAGAGAATAGGAAGAGAACAAGATAGAGAATAGTGAAAGCACAAGAAAGGAGAACATGAGAGAGAACAAGAAGAGGAATAGGGAGAGGAGAGAACCAGATAGAGAATAGGAGGAGAGAAGAAAAATAGAGAGAATAGGAGAGAGATCAAGAGAGAAAATAGGAAAAAAAACAAGATAGAGAACAAGAAAGAGAACATGAGTGGTACACAAAAGAGAACAAGAGAGAGAATAGGAAAGAGAACAAAACAGGAAAAATAAGAGAGGACAAGATAGAGGAATAGAACAGAGAAGAGAAGGAGAAGACAGATAGGAATAATCGGAGAAACAAGATAGAGAATAGGAGAGAGAGCAAGATAGAGAATATGAGAGGAACAAGAGTTAGAGAATAGGAGAGAACAAGATAGAGAATAGGAGAGAGAACAAATAGAGAATAGGGAAGAGAACAAGAGAGAGAATAGGAAAGAGAATAAGAGAGAATAGGAAAGATAACAAAATAGAGAACAGGAGAGAGAACAAGATAGAGAACATGAGAGAGAACAAGAAAGAGAACATAAGAGAGAACAAGAAGAGAACATGAGCGAGAACCCAAGAGGGAGAGAGAGCAAGATAGAGAATATGAGAGAGAACAAGTTAGAGAATAGGAGAGAACAAGATAGAGACTAGGGGAGAGAACAAGATAGAGAATAGGGGAGAGAACAAGAGAGAGAATAGGAAAGAGAAACAGATAGAGAAAGAGAGGGGACACATTGCGCGGAGAAAAGATAGAGAATAAAATAGAAACAAGATAGAGAATAAGTGAGAAACAGATAGAGAATAGAAAAAAAGAAATAAAATAGAAAATAAGAGCGAGCACAAGATAGAGAATAGGAGAGAGAACAGATAGAGAATAGGAGAGAGAACAAGATAGAGAATTGAAGAGGAACAGAAGAGAGAAGAGAAGAGAACAAGATGAGAATAGGGATGAGACAAGATAGAGAATAGGAGAGAGAAACAAGATAGAGAATAGGAGGAGAGAAACCAAGAAAAAAAATAGGAAAGAGAAAAGAAGAGAGTGACTGGGTGAGAACAATATAGAGAATGAGTAGAGTGCGCAAGAAAGAGACTAGGGGAGGAGAACAAGAGATAGAGACTAGGGGAGGAGAAACAGATAGAGATAGAAGAGAGGAAACAATAGAGAATAGGAGAGAGAACAAGAGAGAGAATAGGGAAAGAAAAACAGAAACAAAATAGAGAGAAGAAGAAAAAAGATAGAGAACAGGAGAGAGAAACAAGAAAGAGGAACATGAGAGAGAACAAGATAGAGAACAGGAGGGAGAACAAAGAAGAAGAAAACATGAGAGAGAACACAAAAGAGAACAAAGATAGGGAAGAGAGAAAAGAGAGAGAATGGAAAAAGAACAAAATAGAAAATAGAGAGAGGACAAGATAGAGGATAGGAGAGGAGAACATAGGGAGAACAAGAAAGAAAAATAGGAGAGAAAACAAGATAGAGAATAGGAGGAGAGAAAAAGATAGAGAATATGAGAGCGAACAAGGTAGAAGAATAGGAGAGAGGAGATAGAGAATAGGAGAGAGAACAAAAATAGAGAATAGGGGAGAGAACAAGAGAGAGAATATGAAAGAGAATAAGAGAGAGACTAGGAAAGAGACAAGATAGAGAACAGGAGAGAGAACAAGATAGAGAACAGGAGAGAGAACATGAGCGAGAACAAGATATAGAACAGGAGAGAGAACATGAGCGAGAACAAGATAGAGAATAAGGGGAGAACAAGATAGGAATAAGGGAGAACAAGATAGAGAATAAGAGAGAACAAGCATAGAGAATAAGAGAGAACAAGATAGGAATTAAAAGACACAACATTAGTGAATAGGAAAGAGAACAAGAGAGAGAATGGAAAAAGAATAAAAATAGAAAATAAGAGAGAGGACAAGATAGAGAATTGGAGAGAGAAACAAGATAGAGAATGGAGAGGAGAACAAGATAGAGAAAGGAGAGAGAAAAGATAAGAATAGGAAAGAGAACAAGAGAGTGACTAGGAGAGAAAAGGATAGAGAATAGTAGTGCACAAGAAAGAGAATGAGGAGAGAAGAGAGAACAAGAAAGAGACTAGGGGGAGAGAGAACAAGACAGAGGACTAGAGGAGGAGAAACCAGATAGAGAATAGGAAAGAAAACAAAATAGAGAGAAGAAGAGAAAACAAGGATAGACGAACAGGAGAGAGAACAAGAAAGAGAACATAGAGAGAACAGAAGAGAACAGGAGGGAGAACAAGAGAGAGAAAACATGGAGAGAAACAAGATAGAGAACAGGAGGGAGAACAAGAAGAGAACATGAGAGAGAACACCAAGAAGAGAACAAGATAGAGAATAAGAAAGAAACAAGAGAGAGAATAGGAAAAAGAACAAATAGAAAATAAGAGAGAGGACAAGATAGAGGATAGAGAGAGGAACATAAGGGAGAGAACAAGAAAGAAAATAGGAGAGAAAACAAGATAGAGAATAGGAGAGAGAATATGAGAGAGAACAAGTTAGAGAATAGGAGAGAGGAAGATAGAGAAATAGGAGAGAGAACAAAATAGAGAATAGGAAAAGAATAAAATAGAAAAATGAGAGAGATGACAAGATAGAGAATGAGGAAAGAGAATAAGAGAGAGATAGAAGAAAAGAGAACAAGATAGAGAACAGGAGAGAGAACATGAGCTGAGGAACAAGATAGAGACGAGGAAGAGAGGAACATGAGCGAGAAACAAGATAGAGAATAAGAAGAACAAGATAGAGAATAAAATAGAACAACATAGAGAAAGGAGAGAGAAAAAGATAGAAAATAGGGAAAAGAATAAAATAGAAAATGAGAGAGATGACAAAGATAGAGAATTGGAGAGAGAACAAGATGAGAATAGGAGAGGTGCAAGAAAAGAGAAACATGAGAGAGAACAAGAAAGAGAATAGCGGGAGAGAACAATAGAGACTAGGGGGAGAGAACAAAATAGGAATAGGAGAGAGAACAAGAGGAGAGAATAGGAAGAGAACAAAATAGAGAGCAGAAGAGAAAAACCGAAAAAGAACATGAGAGGAGAACACAAGAGAGAACAAGATAGAGAATAAGATAGAAACAAGAGAGAGGATAGGGAAAAAGAACAAAATAGAAAAACGAGAGAAAACAAGATATAGAAGGAGAGAGAAGAGGAGAACAAGATAGAGAATAGGAGAGGAGAAACAAGTAGAGAATATGAGAGAGAACAAGATAGAGAATAGGAGAGAGCAAAGATAGAGAATAGGAGAGAGAAACAAGTTAGAGAATAGGACGGAGAGAAGCGAAGATAGAGAATAGGAGAGAGGAACAAGAATGCGAACATGGAGAGAGAATAAGAAGAGAAGTAGGGGAGAAGAACAAGAGAGCGACTAGGAGAGAAGACAAACAGAGAATAGGAGAGAGAACAAGATATAGAACAGAGAGAGAACAAGATAGAGAAGAGAGAGAGAAACAAGATAGAGAATAAGATAGAGAATAGGGTGAGAGAACAAGAGAGAGAATAGAAGAGAGAACAAAAATAGAGAATAGGAGAGAGAACAGTTAGAGAAAAAAGAGACAAGATAGAGAATAAGAGAGAGAACATGAGAGAGGACAAAAAAGAGAATAGGGGAGAGAGAACCAGATAGAGACTAGGAGAGAGAGAACACAAGTAGAGGAATAGGAGAGAACATGAGAGAGAACTCAGAGAGAACAAGATAGAGAATATGAGAGAGGACAAGTTAGAAAATAGAGAGAGAACAAAATAGAAAATAGGAGAAACAAGATAGAGAAAATGAGGAAGAACAAGACAGGAGGATGAGAGAGAGGCCAAAATTGGAAATAAGGGAACAAGATAGAGAATAGGAGAGAAAAAACATAATAGAGAATATGAGCGAAAAATTAGAGTTAAAGAGAGAGCAAGATAGAGAAAACGAGAGAGACAAGATAGAGAATAAGACGAAAACAGATAGAGAAAGGAGAGAGAAACAAGAAAGAGAAACAGGAGAGGAAAAAAAAGAAAGAGAACAAGATAGAGAATATGAGATGAGAACAAAAACAAGAATAGGCAAGAGAGTAAGATAAAGAATAGGAAAGAAATAAGATAGAGAACAGAGAAACAATAGATAGAGAATAAGAGGGATAGGAGAGCAGACCTGAAGGACTGTAAATTATTAGGGAGGATACAACAAGGACGATAGAGAAGGGGAAAACTTGGGAGAAAATGCAGGGATAAAGCCAGTTAGAATGAAAGCAAAAACAGGGCAGGGAATGATAAAATAACCCAACTCTTTGAAAAACATGTAATTCTATGGTAAGCAAAATATCTAAATAAATAACCAATAAATACCTCCCTTTTCTTTTAAGGTTGTGTTGGGAGCTGGGTAATGTTATAGGGAAACATGTAGCGATGTAAAAACATTTACAAAGAACTTTTCAGGCGGGGTCCATGGGAGCCATTACAATGGAACAAAAGGAGTTTAAGGACATTTGCCGGGAAAAAGGAAACCCTTATCACTAATGAGGGGGACAGAAGGGCAAACTGAGGTTAAAGACAATAAGAAAGGGAAGGGCAGAAGGGAAAGAAAAGAAGCAAATAGAAAAAAGACAAGGGCTGCAGAAAAGTGTGGAAAGGAAAAATAAACGTGATATAAAGGGTCAAGTGGAAGAGCAGGAAATGATTGCCTGTTAAAGATTAAAACTGCTAATTTCCTTAGAAAGGCTATTTAATTGCTGTGTATTTAGGACTGCTGCTTCCTTCCATCTAACAGTGAGACGCAATTATCTTCACACTCATCCAGCATAGAAAGCTAAAATACATATCTCTAATAAAAAAACATGCACATTTCACCCTTTTATCCGGGCTAATGCGTTTTTATGTTTAAAAATAATGGCTCAGTATTGACCCACAACAATGTGTAGGTTGCGGGTGGAAAATACCACTTTAGTTGCCAATGTTATGTATGATACCAAAGCGGTAGCAAAATATTGAGACTGCATTAAGAGAGTTGCCAATTTTGTGACAACAATCCTTAAATATAAAAATGGCGCAACAACCGTCGTGGGGTAAAATACAAATACTTGATGGTATTTGTGACTGTGGGGTACACCAAAGGCCCACACTTGCAGTCTTTAATTATAAACTACAGTAGTTTAAGCTTACCATTGTAAAATCTGTTGTGGTTTGAACCTCCTGTACAGCACATGTAATGGGCAGTGATGCAAATTCTGTATCAGTAATGACCTAACTTCCGAGCTGGGAGAGTCAAGGGAGGGCAGGGGCAGATATCTTGGAAACATCACAGTCACAAAGGAGTAAACAATAGAAATTAGAAAAAGAATGAATTGTGGGGTCTAATGGGTCTTCTGGATTTTAAATTTGACTTTTGCTTTGTCTGTAGTATCAGGCATGATGGAATTAGAACTTTTGAACTTGAAGAATGCAAACTGTTTTTCATTGAGAAACAAAGGCACTTGTTTTTTTGTTTAAGTTTAATTTTACAGGTTTTAGCAATTTCTATACAAAAAATTAAACATGAAACACAGCATTTCATTGTGAAACCAATGACAGGTGTTTTTATTTCCTGGAAACAGTATGCAAGTATCAAATGAGAAATATTACTGCATTAGGCACAAGTGGTCATAGAAATACAGAGCGCTGGTTAGATCACAGGTGGTAATGATCCACTCTCTCCAATAGGGTTTGTGAATATGCAGGGGAATAGTATCAGGGAAGAAAGGTAAAATGGGTTTAACCACAGATTCATAGGAAATTAATAATAAAACAGGGGGTTAGAGTTATAAAGTAAAACTGATAGTTAAGTGACTGGAACAAGGACTGTAGACCAGAATGATTCCATATTGGCAGCAAATATATTCACCCAGGAAATAGTAGAAGCATGGGTTAGGTTAAAAAATAGAACCCTTCACAAAGATTAGAGTCTGTGGCTTACATAAAATTCAGAAATGCTGGGTTGCTGGAACTGCCCGTTTTGATGATTTGCCCCATTACACCTGTCCAATGGCACTTTGTTCTGGAAGGAAACACTACTCTGAATGTAACTCAATAACATTGATTTTGCAATTAAATGAATTGCCCTATTGATGTCAGATTTCTCCCGTGGTGACACAGGCAGTTGTAAGGGTTGTGAAAACACGAGCAGTAAGAGATGATAGGACAACTAGTGGTTATATCTCTGATTAAAGATATGTAAATCAGCTGTCACTCATATTGATTCAGGTGCAAATTCATTAGACAACCTGAAAAATGCAGCCAATACTCCTATTGGGAACCTCTGTATAGATCTGTATAGATTGACATTGCTCATCACTAATGCAGACCTCTTGCTGAAGGACACTGTATAAAGCACAAATGCATAAAACCTTGATTGGCTGAAGATGAACATGATTTCGTGCAATCACTACTACACAGTGAAGTTTAAACATGTTATGTGACTGTAAAAGAAAATAATAAATCATATCAGTATTCAGGTTATTGCACTATTTATGGTGTTAAAATAACAGTTAAGTATATAAACCTCATGAGAAGTTAGAGGAAACATTCAGGGCCATGTACGGAGAGCCGTTATTGGCTTTTTCTGTCTTAAAGCAGTAATCCATGTAACAAGGGTTAACGTTGATTTTAAGTCATAAACTTACGGCAGTATGCAAAAAGCTGTATTGCGCAACTGCTGCAAGGCTATGTACTGAGCTAATAACGTCTCTTTAAGACAGAAAACTTTAACCCCAGCAGATAAATGGCATTACAGTTGGAATGGGGAACACATTACTGACCTCTTATTTTGGCCACATTGTAATGATGATTAGAGGTGTAATTTTCCAAAATTCATTCAACTATCTATCTATCTATCAATCTATTCTATATTTTATCTATTAAAGGACAACAATATCAAAAAAAATACATACCCCCATTACATGTCAACCACATCCAGCAGCTGAAATTCATTACTCTATTCAACTATGTGCCTTCCCTTAGATATCACACAGAAAGATGAGTGCTAAAAGCCCGCCCCTAGATGGGGAGGGCTGCATACTTTACTCTTTTGAAAGAAGTTTAAAAAAAAAATTCATTATGGCAATACAGTTATCCTTTAATTGTCTATCTATCTATCCATCTATCATCTAAATATCTACTTTATCTATCATCTATTTATACTATCGATTCTATATATTATCTATCTATCTATCTATACATCTATAATTGTTATCTGACTGTCTATCTATCTATTGTCTATTGTCTGTCTCTCTCTCTATCAGTTCTACTGTCTGTATGGATCTATCTATCTATAAGTGCCCTATCATTCGTCTGTCTCTCTTTCTGTTATTGTCTATCTATCTATCACTCTATCTGCATTGCCACTATCTGTCTATCTATTTATCTATCTGTAGTCTCTCTGTCTATCTATCGAATTACACACTTTGGTTTCCCTATATAGTGTAGTTGTGTAAAACTAAAGGAAGCTGTAAATGCTTCTGCTTATCACAAACCTCACAAAAGTAGGCAAGTACATATAATAGCACCAATGGGCCAAAAACTCCATTTATTAAAACAAATACCCTTATTACTTTACTAACCCCTGTATGGCCAAGTAAAACCCCCGTTTTGATAAAACACCCCATTATGGCCATCATCACCTCCTATATAATATTTATTTCTGCTGTCATTTTATCACAATGTGAAATAAACTATTGGATTTGTAAATTACTTGATAATGTTGTAAGTATCTGGCCTGGGTAGTGAAAGCTGTTGTTTACAGGAATTTGCAGAAATATAAATTAGACTGTAATGAACAGCTTGGCGGTGTTTGTAAATTAAAAACAAACTCTCTATCTGATGGTGATGGAGAAAGGAAAGGGTAAACTACTGTCCTATAAAAGAAGTACAAAATTCTCAGAGGAGACAGAGGACGGAGATTATATCAGTGGAAAAGGCAGGAAAAGTTTTAAAAACTTTGTTTAAAAAAAGTAGTGTTAAAAGAAAGTCAAAGGTGTGAAAGAAGAATTCTGTGTAAAGGGGTCTGTGTAGAAGGATCCTGTAGAGGGGCTCTGTGTAGAGGGGTCTTGTTTAGAGGGGTCCGTGTAGATGGGTCCTGTGTAAGGGGTCTTGTGTAGAGGGATTCGTGTGTGTAGTAGGTTGGTAGTGTAGAAGGATCCTCTGTAGAGGGGCTCTGTGCAGAGGTCTGGTGTGATGAATCCTGTTGTATGAAGGGGTCTTGTTGTAGAGGGATCTCCTGTGTAGAGGGACCTGTTTGAGGTGTCTGTGTAGAGGGGTCTTGTGTAGAGGTGTCCTGTGTCGAGGGGCTTGTGGAGAGGGGTCCGGTAGTGAGAGGGGTCCTGTGTAGAGGGGTCCTGTAGAGGGTCTGTGTAGTAGAGGGGTCTGTGTAGAGCAGTTCTGTGTAAAGGATCCTTATAGAAAGATCCTGTGTAAAAGGGATCCACTATAGGGGGTTCTGGGTAAATAAAATATTTTTTAAAGGCCATGTCCACCCCGAAATTTAACTTTTGATATGTGGTAGGGCATGCCCCCCAGCCCCAACCCCATTAATGAATGGTTAGAAAAGTCTCCCGATTCTACTTACCTGGCCTCTCTCTCCGGGCAGTGTTCAGCCCTCTGCTTGGCATGATGAAAGCGGGGCGGGACCGGCAGCCGCGTCCGTGATTGGCTGAGAGGCAGGGAGGGCTGCACTGAGCATGCCTCAACCTTGATGAGGTTGAGGAAGTCTCAGGACAGCATGGGTCAACACTGCTCCTACACAGCAGTTCCTGGACTTGGAGGGCACAGCAGGGAACTATTTTGAGCAGGAATGTAAGTAAGGATTGTTTTAAACTACTTGATGTGGCCAGTAAGGGTTAAATTTTAGTTTTGGGGGTGGACATGCCCTTTAAAATAAATTTTTCCGTTCTCCCACATTTTCCCTACCTGACAATCTCCTCAGGAAAAACAGTTGTGATGGTTGTTGATAGTATTTGGAGAGGGAGCCAGGATTGCTTCTATCTCTTGAATCTTTTTCAAGCCCTCCGCTTGTTACAAAAAGGCGCCTTGCTTTGCTGTCATGTGGCAGCAGAACCTGTAAAACACAGATACATTTTAACTAATTAGTTATTTAGAGAGTTTTGCTTTCTGACCTGCACAATTTATACATTTAGATTGATAATAATAAATGCATACAGGGAGATTTAATTAAAACAAAACAAATGGTGCTAATTTTGCCCCAACAAATCAGATTGTAGCTTTCAAATGTTAAATAAAGATCTGGGTGTGGTTGGTACACATGTAAAAGATGACAGACTTTATGACTAATTACCAAATAGTTTATGATGGTCAGGAAATAAAAATGTCTGTACGATATTTCGGCCAAACCAATCTTGCAATCCACTGAGACCAATAAATGTGACAAAGATTGGTTCACACCTGAACATTCTTTGTCCCGGACCGACCATTTGGCACTTCCGATCAGTCAGACAGAACGAAGGGACTGTCAGTCGGCAGCAAATGTAGCCGCATCCAACAGCTCCACCTGACTGATCCATAGAGGCCTGCACGAGAGCACGCTAGAAGGAACATGCAATATTTCAGCCCGATGGGCCGATCACTGAAAGTATGTTGGTCGGTTGGGCTGAAATATGGATGTGTTGTAATGTTTAAGACTGGAGCACAGACATATATAGAGGGAGGCATGTTTTCTACATTTAATTTAATTGAAAAACAAAATAATGTTAATTTCAATTTCTGACCTAACCATTTGCTCCAACTGATTTACAGGTAAAAACCGTGAAGCCAAATATGGACATCAGTTATGATAACGCATGTTATTTTTGCATAAGTCTGTATGAACTGTACCTCATTGACTCATTCAGCTTACTGAAAAATGCTTGAAATGAATATGAAATAATATTTTCAACAGTGTGAAAGGAGCAAAGTGGGCAGGTAGACTAAATTATTCTTTGCTATCCAAGCACCAGACTGCAGCTAATTCAAGTTTTATAAAGTAACAAGTGGAGAGATTTTCAGAATGCAAGTCACTTCTTTCAAGCAATACTGGGCATCTAGAGTGAATATGCATGACAAGTGTATTGATCGACATTCCTAATAAACCAGACATCTCATTAAAATATTAAAAGCAAAAAAAACAATGCCCTACACATCTACACATGCAGTTAGTAAGATAGACAGTAAAAACAGGGAATTTCAAGCTGCGTCTATATATTATAATGTTATGTGCTTGAGAAAAGGGAGATTCTGTAATGTTAATAGATAAAGGTACAGGAGCATTACTTTTTAAGTCTCAAAGTAATATCTGGGTTAAAAAAAACCTTTTCAAAGGTGCAATAAGTGATGAATAGAGATGGCCGAACTTCTAAAAATTTGGTTTGTTCCGAACTATAGAACTAAAGTAAAAGTTCTATCAGGGTTATGCCGAATTTGAAGGTTACTGGAAACTACAGCATAGGAAGTATTGTGTTTAGCACTGTGCACTTCATCTTACTAGTTATAATTGCTCTACAAAAAGATATAGGGGATATAGGGGGCACACTACAATGGTGAAAAAAAAGATACAACGTTTCGGACGCCCTGTCCCTTGGACTGTATTATTAATTGCTCCCATGATTGGTACTATAGGTAGGGGATTGCTATTGAGAAAGAAGAAAGAAAGACTGTCTGCACACCCAGACAGACTGCAAAGATAAATTTCCTTTTTTAAATTTTATTAGCATTTTAGGTGGGGCAGAGTCTTTCTTTCTTCTTTCTCCCATAGCTTTATCGTAGTACTGTCCATGTGCACCCACCCAATTGGGTTTATTTGCATTTAAAATTAGTTTCCTTCACGTGATTTCTTATAGGTAGCGATTTATTTATAGCAACTGTGCATTTAATATACTTGCAATTTACTTACTTTGATTGATCCTATGAACTATTTCTGATTACCTGTAGGAGCTGGGTTTAAATGAATTATGTGTATTTTAGGATGTTTTAATTATGTGTGTGCCCTTGTCTAGATGTCTATTATGGTCACATAGTAATTGAAGTGAATAAAGACATCCATCCATCAAGTCCAACCTTTTCAACTTCTTTTTAACCTTAAGAGTTGATCTAGAGGAAGGCAAAAAAACCCAACTAAAAAAAAAGGTTGAGGGGGGGAAATTCCTCCTGACTCCAAATGGCAAATTGCAAAGAATCCCTGGATCTACAGAACTACAGATATGTAAAATACAGTAATTCTCAATTGATATAGTACCTGTATCAACCAGAACTTACAGTATAAGTATATATACAAGTAATTCTCCAATATTATATAGTATCCATGTACGACCAGAACTACAGTATATGTATTAATACCAGTAATTCTCAATATTATATGGTATCCCTGTACCAACCAGATCTAACAGTATATGTATTAATACCAGTAATTCTCAATATTCTATAGTATCCAACCTACCAACCAGAATGGACAGTATATGTATTAAACCAGAATTCTCCATATTAATAGTATCCCTGTACCAACCAGAACTACAGTATATTTAAATACCAGTAATTCTCAATATAATTAGTTATCCCTGTTACCAACCAAAACTACAGTATAGTATAATACCAGAATTCTCAATATTATATAGATCCGGTGTACCAACCAGAATACAGGATAGTATTAATACCACTAATTCTCATATTAATAGTATCCTCATACCAACCAGAACTAAGTATATGTATTAATACCAGTAATTCTCAATATTAATAGTATCCCTGTACCAACCAGAACTACGGTATATGTATTATACCAGTAATTCTCAATATTATATAGTATCCCTGTACCAACCAGAACTACCTTTATTATTAATACCAGTAATTCTCAATATTATATAGTATCCTGTACCAACCAGAACTAAAGTATATGTATTAATACCATAATTCTCAAATTATATAGTATCTCATACCAACCAGAACTACAGTTATGTTATTAATACCAGTAATTTCAATATTATATAGTATCCCTATACCAACAGAACTACAGTATATGTATTAATGCCAGTAGTTTCAATATTGTTTAGTTTTAGAAACTTACCCAGCCCCCTTTAAAGCTATAGTCAATGAACTTGTCATTAACACATCTGCTGGAAGACAGTTCCACAGTTTTCACCGTTCTCACATTTTTGGTCATAATTAAAGGGAATTTATATTTGGAGAATTTCTGTTTTTTGAGCATAGCAGTCTTAAAGGGGTATATTGGTTAATATATGATTGAGATTCCTGTATGTTGCCTAAAATAATGTGACTTAATAGTATTAAATTAATATTTCTACAGCTTTCATAATACATATACATATATAATGGCTTGTAAATGAGTTAAACTCATTATGTTGTGATACTAAAAATATTTATCATTTTCTATAAGGCCTGTACATTTTCTCCATGTTTTATAAATATATTACAAATTACGAGAGTTTAATTAAGGTTAACATTGATGCTACTTGTTCCTTGCATGGAAGCAGAAGAATGGTCCGAAACTGGCATCTACATGAGTTATTGGCTGAGATTTGATTGTACTCAGCCAATCACTCATGTGGATGCCAGTCCAGGCCCTCTGCTGCTTCCGTGCATGGAAAGAATTGCATCAACGTTAAAACATAATGATTAAACCTAGCGAGGTCTAGGTTAGAGGGTGTGTTCTACAACATATGCAATTTTGCATATGCGAGTACTGCAGCACTTGGGTGACTGACAGGTGTCACACTGTTCTGGTGTCTGAAGCATGTGTATGTGGGCTCTTTGTCTGTCAGGGCTTCATTCTGTTGTGCTGTCTGTGAGCTTTGTGTTATTTTATTTAGGCATGCTCTATGTTTGGCACATTAGCTAGCTCAAGGACCCACTTATATTGACTATTAGATCTCAATCAATAAAGTGTAGTTTCTGATCGAATTGAAAGTGCCATGATGTTTTCGTAGTTTTTATGGAAAGACAAGTCGTGCTGAACTTGGGGCATCACACTCTGCAAGTGACGTTCAGCTTTTTGCAGTAGAACCTGGACTTCACGGACGTTGGCCTTTTCCGAGGGCGGGGGTGTATTTCAGGGGTGTGGCTTGTGGGTGAGCACATTACATAACATACAAGATTTCTACTTATATAGTAGATAATACAAATAAAGAAATACAGTTCATACTAGGCTCAGTCGAAGTTTAATAAATAAAGATCTATTCATCTATTTAAATTAATCATTTGATCACTGCATTAATTTATTAGGTAAACAAAATGGAATTAATTATTCAGACTGAACCAATCAGGTTAATATTGTTTTTATCTCAGGAAAATTTTTTAAAAGTATGGTTCTAGCGCGCAGCATGGTCGTCCAGTAACAGCAATGGGCCCCAGGGATGTACTCTGCCATGGAAAATCAGTGGCTTATTTATAGTTCTATTAAAAGGAGACATGCTTTAATAGGTATATAATGACCTGACCAATAGGAAATGTATGGAATCTGAAAATGACTAAATAATTTCATAAGGGCAGCACAGTGGCTTAGTGGTAGCACGCTTGGACCACATCTGCAAGGACACTCTGGTTTCCCCCACATCATAAAGACATACTGATGGTGTATGTGTCAAATAAATGTGCTTAGATTGTAAGCTCTCAGGGCAGGCCTGATGTAAATTTATACATGTAATCGTAAAGCGCTACGGAAGATTGTTGGTGCTAGATAAATCCCACAATAACAATAATAATAATGAGTTGAATAACTATTTTGACATTCTACGAGGTTACTAGGACAGTCTCCTAGGGAGACAGAAAAACCTTATGGATTTGGGTGTGTGTGCACACAACCACATGTTCAGCACCTTAAGAAAGAATAAAAAGTTAGCAAAACCCATTTTCCTCCGATCCAGTGCAAGGCAGGAACACCCAACAGCCCCTTCCATGATAAAAAAATTCAGATTGCCAGATTAGTTCATAGTTTCGGGATAGCTGCAGAAAATCTAGCCCAGTCTTTATCTTTTCTTTAAATAATAAGTATAACATGAAGAATGTATAAAAATCTAGTATATCATATCTGCATATTTCATCATAGGCATCATATGGCTGATTTAAAAAGGAAAAGAATTCTGCAATGAATGTTCCAAAATATTTGGCTTCCATAATGGCGCTCAAAATGAAGTAACCCTCTGTAACACAGTACAAGAATAAAATATTGTGATAGAAAATAAGGGTTAAGATCTGCACATTCCTGATGTTTGCCTAGAGCTTTATGGCACTATACTATAACAATAAGTATACAAGCTGTTTAACTCGTTTTGACCTTAAGGATAGGTCCACATGAGATGTTATTTCCACCCGACCAATATTTTGGTGATCAGGTTGTGAAAAAAATGGCCAACGAAAGTTTGATCGGACAAGTTGCTGTGGCCATTGATATTTGGTAGCATTGGACAGGTCGATCGGGGTTGAAATACCAGCCCACGTTATTCAAACTTACAGTGCTGGTGTCATTTCTAGGGCCCCCCAGCTTTAGATGGGCCCCTTTATCAGAATAAAAAGTGTATTCTTTACTCATAATTCTTCATTCAGAAACATTATAAACTGTTGAAAAAACAGATTATACAAGTTTAAATATATATATATATATATAGGATATATATAGATATATATATATATATTATATTATTGTTGTTATGTAACTTGAAATTAGACTTTTTAAAACTTTAGGGTGTATTTTTGTAAACAGTAATGCCATAACATGAGAATTATCTATCAATGTGACATTGTCTCATTGAGAGTACAGACAGCAGATTGTAAAGTGGACAGGTCTTTGGGGAGAAAATAACCTCAATAATTTAGTAGCAACAGAATATGTAGTAGCTAAAATGATTAGCATGAGGACGTAAGGGGCCCTACAGTAAACATTTTATGCAGTAGAGTCTTCTTAAAGCTGAAGCTACTCATGCTATTAAAATACCTCATAGATGCTATTAATCTGTATCTTGCTTGATGAGCTCTCTAAAAACAGTACACTTAAGATCAGGGGTGCCAAACCAGCCACAGGTTGGAAACCACTGCTTTAGATAATTGTCAGCCGAAATGGGGCATGGAATGACAAAATCTAGTGTACATCAATCAGTGATCTGTCCTGGTACATACAGTACCTTAACGATGGCAGGAGTGATGCCTTTGTACCCCGCAAGAAGGAGGTCTTCATACACTTCCATTAAACAGAACAGGCTGGCTTTGTCACTGGCACTGTGAATCAGCCTTCTACGGGCCTTTTTAGAAACTCTCTATTGGAATGAATATTCCAAATAATACAATTGTCTTACATGTGTACCAAGCTTAATAATTTAAGAAATGTCATGTCTGCATGCTGGATAATAGTCTTATAATATAGGGTGCATTGTGCGTTATAATGCCATCTGTTCTACACATGAATTTGCCCAAGGGAGATACAGGAGGGAAATTTCCATGTTTGTAGTCTCCATTTCGGGAATGTGAATTATACAATTGGCATTGCTTATAGTGAACGTTTAACTATGATTAAGTTTGCCATATTTCCTCTTTTATGGTCCTACAAAGCTGGGACTACTTTTCCTAGCTTGCCTCAGGCATTCCTATAATCCTATATGGAAATGTTCAGATTAAGACCATGTCAATCAGGAACTGAAATCAGAACCCCTACACTACTATGTTAGATGTTAAAACCCAATAACATAGGAATAAATAAAAACAATCCACTGCAGGCAGAGGGGACCTAGTGGTTGCAGGGATTGAGTCTTTTGAAGACCACACAAGGCAGATTGTAGAAATTCCCTTGTGGATCCATCAAGAGTCTGCCCTGTTTAAGGCAATGTTAAGGTTGGTGAATCAGCTGAAATGTTAGTTTTATCTTCTGAAGAACTAAAAGGGAAACCATGACTGGAGGCCCAAATACAGGCAGAAGGCAGCACAATGGGAGAGTAGGGCGAACCAGTCTAGGGTGCTTCCAACAGTAAGTAGTGGTATTTGACCTTTAGTTCTCCTTTAATAGAGAAAATGTTTTCAATGGTAAACTGATAAATGTACCTTTGCCTTTTCTGCATTCATTACAAAATAATTCTTTTGACCTTTTCCCACAGAAATAGCTGCCTTTACAATTTATAACCGCTCTATTGTTAGCTACAGGCCCCACACTACGATATAAATGTATAAGCAATTGTGGGACGGGAGGGGTCCCAACTATTGAGTCAGAATTCAAAGAGTCAGAACCAAAGATGAACTACTGTCTCTATGACTCAGTTTATATTGTGCTTTCAAACAGATGGCTAATTAGAGTCCTAATATGTCAATGAACAACATACCAAAAGAAAAGCGTGGTAGTTACACCACTACATAGATGTATATATAGTCCGTTCCATATCACATCCACAAACCAAAGTTTGCGGGAAGCGGTTCATTCACATGGGATTCATGGGTAGGTAAGCTCTTCCTACAAAACCGTTGTAATCGGTCCCCGGCGACTTGAATTAAAAAAAAACAATTTTCTTTTTTCCACAAATGAATTCCCAAAGCGTTATAATTAGGGCTTCTCAATAGTTCTAGCGCATATTGGCATACTTCACCCGTTCCTCGTCGTAGATTTCCGTGTGTGTGGCATCCACTAAACGCTGATTCCTCCGAACTCTGGATATGAGCTATGCCATCTCCCGCCAAACAGAGTTCAAGTGTCATTAGTCCTTTCCTGCGTTAGCCACCGCCTCCGGACCAAGGCTTTAAGCCTCCAAATAAATTTTGGCCTCTGGTTTGGGGATGTGATATGGAACGGGACTATATAATACAACCAATGTAGTGTATAACTAGACCTAAGTTCGTTTGATATGTGTCATGAGACGGTAGTCATCTTGGTATTCTGACTCAATTGTTTAGGACCCTCCGGTGCACATGCACAATAGTGCTATATGTAGGGTATCAACTATTTTAGGGCTTTGTGGGTATGTGTAGAATCAAGTCAGTTTTTGTTTTATTGACAACTGGACTCTGTGATTTGTTTTCTAGAGTGGAAATGCCCACTCACATATGGGGATTATTAGTGGGTTTGAGTGCTGTGTGTA
Source organism: Hymenochirus boettgeri (assembly GCA_019447015.1). Taxonomy (NCBI): domain Eukaryota; kingdom Metazoa; phylum Chordata; class Amphibia; order Anura; family Pipidae; genus Hymenochirus; species Hymenochirus boettgeri. The sequence goes on from CM033474.1 coordinate 43,215,710, forward strand.
GATGCTATGACCCTGATTGTACATTACAATACAATATAATTAGTAACCAATTCTAAAGTTTCTAAAGAACAATGTTGGTAGCAAACGCATCCCTGAAATAAGACAGCAATAGTCTCTCTTACCCTGGTGCAGCTTTTCATAGCTTGGCAAGCAAGGGATTGTGCTCTGAGCAAGCCAAAAACTCTGAGAGGAAAGCCTCAGAGGGGAAGCAATTCCCTCCCTGTCAGGCTCCTGGTGGACATCGTTTTTGGAGGGACATTAAAGGGAGAACCATTTGGAGCTGGGATAATGCTAAGTGGGGGAGCCAGTAGTGGGGAAATTATGTTGTGGGGGCGTGGACATGGCCCTTTAAGCCAATTTATCAACTTCAAGTCTTACTTTACAAGCATTGTATGCAGATGTGGGTTTACTGTAAGCTAACACGACAAGAAAAAAAAACATTTAAAAAACCTCTTTATTCCAATCCTTCTTTATAAATAAATATTTCATGGTCTGCAATGCCCTAGGGCAGCTTCACTGTATGGAGAGTTAATGTGTGCGAACCCTGCAATTTTTCCAAGATCATGGTGTGTTCACAGAAGCAATGGAATCTTTTTTACTGCTTAACTGTACCGTAAATTGCACATAAAGCTAAATTTGCTGTTGCTAGGAAATTTACATTTATAACTGCATTGTGGATTGCACCAAAATGAGTTACATCCATTTTCGGAGAGTTACTGCATGTATAATTTATTTTTGGTAACAAATGAGAATCCATTAGTATTGTATCACAGTGAATAGAATTACTGGTAAAAGAGAGCAGGAGCCAAACAGATTTGTTTTAGACAAATAAGAAACAATTAGTCTATTATTAGAAATATATGGGAGTGGATACAGTATCTTAACCATCAACACAAATGCAGAACGCCAAGTCAAAATGTGAGGTTTGAGGTTATAGTTGTTATACAGCATAAAAAGAAGCAACATATGCAAATGTTGGATGAATAAGGTTGTTATATTTTACCTTGCTTCTAAAATGCTAGGCCAACACTGCAGCTGGCTACGGTTTGCACTTGGCTATGATGCCTGGTGGCCCCAGCCTAAATAGTAAATCACAGTGAGATTACCAAGATTGTTACCAACACGGTGAAAAATTCAGGTAGGGAAGCTCTTCACTATTAAGTAAAGTTCCATAATTTCCAAGCTATTTCAGGCTTTTAGTTGTTGGTACTAAAGACTTTTTAATCTATTTTTTGCGGATTCTAATTGGAATTCATTACTCCTATGGAGGAGATGGTGGCAATTACTCCCACCACCCATTTTAAACTTACAACGTGCGATCAATACTGGATCAGCTTACCACTGCCACTCTTCTCCCTTTCTTCTCTTAATGCATGACTATGTAGAGATAAAGGGTGTGTGTGTGAGGAAGCACTGTGAATAAGGAGGCTGTAAGATGGAAGCCAGTGCACCATCCTTAGGACTGGTGCACACAGGAAGATATTTGGACAGGCCAACTGGGTTAGTTGCGGCAAAAACTGATATAGGTGAAATTTGGCATGACAAACGGGGAAGTCCATGCGGAGACAGAACAATTGGTCACAATTACCGACTGTCAGATTAAACGCGGGATATCGGATGGGTGGTGGGCCAAAAATTTTTACATTTAGCTAATCAACCAAAATAATGAACACAGTCAGTCCGAAATATCAGTCAGTCAGGATGCAATATCCTGTCCTTATAGGCGCAAAAGAAAGTTGAGTGGCATGGATTGTAGCGCGCGAGGGCGCCGGGGAAGAGGTCAGCCTGCAAGAAAGTAGTGGGAGGACAGGCGGAAAACCGTGAAGTCCAGCCTTCATCTTACTATAGGGTAGGGTTCACACGCCGAAGGTACCTTGGTAAGAGATTTCTTTGCATTGTACCTTGATGGAAGCAGACCGGTCTGGTATATCACAAGGAATGTGCATAAAACTGTATTGGACTAGGGCAGACTTGGATCATATGACAATTTCCACATGTATGATTTGTTTTTAACCTGCTCTAATGTTTGATTTTATGCATGGTGGGTGTAAATGAATTTTGACGATTAGGAATTTTGTTGGGCACTGGGCAATAAAAACTAGTTAGATCATACTAAATTTGAGAGTCCGTGTTATTGGGACATGGTGTTTAGATTGAAGAGGTATTCCATGAGTGCTAGTAGAGACACTTTGGGTACTGTATACAAATTGTGTTTTTTTTTTTTATATTTGTCAAAAAATTCAAGGCCTAAATAAATATACAAACTGGGTTGTGATTTCCCAATCATTCATCATCTTCATTGAACGGATTAGGCAAATCCTTTAAAATGATGGGTTACGTCCATCCCTTAAAAACAGCAGACACAACGTTGCACAATTAAAGCTGACAAAGGAACAAAACCCTTTTACAAGAAGCTCCTAAGTAAAATTTGCAGCAGTATATTATTTGTTGCAATATTTAACAAATGGCTTATTTAGAAGGAGTGTCCTTTTTAAATCATAAACCTTAAAATACTGATTAATGCATTGACAAAACACGTTGCTAGAATATTTATGCTGGAATTGATTACATATTTAGTAGAGATATTACCTTGCTGGAACTGGCCAACAACATGCTTCAGTATATTTGGGGGGTGCATCGGTTGTAGCAGCGGCTCAGGGATGGCCAAATGGGTACACTTCTGTAGAATGTTTTTTAAGGCTTTCTTTGCCATATACACAGAAAATGAAAAATTAGCATGCATCCGGTTTTAACAAATGATTTGCAGTTTGGCAAGTGTGACATTGCAGAAAGGCGGCAGACTGGTCAAGTCCTATTATGGGTGCCCCACCAACCTTGCTGAAAGTTTGCAAGCAAAAATAAAATATATATATATATATATATAAATATATTAGCAAAATGTGCCTGTTCCGTTGGTATATCCTGTACGGATATAAAATCTTTTACACCCATTAAATTGCCAGGGTTTTGTACAATAAAAAAAGAAAACCAAGGCAAGAAGCTAAAAAGAAATAAAAAAACAGTTAATAAGCATATATGAAATCCTGGTTATATAAGTGTCACATCCCCATATGTCACATCCCCTACTTTGTTGAAGCACTTGGTTTTATTGGTTGTTTTGGATAAGGGTCTCAGTTTGGTATTTCTAGACTTTGCCTGCTATTATAGAATAGAAATGTTCAATAATGTATGCCACACTATAAATGCCATGGTGCAGTTTGGGTGGAGATATATCGGGCTTTCATTCTAACACCATGTAAAGCACAAGTACTGTAAGGTGGGCTCTTCAGACAAATGTCAAACAAACAGAAGAAAAACCATTAAGACATCCCTTTCATATGAGCTATGGAGGGAGCCCATATGGAAATTCTCACAATTAGTAACCCTGAGATCTAAAAGAGGACCCAGACTGTCCATACACATTATGAGATTTTTCATCATCTTATCGAAACCAGGGTCGGTTTCTGTGATACTATCACCAAGTGTAAAAAACGTTGCAAGTGTTCGGATCCGTCTGTGCCTCTCCCTATGGACCATAGCTTGTATAAGCCATTAGGGACTAGAAAGTGGCTACATAGGCCCTTCAGACCAGTGAGGCATCAGGAACCTCCCATACTTGCCCTCCCTTTCCGCTCCAAGCTACCCTCCAGTGAGCCCCCATCAATAGTGAACAAGAAAAACAAAAAAGTGCATGTGAACAGTGCCAATTCAATAAAATAGTGTGCCTAGTGCACAAAAATAAATGAAAGTGGGCCAAATAGGCCTTTCAGCTAGGGTATAAAAAGTTTCTGCCATAGCTGAAGCTATGGCAGGAAGTGCAGCGGAGTGCTATAAACACATGCTTACTGTTGCATTAAGGAAAGCTAAGTCTCATTTCGAAAGACAGGGAAGGGACTCTTTCAAACCAGGGAGCATGGGAAGATTATTCCTGCAAGGCAAAAAAGGGGCTTCTCCTGCCTTCTCCATTGATAAGAACGGAGTACTACACTTGATCGTTAGCCAAAAGGCTGAGGAAGCGATAATAATTTCAATCATGTGAAAAAGAAAACACAAAACCTCATGGTTTCTATTTGCGATAATACGGAGGCAGTATACTGGTGTCCGGATTAAAACAACAATTTTATTGGTACCATACTCATTAAAATATATCACTACACGTAGATTGTTACAATGAAGAGTCCAAAGCTCCCTCCTATGCGGTTATAGCAGACGCTAATCAGGGGCTGGTCAGTAACAGGGCTATCTCACTTTTAAACCAAAACAACTTAGATCACCCTTCAATGGTTAACAAAAAAACAACTCCTTGCAGTGTTCTCCCTAGGGTCTTTAGCGGGCGGCCCCATCCGGCTACTTTTTTCATGTCACACGGCTGGAAAAAAAAATCCTTGGAGAGAACTTAGATCTAGGTTTAATAGGTGCCAATAGGTCAGTAAAAACTCCAACCAATACTGCCCAGTCAGACCCGTTTTTTACACGTGTAAGATTATTTAGCACATGTTTACTAGCTTTTCCAAGATCCCCAGGTCCACAAAGGGTGGCACATGTGCTTGTGCTGCCAGTTACATGGGTTACCTTCAGAAGGGAAACTACAACTCCCGCAGATGTTGAAAAACTACAACAATCCCTGCATTCTACAACAACAGAATGCTGGGAGTCATAGTTTTCAAACATCTAGTGGACGAAAGTTAGACATCCCTGTCCTATATAATGAGCAATAATGCAGTGCACTTTTTCCCCACCACCAAATTTCCCCGTCTACCCCACCTGGCTACTTTTTCATGCCACCCGGCTGGGAAGACTTTGAGGAGAAACACTGATCCCTTGTTAGAAAGGTAAATTTCCCCAACAATCATATTACAATGAGAGGTCAGACATTGATTACTGCTTTTATATTAGGTGCTTCTTCCTTCTGAAAGAGTGTTGTTCTGAGACTTAAGCTTTCCTTAACTTACATTTTACCATAGATTTCTGCTTACTGCTGCCATGTAAGTCAATGTTCCCGGCGACTTTCTGACAACTGTCTATGTTGAATCACAGCTATATGTAATCGCAAACTCTAAATTTAAGGTGGGCAACATTGGCAGCTAAGTCTGCTGGACATGGGCTTGGACATGCACTAAGCACTCCCCCCTTAATACCACTGTATCGTTTTTGTGTAGATTGGAACTCAGACAAAGTTTCTTGGAGCCTCAGCTGCATGCATAAAGGGATACACAAAAACAGATTGGCAACAGATTATGTTCTAACGCTGAAAAGGATCCCTGTCTCAATAAAGAAAGAAAAACTTGAATAGTGTCCTGCCCCCTCTCAGTGCCCTAGCAGTTCTCATAAGGTCGCTGAACGACCATAGCCAGCCATTACGATGGGTCAGGCTCCCTTTACTTTAAGTATGAACCGATCATACTGGTATGGCAGCACAGCCGATCGGTCCCTAACCACATATGGGGATCGGGGGGGTCCGTGTGTGTGGTCCACAGACCGATACCAATGTGATCTGTCGGCACAATGCTGTAGAAAACCGCATGGTGTATGGCCATCTTAAGTCACTTATGCCTAAAAACATCCTGGCGTGCAGGCAATATTTAGATCAATTTCAAAATTAATGTTGAATGAATCAATATTGGGTCTGTACTGTATATGGCTAGTATTACAGTCCTGAAACTTTTCTTAGAACTTCCAGGATCCCACAAAGATCAGAAGGCTTCTATATAATCCTAAACAAGGATTTGCTTGTCTGAAATTAATCAAATCTGTTCCTACAGAAAGCCCACTGGTTTGCATAAGTTTCTATCGTGCATAGATTCAAGTTATTCTTACTCTGAAACCAAAGCATACTAATGAGGAGAGACATTGAGCATATATTAACATATGTTCCTCATTTGGGTCTTGTGAATCCTCTGTGAAACACATTCAGATGACACATGCCATTTTTATGTCGAAGCAGCAAACTGATTGTGTTACAAGGCTTCCAGAAAAAACAAACAAAGGCTACAAAAGGACAATATGACACTAAGAGGAGTGCTATTCCAAAAAAACATTTGGAAATAGCACAGGCCCCAATAAAATAAGCGTTAAGACCCACAATAACACAATTACATAATTTTATGTTCATTTTAAAAACGGTGAATATGTGCTTTCCCAAGATTGTATCAGAATACCCTCGGTGAAAGGATGTGGTATTTGTTCCACTGTAATAAATGTGTCTAATTGTTTGTGTATATCAGATGGTTGTTATTAGTTGCATGCAGTGCTAGTATTAATAACAATAACAACAGTACAATAACAATGCTGGAGGTTGAATAAAGAGATATGTCCATCTGTCCAACCTTTCTAAAGCTGGCCATACACTAGGCAGACATTAGAAAGATTGAGATATCTATCTAATGTCTAAAGACCACATTTTACAAGCAGCGGTTTTATCTTAGAGATGTTTCTATTGACCCATTATTTTGTCATCTCAAATTAATTGGTATAAAATAGGGGATAGAGCTGGGTAGATAGATTGGACATTGGTCTAATGCTTAACATAGGGTATGGGCACCTACCCATGAGCCTACCAACAGTGATCCAGAGGTTTAATAGATGTAAATTTGACTTGGAGGAACAAGAAGTTTAGAGTACAAACTTTAATTTACGGAGAGCTGTCTAAGAAGATATCTTCTTAGACATGCCAAACCATTTCAGCTCGATAATAGAAAAACTGCACCAGGGCTTAAATAATCACCCAGGCCAGTTTGGGCCCATAATTGACCACATGGTGGGACGAAGCATTCCTCGTGCAAGAATGGGTTTATAATTCACATTAAAAATCTAGTAGTTGGGTGAAGATAATGGACACCTGAGCAGTTTTAGCTTTAAGGGTGGACACGCCTTTAATAGCTTATACCAGCTAAATGTCAAGTGTAGATTTTTTACATTGCACGTTAACTTTTCTAAAGCTGTATGCTGGATGGCAACGCATTTTTATTTTGGTAGTTCCACTTCCTGGGCAAGCATATAATGGCTAGAAACCTTAATTTTACTTTAGGCAGACAATGGATTGTAAAAAATAAGATGGATTACAGTAATAAATTTACTATGGGGAACAAAAGATATGGTTCATAAACAACTGGACAGTGTTAATATCAATAAAAACCGTAGTACCGAATGGAATAAATTCCCCAAGTCCTTAAGGAGAATAGATTAGTTTTATCTATACCATTTCTTTCACAGAGATCGGGACTGTATCACAGGAAGAAAACATTTCAAATTTAGATACTCAGGCAAAGGGACAATAAGAAAAAAAAAATCAGGAGTAAAAAAGATACAAAAAGAAGTGAAAAAAGGTGAATTAACTGTAAAGTTTTAATACTTCCTGATGGGACTCTGGTCTTACATTTCTGGTGGGTCTCTATCATCCCAGTCTGACAATGGTATTGTCTAATCAGGATTTTTCTTCTTAGGCTGGGTACTGCTTGATATTCTGACGCAATCAACCAGCTGCCACGAGATTGAGGTCAATCAGGTCGAAACATTCCAATGATGGACAAATTTTTATCAGATGACAGTTTGATTGTTAATATCAGTACTATTTTGTACTGTATAATTTTGTTAAGATAAACCGGACGTTAGATTTGTACCAGTTAATTACATATTTATTATAAGGTGCACAATTAATTTAGTGTGGGCTTTTTTACATGTCTTGTAGATGTTTGCAGTTGCTCAGAATAATTATTTTGCACCATTGCTTCAAGCGCGTAATCACTACATCAATCAATAAAAAGGGACCAGGTGACTCCCTAAAAATAATTTCATAACTTTAACACAAATTAGCCTTCACACACTACCTAAAATGTTGATCTTTTGGACTATCTTACCTATGCAGGATATGCTGCAGGTAAAATATGCAAGTTACTTTTTTCAAAAAATATTTTATGCATTCATCACAAAACCAAGTCTAAGAACTGAAGATGCTCAGTGCGATAACAAAAGAGTGAGTGAATGTAAAATTTTCATGGCAAAAAAAATGTAAATGTTATATTAAAACTTAAGCTATCCACTTTCAAATGCTTTCTTAATCATAGTAAATAAATCCAGCTGCTTACTTCATTGAAGATCAGCTACAAAACAGCCTGCCATAGGAAAAAAAAAGGGGGGGAGTGCACAGACGGGTTTGCTTAAACAAGATTTCATAGCAGAGTCCCTTAAACAAACTACGGTAAGCGTTGACATATTTTAAAGGAGAACTAAAACTATTTTGTACCCTTAATGTATGTGAAATATTTTCTCCCCAGAACATTGAAAAATCTAGTAAATTGCATTTACATACATGTATGACATTTTAACTAAGGGCCACCACACAACTCACAGCCAGTGTATATTCAAAGTGCCCTGTGACCATGTGCACCTATTGGGCCACTCTCCAAACAATAATGTGCACTCTCTACACTAGGTATCTTAGTGGACCACACTTCCTACTTCTTGTACCTTGCAGAGTCAGAGAAGGGCTTCAAATGCAAACATATGTAGGAAGGGAGCCAAGCAGTCACTTTAAAATAGCAAGTGCCCTTATGAAATAAAAACAATCACTGCAATTAAAGTACGGTGTGGCTCACCTTACTTACATATTTTTGCTATTGGCCACTCTCCCCAAACCAATATTACTGTCTCTATGCACATATTACCTATACAGATGGCTCCACACTAATATTAAGGTCCTTAACAAGACTTTGAAAGCTGCTCATACCCTGCAGTTTAGTTCTGTTCTTGTTAGAAGTTAGATCGAGATAATGCAACTTGTTAACACCATGGCATGTAATTATTTAACTCAATTCTGTATAATAAGATAAGATTTACTTAAAGTTCATGGGTAAATGAACTCTCCATCATGACCTAGAAGAAGCTTCTTACTTTTTTAATTTGCCCCCGAGAATGTTCACTTTGAAACTAAAAAGATATTATGGTCCATGTGTCATGTTACACGTTTTAGGGACGAGAAAACAAACGCTGCAAATTTTCCATAGACTTCACTTCATAAAAAAATAAGCGTAGAAATGTGGTCTGCAGTTCAGGGGGATTAACTGTCTTGCCTTATATTGATTTAAAGAGCAAGAGTTGGCATTTATTAAATGAGCACAGAAAGAAAAAGCCAAGTCTGAGCTATCCAAGGTCTCGTATAACGTAAGCTGTAGAAACAGTATACAGGCCAATTGGTTGGTATCATACAAATGCAAGCTTATCATATACACTTATTCCTAATGTACCATTTCCAGACTAAAGTTACATTATGTTCTAGCCTCAGCTTACATATTTGTAATGAAATAGTTATGCCTTTCATGAAAAAATGTCCGAAAATATCCAGAGAATAAACGAAAAAGATTTTAAACAGTTAAGTTCTGTCAACAAATTCTGTAAAAATTTTTTGTGAAGGTCTCATTACATCCAATCAGGTATACCTGTTGCATTCGATTAGATAAACTGGACATAAATTTAGTTTCTGACGAGATCGTTCTCTAGTATCCAACGTGGCTTCCTCAATTGGAATGACTTGCAACAAGAATCTGTTGGCAATTCAATACCCTGGAAAGTCCCAATTAGCAATAATAGCCAGGGTTAGGGACCTTCTGAATTGAGGAAAGCCATTCGGATGAGACTAGCGAAAACGGCTTTAAGAACTACACTTTAAGTCCAGTGATCTACCGAAACAAAACAGATAATTGCAGGATATGTTTAGTTAAATTGCAACGTACCATTTACTATATTTTAGTAGAAACAGATTCTAATAACATACATCGTATCTATCAGCAAAGGCTTTATCAGACAAAAAACAATTCACTTTTTTCAAGTAATCAACCTAATTTGTAAAAGTCTCCACATGATGAACATTTCCATTGACATTATAAATTTAGTTGCCCTGAACACTCAGTGAGCTGTTAAAAGTGCATATAGTAGTTACTGCACAGTATATATACATGTGGAACCGTGAGCTGTCTTATTTGTAAATTCTAGTGGCATAGTCATAGGCTGTTGCATACACTGTAATGGGTCATTTTGAATGGTAATTACAGGAATCACCTGTCCCCAACTTCCCATTGTACATAGGTAGAACCCTAATTGGGTGGTCTTGTGGGCAGATTATGGTCTGTAGCGTAAGTTGCAACCTTGCGCTTAATTCAGGGCACGTTATCCAAAGGCCCGTCTGTGTGTCATGAAACGATTTTACAAAGATATTTAAATTATTCCAGTTGGGTACATTCTAGAATTTTACTATTACAGTACTTGGATTTGATCTGCGTATGTTGTGTGGTTTTGACTGAGAGAAATTTAATATGAACCAAACTTTTTTACATACCTACCCACATTTACATTCAGAAACCAAACCGATATTTGAAATTGTAGAGATATCAACACATCCCTATAACTCATTTCAAAAGTTCCCATTTGGAATTATGGGTTATAACTTTACCTAGATAGCACAATTATAGTAGAGAAGTAATTGTCCTAATGGGGAAAATTCATTATCTACACTCAGTGTGGCCCAGTAACCCACCGCCCAATCACATGACCCTATTGACTGAGGTCACCACTGGTCAAAGGACTAGAAAAACCAACAAGAAAAAACAATAATAAATGTTCTGAACAATAAAGAGAACTATATAAAGATTTAATCGAAACCTTAAATAATGTAAAATGAAAATAACATTTAAAATATAAAATTTGCTAAAAATCTATTAAACTTAAAGGACAACGCCCCCTCATAAGAACTCTTTTAGAAAATGGCCTCTGCTTTAAAATATGTTGATATATATAGTTTGTCCTATGAATTACATTGACTGTATACCTATGACGTCGGGATGCCTCATGGAAAACTGAGCAATTTAAAACCTGTCACTGGAGCTGTACTGAGCCATGGGCCATGCTCAGAAGAGGCAGATATCGGGGATTAACATCAGCTATGGCGGTGATGTCAACATGTCAATCCCATAAGACAGTAACTAATGAAGAACCAGGAAGCAAGAAGACAGACAGGCAGGAAACAGGACATGTGCAGGGGATTTCAGGGTTTAGACATTATTGAGATTCACCTTTCAACTATTAACTGTTAGGTTTGGGGGGGTGATTTACTGTTGGTGCTAAGTTCTTCATTTTAGGGCTGACTTGCCCTTAAAGATGGATGTATGTAGGCACAGCTAAGGTACCGTACTATACTCGAGGTAAAGCGAGGTTTTAGGTTTAAAAACAACCTAAAAACCTGACTCGCAGATCAGAGTCAATAGAAAACTTACTTGATTCCAGTTGCAGCCGCGAATTCACGAAGGAAGGAAGCGGCACAGTTCCGCAGTAGTTCTTGCGGGGTGCGCGATGATGTCATCGCGCCACGCCGGCGGGATGACGTCATCGCGCAGCGCGAAGAAACTACTGGGAACTGCACAGAGGCGAGCGGGCAGCCGGAGAAGAGTGAAGACTGAAGACCGGGGAGAGCTGAAGACTGAAGACTGAAGGATGAGATGAAAGATCTGAACAGATTGACAGATGGAGAGATGAAGGACTGAAGACTGAAGAGATGAGAGACTGAAGACTGGAGAGATGAAGACTGAAGGACTGGCAGGTACGGGTAAGTGAAATGGGGGGGCTCTAGGGTGACACATAATCCCAGTAGCACACATGGGGGGTGGCCATACAGTTAGCACGGACTGGGGGGGCTTGAGGGTGGCCATACAGTAGCACACCAATACTTTCTACTATAGGGTTGGAAACTACAACTCCAGCAACAAAGCTGCTGGAGTGTGTAGTTACAAAACATCTACAGGGATGGTATTAGGCAACTTATAACCATCGGCTCTAATACTCGGAGGTCAATCTATGGGTTACCCATTTGGGAGCCAAAGGGGGTACCCTCGGCTATACTCGAGTCGCTTATACGAGTATATACGGTATAAAACAAGGTGTTAAGCCCAGGAATAGTATTCAATTGGAAGTTTATAGGAGTTATGAGCATATTTTTGCAAGGTTGGGATATTTCTTTCTTGAGAAATACTTATGTAAACAAACACTCGCAGGGCCTCCACTCCATGTGAATCAATGAAATCTTGGAGGAAAAAATGTTTCTGTGCCTTAATATTTATGTAACCTATATATTTATTAGGAAGACATGAATGTAAATGGAGAAATACAAAATTGGACAAAAACAAATGGTGATGATCAGTTTAAAGAGAACAAGCGTACAAATAGAATAATTAGTAGTCTGGCAAGCTTTAAAAAGTAATGCATCAATGAAAAGAAGGTATGGGAACAAAGGGATCCAGAATCAGAGAGCTCTTGCCAACTCACAAAACTTGTGGCCATTAGTGTTCGACTTCACTCATTAAAAACCAATTCCATGGTATGTTATAGTTCACTTCAGAATTTACTTCGGCTCATAATAAACTGTATTGAATAGCAGCATTTTAAGCCTTGAGGTAAAGTCCCCGGATTATAGTGGTAATGTGCCTGTTTTTCCCCCCCGAGTGGAAGATTGGTTAAAACGTCTATTAAATTGCAAATCAATAGGAATCATAAATGCTTGCTGTTCTCTAAAGTATGTTCTGAAGAAAGGAAACCAGGCATAAACATTGCATGATGCAGTTACTTCTGTATCCAGACATTTCCAGATTTTGTACCAGATTTCCAGTTTTATTTTACTGCGAGAGAAAAACAAAAGGTGTTAAGTTAGCAGCTTGGTGGTCAGTGCTTAGTACTAATGCCTTGCAGCGCTAATAAAATTATGGGGGGTTGGAATTCCTCTTTAGACAAGTTGCAAAGACGTTTGTAGTTTTCCCTGTGCTTGCATGGGTTACCTACTAAGAAAACCTGTGGTGGTAGGTGTGAGCTAATGAGATCAGATTTGTAAGGTATTTGGACAGGGCTTGTTGATGTAAATGGAGAAATCACCACAAATGAAAGCCACATTTGACCAGGCGTATCACAGCACGGACACAACCTTCAAACGTCCATAATCATAGCCTTGAATGATTATAGGACGATTGAAGTTGAAACGGTAAAAGTTGTTACAATAAAGATGTTGCCCATTTAATGAAACAGGAGGGATTTGTGTCCTTGCTGTGTTTTGCCTGGTTGGATGCGTGTATACCTTTGTGGATTACTCTTTGATGAAGGTTCAAAACAAGGGCCTGGGGACGGCTGCACCTGTACACTCGGCTACAGTCGGTAAGATGAGGGTAGGTAAGATCGGCCACATTTCTACAGTCTTACTGCATAATAATAAGCATTTGTGGAAGTGTACCCATAAGGATTTAGTTAAAGGGTTCGGGCCTTCTTCTACAAGGCGGAACACTAATAATTCTTTAGAAGTGATTGTGTTTCTATTTTGAATTACTTTTGTAACTTCCTACATGGTGTTGTATGTAGGCCGCTACACATGAAAAAGAGTAGTCTCTGTTTTGTACCAGAATTAGAATTTGATGAAATGTATTAAATAATTGGAAAGGGCTCTGAAATATGTAGCACTATATAAGAAATAAATATGCATATACTGTATACTTAGAGAGAAGGAGTAAAATCTAATCTGAGTAGTTATGGTTGAAGATAGGAGGCTAGTTCTATACTTTAAAACAGGGCCGGATTTACACCTTCAGGCGCCTTGTAGGCCCAAGGAGAGTGGGGCCCTTAGCTCCACCTTAAACTCAGACCACAACACTAAACCACAACCATTCTTGTTTGGGGGACGAAAAATAGACATAAATGGTTTTCAAATGGGGGAGGTGGGAGGAGGAGATTGACAGTTGCCCCTCCACCTCAAGCGCCCCTAGGCAGTGCCTACTGTGCCTAATGGTAAATCCAGCCACGGACTTGCAACGAAAAAAAAAGTCTTCTGAGAGCACAAAAAAACCTTATCAGTCCAAATGGCAATAAGTAAATCCCTTGTCCTGGGGTTTGGGAAGTTGAGTATTAATTTAAGCGGTATGTAAAATCTAGTTTTTCTAAGTTTATGGGATGCTCAGTTGTTTCTGAGGACAATCAATAAGTCAATGTAATTGTGCTCATGTATGTTTCTGGTAAAATGAATAAAGTCTAGAGCAATTTACTTTTGTACAATTCGCCCCAAAATAGCCAATTTCAAAAAGGACAACTGATGCATAAAAAACAGTATGGCATTGCCGTAATTATTGGACGAAGTCTTCAAGACCCTCTTAAGATTGACAGCAGACATTGGCCCTCTTTGTACATATTGCTTGATTCACAGGTTCACGTGAAAAATATTACAATATGGTCAATGGTATGGCTAGGGATGGTTTAGAGCTGCAAAGAGGTTAGTCTTTGTAAAGAAATTGTATTGGTCTGCAATGGATCACCGATTGAAGGAATGAGGTTTTGCAAGTGGTCTATCACCCATCTCAATTTTGGGTCAATTAGTTATTGAAGGGATAATCTTAGAATAATTCATTAATTTATTATATTGCCCTTCAGGTCAAAAGTGTCAATGTCTAGGGGGATATAACAACAAAGTAGAAGTTACAAGTGCTGCTTTTACATTCATTAAATATGTTTTCCAATGGATCATTGGGGAAAACATGGGGTTTCGGGGACTTTATTTCAATCTCAATGCATTGTAAGGGAAAAAAGGACCAAATTAACTTCAAAAGAGATTACGTGAATAGTGTACAGAAAAAACTGGCATTTAGTAGTATACACAAGCGGATAAAGCCTCGATACCGTCGGATCGGTGTGGCAAGTGTGTGTGTGGCTTTCCCAAACGAGCGCATGTCCGCAAGCGGGCATCGGGAAAGTCCAATAACTCGGGGACGGGTGTTTCCATGATGTTTGAAGAAGCACAGAAAGGGATGCGCAAGATCTTTAAAAACTCTCTTCCTTGTTTTTGTTTTTTTTTTGTTACCCACCCTTTAGTATTGGAATTGCAAAACGATGCATGGTATCTTCCCATAACAACTGCAATCAAAGAATACGGAATATTTTGTAACTTTTAATTTTGCATAGGATTTAAGGGCTTTGTTATATTTTCGATTATTTTATGCGTGAGGTTCGTTAATTTAGTTCGTTAATAACTTTCTGTATCAGCTTTTGGTTTTCAAAGACGGATGATGAATAGGAGAACAACTAGTTTTATCTAATATCTGTCCATTCAGTAAATTCCCAGACATTCAACATAAGAATGTATGTATGTTAACTAGAGGACTTTGTTAAACGTAATTATTGTCCTTCCAGTACAAACACGGTTCCAGCCAACACAATTTGTTGTTAGGGTGTATAACCGGAACACTTACTTATAAGGCGAAAATTTTTAAGTGCAACATATCTCCAAAAAACGAAATATTATGCTTTGATGATATCCGTGCATAAGTAATCATTTTTATACAATGAATAACTTATATTATAGGCTCCACGGAAAAAAACGGTGGCAAAAATTACTACAACACCATTTTGTCTGTTGGGCAACTTTTGTTCCCATGCGAGAAAATGTGCTGGTGCAGCTGGGGGACAGGCGTTGGGTGGACTATGGGCAAGGAAATTACAGGCAATATCATTCAAAAATGCAGTATTTATGTCTACAGGAGGTTAAATTTACGTAATAAAACGAATGCACTCCGAGCAAAACATGGGAATACTTATTTGTGATGAGTCCCGGGGGGTTAAAAAAAATCTGTATCGGAAGGACAGAATGAAAAATAAAAAAAGAATATTAGAAAAATTGAAATTAGATAGAAAAAATCATGTTAGAAAATTGAAAAGTCCATCTCAAAATCCAAAATTTTGAATAGTTGAAAAATGGGAGAGAAAATTAAAAATTTCTTTTCATTTACGTTTGAATACGATTTCGGAATTCTTTTGGCCCTGCAGAATCCCACAAGTCCAGTCCTTAAAACACAAGAATATACGAAAAAAGGACAGCACACGCTGATGCCAAAGGCTTTTATCCCATTTTTCACGGAACACCACAGATCAGGTTTCAGGGAACCAACAAAGGGTGGGTTAAAAAGTTTATTTAAATATATTTTTTTTGAACATCATCTTCTTTTAAGTTTAACGTTTAATCACTGGCCATTTGATATTTAAGGATGTTTAAGGACGCTATGTGTATAATATAATAAAAAAGAGAGATCAGAATGGTACGCATGGCCTAAAAGTTAACTCAATCAATAGCCAATATCAATTTTGGTGATCGGGACCAAATATTGGCCGATTTTAGACCAAAATTTTTTAATCTGTCAGGATTAAAAGTTTGAGTGTTAGAACATCAGGTAAAACGCGTGTGATACCAAGACCGTCAGCGATCAGCACTACACACAAGCAAAAACTATTAATATATCAATCAGTATGCTGACATGGGAATATCAGCCTAATTGATCCTTGGTTACCAGCACTAACTCTTGTCAGGTTTGTAATCTATATAAGATTTAACGGGGAAATACCAATAATTTACTAACAATTGATTGCTTTTTAAAATTTCTACAACAGTTCTGTTTACTTCCTCTCTCAAGGACAAACCCCAAATATAACACAGGATGGCGGCCATTTAAACTTCTGAAAAAAAGTTAATATTTAATAATATTTGTCCTTGGATAACGGGTAGACAGAGGGTTGGACGTGACGTTTCCAAATATCCAGTCCTCATCTGCATTGGTATCATAGGCAGAGTCAGTTGATGTGCATGCCTGGACAAGAGCATGGCAAAGAACAATAGTAAATAAGAATGTTGTGAAGTAAGGGATCAACCTTTTTGGTGCTGCATCGCTCCCTTATATTAATCAAAAAGTGGATATTGGTTTTAGTCACCATTTAATGAGCACATTTTTTAAAAAACCATACTATACCGTGTGAGAACTAGGGCAGAAATAAAGATTGAGAGAGAATAGGAAAGAGAACAAGATAGAGAACAGGAGAGAGAACATGCGCGAGAACAAGATAGAGAATAAAATAGAACAAGATAGAGAATAAGTGAGAACAAGATAGAGAATAGGAAAAAGAATAAAATAGAAAATAAGAGCGAGCACAAGATAGAGAATAGGAGAGAGAACAAGATAGAGAATAGGAGAGAGTAGATTTGTGTCACCCATCCACCATTTCAGACTAACAAGCATGTCACCCGATAACTGTCTTACAAATGCAGGAGAGTATTTTCAAAGAACAATGAATGAGTTAAACTTAAAGGTAAAAATAGTTCAAATCAGAACAATCCTTCAGTCAAAATATAAAGTCTCACCATAAAAGCTTTAATTTCCCAGTTAGGTCTGGGCACACGTGTAATCATGGGCCCCGCAAGTGTCTTTGAATGTCCATTTCGATAGTCAGCCAAAACAGCCGTTTAGAAAATGCTTCTGTGCCACGAATACACACATGCAATCGCAGCCCGATGGCTGTTCATACACAGGCCCCGTGATCGCATGTGTGTATGGGTCTTAAGATAGGATAATAAAAAACAATGAGAGAAAATACAAGAAAGATTAAAAGAGAATAAGATGGAGAATAGGATAGAGAACAAGAAAGGGAACATGAGGCAGAACAAGAAAGAGAATAGGGGCGAGAACAAGATAAAGACTAGGTGAGAGAACCAGATAGAGAATAGAAGAGAGAACAAGATAGAGAATAGGTGAGATAACTAGATAAAGAATGAGAGAGAAACAAGATAAAGACTAGGTGAATAACTAGATAGAGAATAGGAGAGAAGACAAGATAGAGAATAAGGAGAGAGAACAAGACAGACAATAGCAGAGAGAACCAGATAGAGCATATAAGAGAAGAACAAGAAGAGAACATATACAGACAAGAAAGAGAATAGGGGAGAAAACAGATAGAGACTAGGGGAGAGAACAGATGATAAATAGGAGAGAGAATGAGATAGAGAACAGGAAGAGAACAGATAGAGATAGTAGAAAGCACAAGAAAGAAACAAGAAAGATATTAGGGGATAGAAAAGAATAGAGGCTAGGGAGAGAACCAGATAGAGATTAGAGAAAACAAAATAGAAAATACGAGAGAAAGGAAAAGAACAAGATAAGAACAGGAGAGAGAACAAGAAAGAGAACATGAGAAGCTATACACAAAGAAACAAGATAAGAATAAGTATAAACAAGATAGAGAACAAGAGAGACTAGGGGAGAGAACCAGATAGATCATATAAGCGAGAACAGAATAAACATAGGAGAGAGAACAAGATAGAGCATAGGATAGAGAAAAGGAGAGAGAACAGAGAAAAACGGGAGACAACACAAGAGAAAATGGAGAACAAATCGAAAATATGAGGAGAACGAGATAGAGAATAGGAGAGATAACAAGATGAGCATAGGATAGAGAAAAGGAAGAGAGAAAAGAGAAGAAACGGGGAGACAACACGATAAAAATGAAGAACAAGATCAAAATATGAGAAGAAAGATAAGAATAGGAGAACGAATGAGTGAAAAGAGAACAAAATAGAGAATATGAGAGAATAGGAAAGAACACAAATAGAACAAATAGAGAAATAAAAGAGAACATGATAGAAATGAATAGAGAACACAAGATAGAGAACAAGAAGAGAATAGGGAGAAAAACAAGATAGAGCATAGGAGAGAGAAAAAGATAGAGAAAAGAAGAGAACAAGATAGAGAAAATGAGAGAGCAAGATAGAATAGGATAGAGATAAAAACATGATAGAGTAATAGGAGAGAGGAATGATATAGAAATAGGGTAAAAAACAAGATAGAGACTAGGGAGAGCAAGATCTAGCATATAAAATAGCAACAAGATATAGCATATGAGCAATACACCATATATATCCACGAGGTATTTACAAATGGGTAGTGAATTATGTATGCACATGGGGGGGGTAGATTTGTGTCACCCATCCACCATTTCAGACTAACAAGGATAGAGAACAGGAGGGAGAACAAGAAGAGAACATGAGAGAGAACAAAATAGAGAATACGAGAGAAAAGGAAAGAACAAGATAAAGAACAGGAGAGAGAACAAGAAAGAGAACATGAGCGAGTACACAAAAGAGAACAAGATAGAGAATAAGATAGAGAACAAGATAGAGAACAAGAAAGAGACTAGGGGAGAGAACCAGATAGAGCATAGAAGCGAGAACAAGATAGAACATAGGAGAGAGAACAAGATAGAGCATAGGATAGAGAAAAGGAGAGAGAACAAGAGAGAAAGAGAACATGATACAGAACAGAAAGAGAATAGGGGAGGAAAACAAGTAGAGACTAGGGGAAGCAACAAGTATAGATAATAGGAGAGAGAATGAGATAGAAACAGGAGAGAGAACAGATAAGAGAATAGTAGAAGCACAAGAAAGAGAACAAGAAAGATATTAGGGGATAGAAAAAGATAGAGGCTAGGGAGAGAACCAGATAGAGATTAGGAGAGAGAACAAAATAGAGAATACGAGAGAAAAGGAAAGAACAAGATAAAGAACAGGAGAGAGAACAAGAAAGAGAACATGAGCGAGTACACAAAAAAACAAGATAGAGAATAAGATAGAGAACAAGATAGAGAACAAGAAAGAGACTAGGGGAGAGAACCAGAACATAGAGCATAAGCGAGAACAAGATAAAATAGGAGAGAGAACAAGATAGAGCATAGGATAGAGAAAAGGATGAGAGAACAAGATAGAGAAACGGGGAGACAACACAGAGAAAAATGAGAGAACAAGATCGAAATATGAGAGAGAACGATATAGATAGAATAGGAAGATAACAAGATGAGAGCATAGGATAGAGAAAAGGAAGAAGAAACAAGAGAGAGAAACGGGGAGACAAACAAGAGAAAATGAGGGAATAACAAGATCGAAAAAAATGATGGAGCAGAAGAGATAGCAGTAATAGGAGGCGATAGATAGAGAAAGCACAATAGAGACAAAAAGAATAATGAGAGAATAGAAAGAACACAATAAGAACATATATAGAATAAGAACAAGATCGAAAATATGAGAGAGAACGAGATAGAGAATAGGAGAGATAACAAGATAGAGCATAGGATAGAGAAAAGGAGAGAGAACAAGAGAGAGAACAAGATCGAAAATATGAGAGAGAACGAGATAGAGAATAGGAGAGCGAATGAGATAGAGAATAGGAGAGAGAGAGGAAAAGAGAACAAGATCGAAACATATGGAGGAAGAGAACAAGATAGAGAATAGGAGAGCGAATGAGATAGAGAATAGGAGAACAAAATAGAGAATATGAGAGAATAGGAAAGAACACAAAATAGAACAAGATAGAGAATAAAAGAGAACATGATAGAGAATAGGAGAGAGAACAAGATAGAGAACAAGAAAGAGAATAGCAGCGCAGGACGCAGGGCGCTCTGCATTCCTGACAACCTACGTGCGCGCACCGCACCCGGGCGCCAGGACCAGCCCTACATACTAGAAGCGCTACTCGTGCCACGGACGCCACCTCAGGCCCCTTCGCAGGGCTAGCACGGCCCGTGTCTCCCTCCCTGGTCTATACCAATATGTTTAGGGGTAGCCGTGCTAGGGCGCATATCCCTTTGATCAAGGAAGGCGCGGGTAGTAGAGTGGATTACCAGCCGCTTCCTCATCCACCTCTACAGGACAGAGCAGCTGAGCTGCTACTGTAGATTACTGTGCCTGCTCCGTCCTCACCATGAGGATCCTACTGTGGACATGACTCTGCCTCATCTTTCAGGACGTTCGTTGCCCACAGACCACTACTTTCGGGGATCCGGAGGAGGAGTCCAGGATATGTTTTCGCACACTATGTGTGGGGCGAGAGAAAAGTGCTCCGTGCACAGGGGGACAGGAGCTTGATGATGTCACGCAGCAGTCATGAGCAGCCAGGAACTATTGAGGGGGTGACGGTCCCAGATGCTGCTGCTGCTATTAGAAACACAGCTCCAGTATTGAGAGGAGGTGGACGTGGGGACGTGAGGTCACCGATCGTTCATGGGTGCCACAAGTTGAGAGAGGGGGATAGTGTCTCTGGGGGGAGCCTCAGAGGCGAGCACGAGCCTGAATCCAGAGTGCTGGCTCGTGGAGGTACGGCACCAATGCCCACCTGGTTGCCAGTGCCCCACAACGGCAGGTGACCCTCGCTCCAGTGCGTGCCGGGGGCTATGCGTATGGGAGTTCTTCTTATTGGCTCCCGGTTGACAACACGGTTGCAGTGTGACAGTCTGTGTTCCTGCAGGTTGTTCGTGCGATTGGGAAGAATGCAGCAACTTGGCACCTTTCTATGAGGAGGCCATATAATGCTCCACCACTTTGGCCCCGGTGGGAGCAGCGGTCAGGGAATGTGCAGGTACCCGCGCGTTCCCTACCTCGTGCCCAGCGTAGCCACTGGTTCTCCTCCCCTCCGGCCCCCATTCAGTGCTTCTTGGTGGAAGTTAGGGAGGAGAGAGACAGCCTTGGCCCCAGCACGCAGTGTTAGAGGCCCTTTGACACTGTGCTGGGTCGTCAGGTGGTATAATGCAGGTCTCTCTTCCCCAGTTGTTGGAAGAAGGAGGAAGAAAGAAGGCAGAGTACCAGCCTTGCATGACCATCTGCAGGGCAATATATGTGCTTCGCTGGACCACAGTGTGGGCAAGAAGAGTGTCCACATTTACTATGGGCGCGTGGTCCAGCAAGTACAGCGGGGGCGGTATGTCTCATACCGCCAAGTGGGCCATTCTGCTAGCCGGCAGACGGGTGAGATGGTTGGTACCACACCACTTATTGTGATACACCCGTCTCCACCCCATCATATGCCTAATTATTTTTATTTGCACCCTCTGAAAAAAGATACTAAAGATATTTGCATATAAATATCCTTGAGACACTATTTGGAGTTTATCTGTAGGTATGATCTGGACATAGATTATATAACAGTTGCAACACACAAATTTTACAAATATATCTCTTTAGGCACACAGACATTACATGGACACTTTTACCAGACGGTATTTACAAATGGGTAGTGAATTATGTATGCACAGTGGGGGGGGTAGATTTGTGTCACCCATCCACCATTTCAGACTAACAAGCATGTCACCCGATAACTGTCTTACAAATGCAGGAGGTATTTTCAAAGAAAAATATGAGTTAAACTAAAGGTTAAAAAAATAGTTCAAATCAGAACCAATCCTTCAGTCAAATATAAAGTCTCACCAATAAAAGCTTAATTTCCAGTTAAGGTTGGGACAGTGTAATCATGGGCCCCGCAAGTGTCTTTTGAATGTCCATTTCGATAGCAGCCCAAAACAGCCGTTTAGAAAATGCTTCTGTGCCACGAATACACCATGCAATCGCAAGGCCCAGGCTGTCATACACAGGCCCCGTGATCGCATGTGGTGTATGGGTCTTAAGATAAGGATAATAAAAAACAATGAGAGAAAATACAGAAAGATTTAAAAGAGAATAAGATGGAGAAAGAATAGGATAGAGAACAAGAAAGGGAACATGAGCAGAAAAGAAGAATAGGGGCGAGAACAAGATAAAGACTAGGTGAGAGAACCAGATAGAGAATAGAAAGAGAACAAGATAGAGAATAGGTGAGATAACTAGATAGAGAATAGGAGAGAGAACAAGATAAAGGACTAGGTGAGATAACTAGATAGAGAATAGGAGAGGAACAAGATAGAGAATAAGGAGAGAGAACAAGACAGACAATAGCAGAGAGAACCAGATAGAGCATATAAGAGAGAACAAGAAAGAGAACATGATACAGAACAAGAAAGAGAATAGGGGAGAAAACAAGATAGGGACTAGGGGAGAGAACAAGATAGATAATAGGAGAGAGAATGAGATAGAGAAACAGGAGAGAGAACAAGATAGAGAATAGTAGAAAGCACAAGAAAGAGAACAAGAAAGATATTAGGGGATAGAAAAAAGATAGAGGCTAGGGGAGAGAACCAGATAGAGATTAGGAGAGAGAACAAAAAGAGAATACGAGAGAAAAGGAAAGAACAAGATAAAGAACAGGAGAGAGAACAAGAAAGAGAACATGAGCGAGTACACAAAAGAGAACAAGATAGAGAATAAGATAGAGAACAAGATAGAGAACAAGAAAGAGGACTAGGGGAGAGAGGAGAGACCAGATAGAGCATAGAAGCGAGAACAAGATAGAAAATAGGAGAGAGAACAAGATAGAGCATAGGATAGAGAAAAGGATGAGAGAACAAGAGAGAGAGAAACGGGGAGACAACACAAGAGAAAAATGAGGAGAGAACAAGATCGAAAATATGAGAGAGAACGAGATAGAGAATAGGAGAGATAACAAGATAGAGCATAGGATAGAGAAAAGGAGAGAGAACAAGAGAGAGAAACGGGGAGACAACACGAGAGAGAAAATGAGAGAACAAGATCGAAAAAAATATGAGAGAGAACGAGATAGAGAATAGGGACGGCGCATGAGATAGAGAAAGGGAACAAATAGAGGACAAAAAAATATGAGAGAATAGGAAAGAACACAAAATAGAACAAGATAGAGAATAAACAGAGAACAATGATAGAGAATAGGCGAGAGACACAAGGAGTAGAGAACAAGAAGAGAATAGGGAGAAAAACAAGATAGGCTAGGAGAGAGAAAAAGATAGGAGAAAAGGAGAGAGAAAAGATAGAGAAATGAGAGGACAAGATAAGAATAGGATAGAGATAAAGAAAATGATAGGAGAATAGGAGAGAGAAGTGAGATAGAGAATAGGGGCAAAAAACAGATAGAAGACTAGGGAGAGCAGATAGAGACATAGAAAAGAGAACAAGATAGAGCAAGAGCAAAAGAACAGAGATAGAGCACAAGATGAGAACAAGATGAGGCATAGGAGAGAGAACGAGATAGAAAATAAGAAGAGAGAATAGGAAAGAGACAAGATAGAGAACTAGTAGGAAGAGCACAAGAAAGAGAACATGAGAGAGACAAGAAAGAGAATAGGGGGAGAGAACCAGATAGAGAATGAGGAGAGAAGAAAAATAGAGAATAGGAGAGAGGATCAAGAGAGAAAATAGGAAAAAAAACAAGATAGAGAACAAGAAAGAGAACATGATGCGTACACAAAAGAGAAACAAGAGAGAGAATAGGAAAGAGAAACAAAACAGAAAAATAAGGAGGAACAGATAGAGAATGAGAGAGGAGAGGAGAACAAAACGGAGAAAAGGAGAACAGAGTAGAGAATGGAGAGGAGAGCAAGATAGAGAATAAGAGAGAGAACAAGTTAGAGAATAGGAGAGAACAAGATAGAGAATAGGAGAGAGAAACAAATAGAGAATAGGGAAAGAGAAACAAGAGAAGAATAGGAAAGAAGAATAAGAGGAGAATAGGAAGAGATAACAAATAGAGAACAGGAGAGAGGGAGAGAACAGATAGAGAAATGAGATGAGAACAAGAGAGGAAAATAAGAGAGAACAAGAAGAGACATGAAGGAGAACCCAAGAGGGAGAGAGAGAGACAAGATAGAGAATATGGAGAGAAACAAGTTAGAGAATAGAGCAGAGAACAAGATAGAGACTAGGGGAGAGAGAACCAGATAGGAGAATAGGGGAGAGAACAAGAGAGAGAATAGGAAAGAGAACAGATAGAGAAAGGAGAGAGAACATGCGCGAAGACCAAGATGAGAATAAAATAGAAACAAGATAGAGAATAAGTGAGAACAAGATAGAGAATAGGAAAAAGAATAAAATAGAAAATAAGAGCGAGCACAAGATAGAGAATAGGAGAGAGAACAAGATAGAGAATAGGAGAGAGACAAGATAGAGAATTGAAGAGAGAACAAGATAGAGAATAGGAGAGAAACAAGATAGAGAATAGGAGAGAGAACAAGATAGAGAATAGGAGAGAGAACAAGATAGAGAATAGGAGAGAGAACAAGATAAAAAATAGGAAAGAGAAGAAGAGAGTGACGGGGTGAGAACAATATAGAGAATAGTAGAGTGCGCAAGAAAGAGACTAGGGGAGGAGGACAGTGAGAAACAAGATAGAGACTAGGGGAGAGAAACAGATAGAGATAGAAGACGAGAAACAAATAGAGAATAGGAGAGAGAACAAGAGAGAGAATAGGAAAGAAAACAGAAACAAAATAGAGAGAAGAGAAAACAAGATAGAGAACAGGAGAGAGAACAAGAAAGAGAACATGAGAGAGAACAAGATAGAGAACAGGAGGGAGAACAAGAAGGAAAACAGGAGAGAGAACACAAAAGAGAACAAGATAGGGAAAAGAGAGAACAAGAGAGAGAATGGAAAAAGACAAAATAGAAAAATAGAGGAGGAAAGATAGAGGATAGAGAGGAGAACATAAGGGAGAACAAGAAAGAAAATAGGATGAGAAAACAAATAGAGAATAGGAGAGAGAAAAAGATTAGAGAATATGAGAGCGAAACAAGTAGGGAATAGGAGAGGAGATGGAATAGAGAGAGAACAAAAAGAGAATAGGGGAGAGAACAGAGAGAGAATATGAAGAGAAATAGAGAGAGACTAGGAGAGAGAACAAAATAAAATAAGAAAACAAAAAAAAGAAAAAAAGAAAACAAAAAAAAACAAGATAGAGAACAGGAGAGAGAACAAGATAGAGAACAGGAGAGAGAACATGAGCGAGAACAAGATATAGAACAGGAGAGGAGAAACATGAGCGGAGGAAACAAGTAGAGAATAGGGGAGAACAAGATAGAGGAATAAGGGAGAACAAGATAGAGATAAAGAGAGAGAACAAGATAGAGAATAGAAGGAGAACAAGATAGAGAATTAAATAGAACAACATAGTGAATAGGAAAGAGAACAAGAGAGGAGAGATAGGAAAAAGAATAAAATAGAAAATAAGAGAGAGGGACAAGATAGAAGAGAATAGGAGAGAGAAACAAAGATAGAGAATTGGAGAGGAGAAACAAGATAGAGAGAGAGGAGACGAGAACAAGATAAGAATAGGAAAGAGAACAAGAGAGTGACTAGGAGAGAAAAGGATAGAGAATAGAAGTGCACAAGAAGAAAGAGAATAGGGGAGAGAACAAGAAAGAGACTAGGGGACGGAGAACAAGACAGAGACTAGAGGAGGAGAACCAGATAGAGAATAGGACCCAGAAACCAACACAATAGAGAGAAGAAGATAAAACAAGGATAGAGAACAGGAAAGAGAACAAAAGAACCAGAAAGAAAGAGAACAGGAGAAAGAAGGAAACAGAAGAGAACAAAGAGAGAGGAGAACGAAAAGAGAAACATGAGAGAGAAAAAGATAGAGAACAGGAGGGAGCACAAGAAGAGAACATGAGAGAGAACCAAGATGAGAACAAATAAGAGAATAAGAAAGAACAAGAGAGAGAATAGGAAAAAGAACAAAATAGAAAATAAGAGAGAGGACAAGATAGAGGATAGGAGAGAGAACATAAGGGAGAACAAGAAAGAAAATAGGAGAGAAAACAAGATAGAGAATAGGAGAGAGAATATGAGAGAGAACAAGTTAGAGAATAGGAGAGAGGAAGATAGAGAATAGGAGAGAGAACAAAATAGAGAATAGGAAAGAATAAAATAGAAAATGAGAGAGATGACAAGATAGAGAATAGGATTAAGCATGGGTACAGACTGTATCTCGTGTCAATGCTGGTACATACTGGATATGTTGTCAATGCTGGTACATATGTATAACGTGTCAATGCGGGTACATTACTGTATATTCGTGTCAATGATGGTACATATGTATTTATCGTTGTCAATTCTGGTACTACTGTTAAACGTGTCAATGCTGGTAATACTGTATATCGTGTCAATGGGGGTACATACGGTATAACGTGTTGTCAATTGCTTCGGTACATACTGTATATCGTGTCAATGCGGTACATTTACTGTATATCGTGTCAAGGCTGGTTACCTACTGTATACGTGTCACATGCTGGTACATACTGTATATCGGTCCAATGTTGGTACGTAATACTGTATATCGTGGTAAAATGCTGGGGGTACATTCTGTATAACGGTGTCAATGCTGGTACATACTGTATAGCGGTCAATGCCGGGGATACATACTGTATATCGTGGTCAATGCTGGTAATACTGTAGATCGTGTCAATGCTGGTTACATACTGTATAACGTGTCAATGTGGGTCATACTTGTATATCGTGTCAATGATGGTACAACTGTATAACGTGTCAAATGTGGTACATACTGTCTATATGTCAATGCTGGTACATACGGTATATCGTGTCAAGGCTGGTACATAATTGTATCGTGGGGGGGCAATGCGGGGAAGTGAATGTGGGATAGTGGGCAAGCATTCTCCTTTGCATTCGTCTGAGGAAGAGGGGGAGGAAGAAAGGAAGAGGATTGAAGGGGAACGAAGGGGAAAGGGAAGAAGGGACAGGGGGAAACTGGGAAAGAGGGAAACGAGGGCGAGGCAAGAAAGGAAGGGGAGCGGTGGGGGGAAAGGAGAAGGAGGTGGGGGAGGGCAAGTTGCTGTTCCATGGGGCGGGGTGGAGCTTTTTTCTCTACTGGACCTGTACTCCATTTGGGTTTCTTCTCAATTTCTTTTTTCAATGCTGGTACATATGTATATCGTTGTCAATGCTGGTACAACTGTGTATCGTGTCAATGCTGGTACATACGGGGTATCGGGTCAATGCTGAGTACATAATGTATACGTGTCAGCATGCTGGTAAATACTGTAATCGTTGTCAAGGCTGGTACATACTGTATATCGGTTCAATGCTTGGTACATACTGTTATAACGGTGTCAATGCTGGTACATACTGTGACGTGTCAATGCTGGGTACATATGTTATATCGGTCAATTGCTGCGTACATATGGATATGGTCAATGCGGGTTACCCATACTGTATATCGTTGTCAATGCTGGTACATACGGTATATCGTGTAGATTGCCACTCGGGAAATACTGTATATCGGGTCAATGCAGGTTACATACGGGGTATCGTTGTCAATGATGGTACATAATGTATATCGGTCAATTGCTGGTACATACTGTATATCGTGTCGATGCCGTAACATTACTGTGTATCGTGTCAATGCTGGTACATACGGTATATAGTGTCAATGTAGTACATACGGTATATCGTGTCAAATGCGGATACATACTGTATATCGTGTCAATGCGGGTACATACTGTATATCGTGTCATGCTGGGGTACCTACTGTATATCGTGTCAATGCTGGGAATACTGTATTGTGTCAATGCTGGGACCATACGGGATATATCGTCAATGCTGTACTACTGGTATCGGTCAATGCTGGTACACTGTTGTATTGTGTCAATCGGGTACATACTTATATCGTGTACAATGAGGGACATACTGTATACGTGTCGAGGCTGGTTAAATTACTGTATATCATAGTCAATGCTGGTACATTTACGTATAGCGTGTCAATGCTGGTACACTTATGGATATCATGGTCAATTTGGCAGCTGAAAGGATAAATGTAATACTCAGCTGCACTGAAAGTGTTAAGCAATACTTTGGGGGGATGTGCTGGAAACTGAAAGTGTTAAATACTGTAGCAATACTCTGGAACGTGCGGCATGAAAGTGTTATTAGGAAAGTCTGATGGCACTGAAGGGTTATGGTAATACCTTGATGGCACTAAGGTTTTTAATTGGAATGACTCTGCTGCACTGAAGGGTTACTGGTAATTTACTATGCGGCATGAAGGGTTAATGGTAATACTCAGTTAGGCACTGAGGGTTAATGACGTAATACTCTGTCGGCACTGAAAGGTGTTACTAGCAACCAATCTGGGGAAGACTGCCACTAAGGGTGTTAGAGGGAATGTCCAACCACTTATATAATGCATATATTATGCCTGACCCCCAGTACACTAGTTTTTGTTTTGATAAAACTATGTACTCCCAGTAAAGAAATCCGTAACTACCCAGCTCCTTGATGCACCACCGTGGCACTCTGGCCCATCCAGCGTAAGGCCAGTGATGTCATAAGCCAAACACTTGATTGACCATCCCTGGGATGAGCCTCCACTGCGGCTGCATCGAAACACAAAAATGAAAAAAAGAAAAAACAGAGCCAGCTGAGTGGAGAGGTGGAGAGACAGGAAAGTGGCGGTAGGATGGCGATCTTGTAAGTATGATATATTATTTTTTGTAATAAGGGGGACATCTGGAACATTCCTTTATGGCACTAAAAGAGTTAAACATCTTAGATCTCCCCGAAATTCCCGTTCTGCCTACCCTGCGAATTTTATGCCACATGGTGGAAAACATGGGGGAGAACACCGACCCGACACTTCTGAGAACCTATCCTAGTCCTTCATCAATCGTATTTCATTGGTAAGAGATGGCATAGGGACTCCAACTCGGAACCCGCGTGTGAGCCGAACTTTCGAGTTCCGGCGCGACACGGCTTCTTGACAGTATCCCGGAACCGGGGCTTTCGATATTTCCCGGACTTGGTCGATGATTTATCGAATCTTAGGACCGTCGACGCGGTTCGAAGATTTGATAAAAGCATCGATAGTTAAAAAAAAATGCCCACATGTCCAAAATCACCAATGGCCAAGCATTTTTGAGCATTGCAGCACCATGGGATAAAAGGCAATGCCACAGCTGCCATTTTGTCAGGTGTCTGATTGGACGTTGTGTTTAGTGGAGACCTGCAGTGAGGGAGTTGGAGAGATTTTGCTCTTTTTAGCTTCTGTGTGTGGATTCAGGTGGTGGTTAGCCTTAAGTAACCACAACCTTTTAGGAGGTATAGGGTCTCCTGTTTTTTGTTTTGTTTCTGTGATCTGTAGTGTTCAGAGCGTTCTGTGTTTGTGTAACTGACAGTGCCCTACATTAGCAGACAATGAGCAGCTTTTGCTGATTAGACCTGTGTTTGCTGTCAGTTGTGTCTGTCATATTGTGCTTATAGTTATAGTTTTTTTGGTTAGTGAAAAAAAAGACTTTGTGAGTTATTGTTTGCATTCTGTGGTGTTACGTGTTGTTTTGTCACTCTGTGTCGTTTGTGCGACTTTTGAGTATCATTTGATGTTGTGGTGTATATAATATTATATAACAATATATTTTTTTAGTAAAATTTGGGGCAGGAAAAGGGAAAATGCCTGGAGGGCAAGAGGGAGAGCACAGAGCAGGGGGTCTGCACGTGGAGGAGAGGAGAGGAAAGCCATACTGAGGCTCTGGACCAGGAAGCACCTGGCCCATTGCAGGGTAGACGGGTTGATCTTGCTACCCAATATGTTTAGGGGTAGCCGTGCTAGGGCTATCCTTCGATCAAGGAAGGCGGGTGGTAGTAGAGTGGATTACCAGCCTCCTCATCCACCTCCTCACAGGTACAGAGCAGCTGAGCTGCTACTGTAGATACTGTGCCTGCTCCTTCCTCACCTGAGGATCCTACTGTGGACAGGACTCTGAATCACTTATCAGGAGTGCAGTTCGTGCCCACATACCACTACTTTCGGGGATCCGGAGGAGGAGTCACAGGATATGTTTTCGCACACTATGTGTGGAGGCGGAGAAAAGTGCTCCGTGCCACAGGGGGACAGGAGCTGATGATGTCACGCAGCAGTCATGAGCAGCCAGGGAACTATTGAGGGGGGGTGACGGCCAGATGCTGCTGCTGCTATTAGAAACACAGCTCCAGTATTGAGGGAGGTGGACGTGGGACGATGAGGGATCACGATGTTCATGGGTGCCACAAGTTGAGAGAGGGGGATAGTGTCTCTGGGGGGACCCTCAGAGGCGAGCACGAGCCTGAATCCAGAGTGCTGCTCGTGGAGGTACGGCACCAATGCCCACCTGGTTG
This sequence comes from Hymenochirus boettgeri, assembly GCA_019447015.1. Classification (NCBI taxonomy): domain Eukaryota; kingdom Metazoa; phylum Chordata; class Amphibia; order Anura; family Pipidae; genus Hymenochirus; species Hymenochirus boettgeri. The sequence continues at coordinate 43,246,369 of CM033474.1, forward strand.
CCAGTGCCCACAACGGCAGGGACCTCGCTCCAGTGCGTGCCGGGTGGCTATGCTGTATGGGAGTTCTCTTATTGGCTCCCGGTGACAACACGGTTGCAGTGTGCAAGTCTGTTTCCGCAGCGTGTTTAAGCCCATGGGAAGAATGCAGCAACTTGGCCCACTTTCTATCGAGAGGAATATAATGCTCCACCACTTTGGCCGGGTGGGAGCAGCGGTCAGGGAATGTGCAGGCACCGCGCGTTCCCTACCTCGTGCCCAGGTAGTAGCCACTGTTCTCCTCCCCCTCCGGCCCCATTCAGTGCTTTTTCTGGTGGAAGTTAGGGAGGAGAGGACAGCCTTGGCCCCAGCACGCAGTGTTAAGAGGCCCTCTGACACTGCTCTGGGTTCGTCGGTATAATGCAGGTCTCTCTTCCCCAGTTGTTGGAGCGGAGGAAGGAAAGAAGGCAGAGTACCAGCCTTGCATGACCATCTGCAGGGCAATATATGGCTTGCTGGACCACAGTGTGGGCAAGAAGAGTGTCCACATTTACTATGGGCGCTGTGGTTCAGCAAGTACAGCGGGGGGGTATGTCTCATTACGCCAGTGGGCCATTCTGCTAGCCGGCAGACGGGGTGAGATGGTTGGTACCACCACTTATTGGTGATACACCGTCTACACCCCATCATATGCCTAATTTTTTTTATTTGCACCCTCTGAAAAAGATACTAAAGATATTTGCATATAAATATTCCTTGAGCATATCATTGGATGTTTATCTGTGAGTATGATCTGGACTAGAAATTATATAACAGTTGCCAACACACAATTCTACAAATATTCTCTTTAGCCACAAGACATTACATGGACACTTTTACCAGACGGGTATTTACAAATGGGTAGTGAATTATGTATGCACACAGGGGGGGGGTAGATTTGTGTCACCCATCCACCATTTCAGACTAACAAGCATGTCACCCGATAACTGTCTTACAAATGCAGGAGGTATTTTCAAAGAACAATGAATGAGTTAAACTAAAGGTTAAAAAATAGTTCAAATCAGAACCAATCCTTCAGTCAAAATATAAAGTCTCACCAATAAAAGCTTAATTTCCCATGTTAAGGTATGGGACAAGTGTAATCATGGGCCCCGCAAGTGTCTTTTGAATGTCCATTTCGATAGGCAGCCCAAAACAGCCGTCTTAGAAAATGCTTCTGTGCCACGAATACACACATGCAATCGCAAGGCCCATGGCTGTCATACACAGGCCCCCGTGATCGCATGTGTGTATGGGTCTTAAGATAAGGATAATAAAAAACAATGAGAGAAAATACAGAAAGATTTAAAAGAGAATAAGATGGAGAAAAGAATAGGGATAGAGAACAAGAAAGGGAACATGAGGCAGAACAAGAAGAGGAATAGGGGCGAGAACAAGTAAAAGACTAGGTGAGAGAACCAGATAGAGAAATAGAAGAGAGAACAAGATAGAGAATAGGTGAGATAACTAGATAGAGAATAGGAGGAGAGAACAAGATAAAGGACTAGGTGAGATAACTAGAGAGAGATAGGAGAGAGAACAAGATAGAGAATAAGGAGAGAGAACAAGACAGGAAATAGCAGAGAGAACCAGATAGAGCATATAAGAGAGAACCAGAAAGAGAACATGATACAGAACAAGAAAGAGAATAGGGGAGAAAACCAAGATAGGACTAGGGGAGAGAAACAAGATAGATAATAGGAGAGAGAATGAGATAGAGAAACAGGAGAGAGGAACAAGATAGAGAATAGTAGAAAGCACAAGAAAGAGAACAAGGAAAGATATTAGGGGATAGAAAAGATAGAGGCAGGATAGAGGCTAGGGAGAGAACCAGATAGAGATTGGAGAGAGAGAAACAAAATAGAGAATACAGAGGAGAGAAAAGGAAAAGAAAACAAGATAAAGAACAGGAGAGAGAACAAGAAAGAGAACATGAGCGAGGTACACAAAAGAGAAAAAGATAGAGAATAAGATAGAGAACAAGATAGAGAACAAGAAAGAGACTAGGGGAGAGAACCAGATTAGAGGCATAGAAGCGAGAACAAGATAGAAATAGGAGAGAGAACAAGATAGAGCATAGGATAGAGAAAAGGATGAGAGAACAAGACGAGAGAAAGGAGGGAGACAACACAAGAGAAAAATGAGAGAGAACAAGATCGAAAATATGAGAGAGAACGAGATAGAGAATAGGAGAAGATAACAAGATAGAGCATAGGATAGAGAAAAGGAGAGAGAACAAGAGAGAGAAACGGGGAGACAACACGAGAGAAAATGAGAGAACAAGATCGAAAATATGAGAGAGAACGAGATAGAGAATAGGAGAGCGAATGAGATAGAGAATAGGAGAACAAAATAGAGAATATGAGTAGAATAGGAAAGAACACAAAATAGAACAAGATAGAGAATAAAAGAGAACATGATAGAGAATAGGAGAGAGAACAAGATAGAGAACAAGAAAGAGAATAGGGGAGAAAACAAGATAGAGCATAGGAGAGAGAAAAAGATAGAGAAAAGGAGAGAGAACAAGATAGAGAAAATGAGAGAGAACAAGATAGAATAGGATAGAGATAAAGAACATGATAGAGAATAGGAGAGAGAATGAGATAGAGAATAGGGGAAAAAACAAGATAGAGACTAGGGGAGAGCAAGATAGAGCATAGAAAAGAGAACAAGATAGAGCATAGGAGCAAGAACAAGATAGAGCACAGGAGAGAACAAGATAGAGCATAGGAGAGAGAACGAGATAGAAAATAAGAGAGAGAATAGGAAAGAGAACAAGATAGAGAATAGTAGAAAGCACAAGAAAGAGAACATGAGAGAGAACAAGAAAGAGAATAGGGGAGAGAACCAGATAGAGAATAGGAGAGAAGAAAATAGAGAATAGGAGAGAGATTAAGCATGGGTACAGACTGTATCTCGTGTCAATGCTGGTACATACTGGATATGTTGTCAATGCTGGTACATATGTATAACGTGTCAATGCGGGTACATTACTGTATATTCGTGTCAATGATGGTACATATGTATTTATCGTTGTCAATTCTGGTACTACTGTTAAACGTGTCAATGCTGGTAATACTGTATATCGTGTCAATGGGGGTACATACGGTATAACGTGTTGTCAATTGCTTCGGTACATACTGTATATCGTGTCAATGCGGTACATTTACTGTATATCGTGTCAAGGCTGGTTACCTACTGTATACGTGTCACATGCTGGTACATACTGTATATCGGTCCAATGTTGGTACGTAATACTGTATATCGTGGTAAAATGCTGGGGGTACATTCTGTATAACGGTGTCAATGCTGGTACATACTGTATAGCGGTCAATGCCGGGGATACATACTGTATATCGTGGTCAATGCTGGTAATACTGTAGATCGTGTCAATGCTGGTTACATACTGTATAACGTGTCAATGTGGGTCATACTTGTATATCGTGTCAATGATGGTACAACTGTATAACGTGTCAAATGTGGTACATACTGTCTATATGTCAATGCTGGTACATACGGTATATCGTGTCAAGGCTGGTACATAATTGTATCGTGGGGGGGCAATGCGGGGAAGTGAATGTGGGATAGTGGGCAAGCATTCTCCTTTGCATTCGTCTGAGGAAGAGGGGGAGGAAGAAAGGAAGAGGATTGAAGGGGAACGAAGGGGAAAGGGAAGAAGGGACAGGGGGAAACTGGGAAAGAGGGAAACGAGGGCGAGGCAAGAAAGGAAGGGGAGCGGTGGGGGGAAAGGAGAAGGAGGTGGGGGAGGGCAAGTTGCTGTTCCATGGGGCGGGGTGGAGCTTTTTTCTCTACTGGACCTGTACTCCATTTGGGTTTCTTCTCAATTTCTTTTTTCAATGCTGGTACATATGTATATCGTTGTCAATGCTGGTACAACTGTGTATCGTGTCAATGCTGGTACATACGGGGTATCGGGTCAATGCTGAGTACATAATGTATACGTGTCAGCATGCTGGTAAATACTGTAATCGTTGTCAAGGCTGGTACATACTGTATATCGGTTCAATGCTTGGTACATACTGTTATAACGGTGTCAATGCTGGTACATACTGTGACGTGTCAATGCTGGGTACATATGTTATATCGGTCAATTGCTGCGTACATATGGATATGGTCAATGCGGGTTACCCATACTGTATATCGTTGTCAATGCTGGTACATACGGTATATCGTGTAGATTGCCACTCGGGAAATACTGTATATCGGGTCAATGCAGGTTACATACGGGGTATCGTTGTCAATGATGGTACATAATGTATATCGGTCAATTGCTGGTACATACTGTATATCGTGTCGATGCCGTAACATTACTGTGTATCGTGTCAATGCTGGTACATACGGTATATAGTGTCAATGTAGTACATACGGTATATCGTGTCAAATGCGGATACATACTGTATATCGTGTCAATGCGGGTACATACTGTATATCGTGTCATGCTGGGGTACCTACTGTATATCGTGTCAATGCTGGGAATACTGTATTGTGTCAATGCTGGGACCATACGGGATATATCGTCAATGCTGTACTACTGGTATCGGTCAATGCTGGTACACTGTTGTATTGTGTCAATCGGGTACATACTTATATCGTGTACAATGAGGGACATACTGTATACGTGTCGAGGCTGGTTAAATTACTGTATATCATAGTCAATGCTGGTACATTTACGTATAGCGTGTCAATGCTGGTACACTTATGGATATCATGGTCAATTTGGCAGCTGAAAGGATAAATGTAATACTCAGCTGCACTGAAAGTGTTAAGCAATACTTTGGGGGGATGTGCTGGAAACTGAAAGTGTTAAATACTGTAGCAATACTCTGGAACGTGCGGCATGAAAGTGTTATTAGGAAAGTCTGATGGCACTGAAGGGTTATGGTAATACCTTGATGGCACTAAGGTTTTTAATTGGAATGACTCTGCTGCACTGAAGGGTTACTGGTAATTTACTATGCGGCATGAAGGGTTAATGGTAATACTCAGTTAGGCACTGAAGGGTTATATGACGTAATACTCTGTCGGCACTGAAAGGTGTTACTAGCAACCATCTGGGGAAGACTGCAATAAGGGTGTTAGAGCGAAGTCCAACCACTTATAATAAAGATATATTATGTCCTGACCCCCATAACTGTGTTTTTGTTTTGATAAAACGATATGGTACTCCCAGATAAAAGAAGATCCGTACTTCCCAGCTCCTGTGATGCACCACCGTGGCCGTCTGGCCCATCACAGGTAAGGCAGTGATGTTCATAAGCCAAACACTTGATTGCCATGCCGGATGAGCCTCCACTGCGGCTTCGAAACACAAAAATGTAAAAAAGTACACAGAGCAGCTGAGTGGAGAGGTGGAGAGACAGGAAAGTGGCGGTAGAGATGCGATCTTGCTAAGTATGATATATTAATTTTTTAATAAGGGTGGAATTGGAACATTCCTTTATGGCACTAAAGAGTAAACATCTTAGATCTCCCCGAAATTCCCTGTTCTGCCTACCCTGCGATTTTAATGCCACATGGTGGAAACATGGGGGAGAACACGACGCACTTCTGAGAACCTATCCTAGTCTTCATCCAATCTGTATTTCATGGTAGAGATGGCATAGGACTCCAACTCGGAACCGACGTGTGAGCGAACTTTCGAGTTCCGGACGGACCGGACTTCTTGAGCGTATCCCGGAACCGGAGGCGTTCGATATTTCCACGGACTCGAAATGATTATCGAATCATTCAGACCGTCGAGCGGACTCGAAGATTTAGATAAATATCTCGATTTAAAAAAAATGCCCACATGTCCAAAATCACCCAATGGCCATAGCATTTTTGAGCATTGCCAGCACCTGGGATAAAAGCAATGCCACCAGCTGCCATATTTGTCGGGTGTTGTTGGAGTTGTGTTTAGTGGAGACCTGCAGTGAGGGAGTTGGAGACGATTTTGCCTCTTTTTAGCTTCTGTGTGTGGATGTCAGCCGTGGTGGTTTTAGTCTATATAGTAACCACAACTTTAGTGAGGGTATAGGTCTCCTGTTTTTTTTTGTTTCTGTTATCTGTGATGTCAGCAGCGTTCTGTGTGTTGTGTAAATGACAGTGACTACATTAGCAGCACAATGAGCAGCTTTTGCTGATTTGAGCCTGTGTTTGCCGTCAGTTGTGTCTGTCATATTTGTGCTTATAGTGTAGTAGTGTTTTTTGGTTAGTGAAAAAAAAGCTTTAGGTGTGTTATTGTGTTGCTTCTGTGTGTGTTACTGTGTTTTGTCATCTGTGTCGCTTTGTCGACTTGAGATCATTTGTGTTTGTGGTGTATATTATATATTATATAATATATAACTTTTTTTAGTAACAAATTTGGGGGGAAAGGGGGAAAATGCCTGGAGGGCAAGAGGGAGAGCAAGGAGACAGGGGTGTCTGCTGCACGTGAGGAGGGAAGAGGAAAGCCATACTGAAGGCTATGGACCAGGAAGCTACCTGGCCCATTCGCAGGGTAGACGGGTTGTCTTTCTACCAATATGTTTAGGGGTAGCCGTGCTAGGGCTATCCTTCGATCAAGGAAGGCGGGTGGTAGTAGAGTGGATTACCAGCCTCCTCATCCACCTCCTCACAGGTACTAGAGCAGCTGAGCTGCTACTGTAGATACTGTGCCTGCTCCTTCCTCACCTGAGGATCCTACTGTGGACAGGGACTCTGAATCACTTATCAGGAGTGCAGTTCGTGCCCACATACCACTACTTTCGGGGATCCGGAGGAGGAGTCACAGGATATGTTTTCGCACACTATGTGTGGTGGCGGAGAAAAGTGCTCCGTGCCACAGGGGGACAGGAGCTGATGATGTCACGCAGCAGTCATGAGCAGCCAGGGAACTATTGAGGGGGGGTGACGGCCAGATGCTGCTGCTGCTATTAGAAACACAGCTCCAGTATTGAGGGAGGTGGACGTGGGACGATGAGGGATCACGATGTTCATGGGTGCCACAAGTTGAGAGAGGGGGATAGTGTCTCTGGGGGGACCCTCAGAGGCGAGCACGAGCCTGAATCCAGAGTGCTGCTCGTGGAGGTACGGCACCAATGCCCACCTGGTTGCCAGTGCCCACAACGGCAGGGACCTCGCTCCAGTGCGTGCCGGGTGGCTATGCTGTATGGGAGTTCTCTTATTGGCTCCCGGTGACAACACGGTTGCAGTGTGCAAGTCTGTTTCCGCAGCGTGTTTAAGCCCATGGGAAGAATGCAGCAACTTGGCCCACTTTCTATGGAGAGGAATATAATGCTCCACCACTTTGGCCGGGTGGGAGCAGCGGTCAGGGAATGTGCAGGCACCGCGCGTTCCCTACCTCGTGCCCAGGTAGTAGCCACTGTTCTCCTCCCCCTCCGGCCCCATTCAGTGCTTTTTCTGGTGGAAGTTAGGGAGGAGAGGACAGCCTTGGCCCCAGCACGCAGTGTTAAGAGGTCCTCTGACACTGCTCTGGGTTCGTCGGTATAATGCAGGTCTCTCTTCCCCAGTTGTTGGAGCGGAGGAAGGAAAGAAGGCAGAGTACCAGCCTTGCATGACCATCTGCAGGGCAATATATGGCTTGCTGGACCACAGTGTGGGCAAGAAGAGTGTCCACATTTACTATGGGCGCTGTGGTTCAGCAAGTACAGCGGGGGGGTATGTCTCATTACGCCAGTGGGCCATTCTGCTAGCCGGCAGACGGGGTGAGATGGTTGGTACCACCACTTATTGGTGATACACCGTCTAACACCCCATCATATGCCTAATTTTTTTTATTTGCACCCTCTGAAAAAGATACTAAAGATATTTGCATATAAATATTCCTTGAGCACATCATTGGATGTTTATCTGTGAGTATGATCTGGACTAGAAATTATATAACAGTTGCCAACACACAATTCTACAAATATTCTCTTTAGCACAAGACATTACATGACACTTTTACCAGAGGTATTTACAAATGGGTAGTGAATTATGTATGCACATGGGGGGGGTAGATTTGTGTCACCCATCCACCATTTCAGACTAACAAGCATGTCACCCGATAACTGTCTTACAAATGCAGGAGAGTATTTTCAAAGAACAATGAATGAGTTAAACTTAAAGGTAAAAATAGTTCAAATCAGAACCAATCCTTCAGTCAAAATATAAAGTCTCACCAATAAAAGCTTAATTTCCCATGTTAAGGTATGGGACAAGTGTAATCATGGGCCCCGCAAGTGTCTTTTGAATGTCCATTTCGATAGGCAGCCCAAAACAGCCGTTTTAGAAAATGCTTCTGTGCCACGAATACACACATGCAATCGCAAGGCCCATGGCTGTCATACACAGGCCCCCGTGATCGCATGTGTGTATGGGTCTTAAGATAAGGATAATAAAAAACAATGAGAGAAAATACAGAAAGATTTAAAAGAGAATAAGATGGAGAAAAGAATAGGGATAGAGAACAAGAAAGGGAACATGAGGCAGAACAAGAAGAGGAATAGGGGCGAGAACAAGTAAAAGACTAGGTGAGAGAACCAGATAGAGAAATAGAAGAGAGAACAAGATAGAGAATAGGTGAGATAACTAGATAGAGAATAGGAGGAGAGAACAAGATAAAGGACTAGGTGAGATAACTAGAAGAGATAGGAGAGAGAACAAGATAGAGAATAAGGAGAGAGAACAAGACAGGAAATAGCAGAGAGAACCAGATAGAGCATATAAGAGAGAACCAGAAAGAGAACATGATACAGAACAAGAAAGAGAATAGGGGAGAAAACCAAGATAGGACTAGGGGAGAGAAACAAGATAGATAATAGGAGAGAGAATGAGATAGAGAAACAGGAGAGAGGAACAAGATAGAGAATAGTAGAAAGCACAAGAAAGAGAACAAGGAAAGATATTAGGGGATAGAAAAGATAGAGGCAGGATAGAGGCTAGGGAGAGAACCAGATAGAGATTGGAGAGAGAGAAACAAAATAGAGAATACAGAGGAGAGAAAAGGAAAAGAAAACAAGATAAAGAACAGGAGAGAGAACAAGAAAGAGAACATGAGCGAGGTACACAAAAGAGAAAAAGATAGAGAATAAGATAGAGAACAAGATAGAGAACAAGAAAGAGACTAGGGGAGAGAACCAGATAGAGCATAGAAGCGAGAACAAGATAGAAATAGGAGAGAGAACAAGATAGAGCATAGGATAGAGAAAAGGAGAGAGAACAAGAGAGAGAAACGGGGAGACAACACAAGAGAAAATGAGAGAACAAGATCGAAAATATGAGAGAGAACGAGATAGAGAATAGGAGAAGATAACAAGATAGAGCATAGGATAGAGAAAAGGAAGAGAACAAGGAGAGAAGAGACAAAAGAGAGAGAAACGGGGAGACAACACGAGAGAAAATGAGAGAACAAGATCGAAAATATGAGAGAGAACGAGATAGAGAATAGGAGAGCGAATGAGATAGAGAATAGGAGAACAAAATAGAGAATATGAGAGAATAGGAAAGAACACAAAATAGAACAAGATAGAGAATAAAAGAGAACATGATAGAGAATAGGACGAGAGAACAAGATAGAGAACAAGAAGAGAATAGGGAGAAAAACAAGATAGAGCATAGGAGAGAGAAAAAGATAGAGAAAAGGAGAGAGAACAAGATAGAGAAAATGAGAGAGAACAAGATAGAATAGGATAGAGATAAAGAACATGATGAGTAGGGAGTAGGGAGAGAATGAGATAGAGAATAGGGGAAAAAAACAGATAGAGACTAGGGGAGAGCAAGATAGAGCATAGAAAAGAGACACAAGATAGAGCATAGGAGCAAGAACAAGAGTAGAGCACAGGAGAGAACAAGATAGAGCATAGGAGAGAGAACGAGATAGAAAATAAGAGAGAGAATAGGAAAGAGAACAAGATAGAGAATAGTAGAAAGCACAAGAAAGAGAACATGAGAGAGAACAAGAAAGAGAATAGGGGAGAGGAGAGAACCAGATAGGAATAGGAGGAGAGAAGAAAAATAGAGAGAATAGGAGAGAGATCAAGAGAGAAAATAGGAAAAAAAACAAGATAGAGAACAAGAAAGAGAACATGAGTGCGTACACAAAAGAGAACAAGAGAGAGAATAGGAAAGAGAACAAAACAGGAAAAATAAGAGAGGACACAGATAGAGGAATGAGAGAGAGAGAAACTAAACGGAGAAACAAGATAGAGAATAGGAGGAGAGCAGATAGAGAATATGAGAGAGAACAAGTTAGAGAATAGGAGAGAAACAAGATAGAGATAGGAGAGAGAAACAAATAGAGAATAGGGAGAGAGAACAAGAGAGAGATAGGAAAGAGATATAAGAGAGAATAGGAAAGAGACTAAAAAATAGAGAACAGGAGAGAGAGAACAAGATAGAGAAATGAGGAAGAACAAGAAAGGAACTAAGAGAGAACAAGAAGAGAACATGAGCGAGAACCCCAAGAGGGAGAAGAGAGACAAGATAGAGAATATGGAGAGAGAACAAGTTAGAGAATAGGAGAGAAACAAGATAGAGACTAGGGGAGAGAAACAGATAGGAGAATAGGGGAGAGAAAAGAGAGAGAATAGGAAAGAGAGAACAGATAGAGAACAGGAGAGGAACATGCGCGGAGAAAAAGATAGAGAATAAAATAGAACAACAAGATAGAGAATAAGTGAGAAACAAGATAGAGAATAGAGAAAAAGAATAAAATAGAAAATAAGAGCGAGGCACAAAGATAGAGAATAGGAGAGAGAGAACAGATAGAGAATAGGAGAGAGAACAAGATAGAGAATTGAAAGAGAGACAAGATGAGAATAGGAGAGAGAACAAGATAGGAGAATAGGAGAGAGAACAAGATAGAGAATAGGAGAGAGAGAACAAGTAGACGACTGGAGGAGAGAAAAAGATAAAAAAAATAGGAAAAGAGAAAGAAGAGAGTGACTGGGTGAGAACAATATAGAGAATAGTTAGAGTGCGCAAGAAAGAGACTAGGGGAGGAGACAAACAGATAGAGACTAGGGGAGAGAACAGATAGAGAATAGAAGAGAGAACAAAATAGAGAATAGGAGAGAGAACAAGAGAGAGAATAGGAAAGAAAACAGAACAAAATAGAGAGAAGAGAAAACAAGATAGAGAACAGGAGAGAGAACAAGAAAGAGAACATGAGAGAGAACAAGATAGAGAACAGGAGGGAGAACAAGAAGAAAACATGAGAGAGAACACAAAAGAGAACAAGATAGGGAATAAGAGAGAACAAGAGAGAGAATAGGAAAAAGAACAAAATAGAAAATAAGAGAGAGGACAAGATAGAGGATAGGAGAGAGAACATAAGGGAGAACAAGAAAGAAAATAGGAGAGAAAACAAGATAGAGAATAGGAGAGAGAAAAAGATAGAGAATATGAGAGCGAACAAGTTAGAGAATAGGAGAGAGGAGATAGAGAATAGGAGAGAGAACAAAATAGAGAATAGGGGAGAGAAACAAGAGAGAGAATATGAAGAGAAATAGAGAGAGACTAGAAGAAAGAGAACAAGATAGAGAACAGGAGAGGAACAAGATAGAGAAAACAGGAGAGAGAACATGAGCGAGAACAAGATAAGAACAGGAGAGAGAAACATGAGCGGAGAACAGAATAGAGATAAGAGAACAAGATAGAGGAATAAGGGAGAACAAGATAGAGAAAAGAGAGAAACAAGATAGAGAATAAGAGAGAACAAGATAGAGAATTAAATAGAACAACATAGTGAATAGGAAAGAGAACAAGAGAGGAGATAGGAAAAAGAATATAAAATAGAAAATAAGAGAGAGGGACAAGAAGAGAATAGGAGGAGAGAAACAAGATAGAGAATTGGAGAGAGAAACAAGATAGAGAATAGGAGAGAGGAGAGAGAAAAGATAAGAATAGGCAAAGAGAACAAGAGAGTGACTAGGAGAGAAAAGGATAGAGAATAGTAGAGTGCACAAGAAAGAGAATAGGGAGAGAACAAGAAAGAGACTAGGGGAGAGAACAAGACAGAGACTAGAGGAGAGAACCAGATAGAGAATAGGAAGAAAACAAAAATAGAGAGAAGAAGAGAGAAAACAAGATAGAGAACAGGAGAGAGAACAAGAAAGAGAACATGAGAGAGAACAAGATAGAGAACAGAGGGAGAAACAAGAAGAAACATGAGAGAGAACAAAGATAGAGAACAGGAAGGGAGAACAAGAGAGAACATGAGAGAGAACACACAGAGAGAACAAGATAGAGAATAAGAAAGAACAAGAGGAGAGAATAGGAAAAAGAACAAAATAGAAAATAAGAGAGAGGACAAGATAGAGGAAGAGAGGAGAGAACATAAGGGAGAACAAGAAAGAAAAAGGAGAGAGAAAACAAGATAGAGAATAGGAGAGAGAATATGAGAGAGAACAAGTAGGAGAATAGGAGAGGAGGAAGATAGATAGAAATAGGAGAGAGAACAAAATAGAGAATAGGAAAAGAATAAAATAGAAAATGAGAGAGATGACAAGATAGAGAATAGGAAAGAGAATAAAGAGAGAGAGACAGAAAAGAGAACCAAGATAGAGGAACAGGAGAGAGAACATAGGCGAGGAACAAGATAGAGAACAGGAGAGAGAACATGAGCAGGAGAACAAGATAGAGAATAAGAGAGAACAAGATAGAGAATAAAATAGAACAACATAGAGAATAGGAGAGGAGAACAAGATAGAAAATAGGAAAAGAATAAAATAGAAAATGAGAGAGATGACAAGATAGAGAATTGGAGAGAGAACAAGATAGAGAATAGGAGAGTGTGCAAGAAAGAGAACATGAGAGAGAACAAGAAAGAGAATAGCGGAGAGAACAAGATAGAGACTAGGGGAGAGAACAAAATAGAGAATAGGAGAGAGAACAAGAGAGAGAATAGGAGAGAGAACAATTAAGCATGGGTACAGACTGTATCTCGTGTCAATGCTGGTACATACTGGATATGTTGTCAATGCTGGTACATATGTATAACGTGTCAATGCGGGTACATTACTGTATATTCGTGTCAATGATGGTACATATGTATTTATCGTTGTCAATTCTGGTACTACTGTTAAACGTGTCAATGCTGGTAATACTGTATATCGTGTCAATGGGGGTACATACGGTATAACGTGTTGTCAATTGCTTCGGTACATACTGTATATCGTGTCAATGCGGTACATTTACTGTATATCGTGTCAAGGCTGGTTACCTACTGTATACGTGTCACATGCTGGTACATACTGTATATCGGTCCAATGTTGGTACGTAATACTGTATATCGTGGTAAAATGCTGGGGGTACATTCTGTATAACGGTGTCAATGCTGGTACATACTGTATAGCGGTCAATGCCGGGGATACATACTGTATATCGTGGTCAATGCTGGTAATACTGTAGATCGTGTCAATGCTGGTTACATACTGTATAACGTGTCAATGTGGGTCATACTTGTATATCGTGTCAATGATGGTACAACTGTATAACGTGTCAAATGTGGTACATACTGTCTATATGTCAATGCTGGTACATACGGTATATCGTGTCAAGGCTGGTACATAATTGTATCGTGGGGGGGCAATGCGGGGAAGTGAATGTGGGATAGTGGGCAAGCATTCTCCTTTGCATTCGTCTGAGGAAGAGGGGGAGGAAGAAAGGAAGAGGATTGAAGGGGAACGAAGGGGAAAGGGAAGAAGGGACAGGGGGAAACTGGGAAAGAGGGAAACGAGGGCGAGGCAAGAAAGGAAGGGGAGCGGTGGGGGGAAAGGAGAAGGAGGTGGGGGAGGGCAAGTTGCTGTTCCATGGGGCGGGGTGGAGCTTTTTTCTCTACTGGACCTGTACTCCATTTGGGTTTCTTCTCAATTTCTTTTTTCAATGCTGGTACATATGTATATCGTTGTCAATGCTGGTACAACTGTGTATCGTGTCAATGCTGGTACATACGGGGTATCGGGTCAATGCTGAGTACATAATGTATACGTGTCAGCATGCTGGTAAATACTGTAATCGTTGTCAAGGCTGGTACATACTGTATATCGGTTCAATGCTTGGTACATACTGTTATAACGGTGTCAATGCTGGTACATACTGTGACGTGTCAATGCTGGGTACATATGTTATATCGGTCAATTGCTGCGTACATATGGATATGGTCAATGCGGGTTACCCATACTGTATATCGTTGTCAATGCTGGTACATACGGTATATCGTGTAGATTGCCACTCGGGAAATACTGTATATCGGGTCAATGCAGGTTACATACGGGGTATCGTTGTCAATGATGGTACATAATGTATATCGGTCAATTGCTGGTACATACTGTATATCGTGTCGATGCCGTAACATTACTGTGTATCGTGTCAATGCTGGTACATACGGTATATAGTGTCAATGTAGTACATACGGTATATCGTGTCAAATGCGGATACATACTGTATATCGTGTCAATGCGGGTACATACTGTATATCGTGTCATGCTGGGGTACCTACTGTATATCGTGTCAATGCTGGGAATACTGTATTGTGTCAATGCTGGGACCATACGGGATATATCGTCAATGCTGTACTACTGGTATCGGTCAATGCTGGTACACTGTTGTATTGTGTCAATCGGGTACATACTTATATCGTGTACAATGAGGGACATACTGTATACGTGTCGAGGCTGGTTAAATTACTGTATATCATAGTCAATGCTGGTACATTTACGTATAGCGTGTCAATGCTGGTACACTTATGGATATCATGGTCAATTTGGCAGCTGAAAGGATAAATGTAATACTCAGCTGCACTGAAAGTGTTAAGCAATACTTTGGGGGGATGTGCTGGAAACTGAAAGTGTTAAATACTGTAGCAATACTCTGGAACGTGCGGCATGAAAGTGTTATTAGGAAAGTCTGATGGCACTGAAGGGTTATGGTAATACCTTGATGGCACTAAGGTTTTTAATTGGAATGACTCTGCTGCACTGAAGGGTTACTGGTAATTTACTATGCGGCATGAAGGGTTAATGGTAATACTCAGTTAGGCACTGAAGGGTTATTATGCGTAATACTCTGTCGGCACTGAAATGTGTTACTAGCAACCATCTGGGGAAGAACTGCATAAGGGTGTTAGAGCGAAGTCCACCCTTATAATAAATGCATATATTATGCCTGACCCCCATACAACTTGTTTTTGTTTTGATAAAATCGATATGGTACTCCCAGTAAAAGAAGATCCGTAACTTCCAGCTCCTGTGATGCACCACCGTGGCACTGTCTGGCCCATCACAGGTAAGGCAGTGATGTTCATAAGCCAAACATTGATTGACATGCCTGGGATGAGCCCTCCACTGCGGCTCATCGGAAACACAAAGAAAAAAAGATAATCAAACAGAGCAGCTGAGTGGAGAGGGTGGAAGAGACAGGACAAGTGCGGTAGGATGCGATCTTGTAAGTATGATATATTAATCTTTTTTAATAAGGGGGAATGTGGACATTCCCTTTATGGCACTTAAAAGAGTTGAAACATCTTAGATCTCCCCGAAATTCCCATGTTCTGCCCTACCCTGCGATTTTAATGCCACATGGTGGAAAACATGGGGGAGAACACTCGGACCGCCACTTACTGAGAACCTATTCTAGTCCTTCACCAATCTGTATTTCATGGTAGAGATGCATAGGGACTCCAACTCGGAACCCGGTTGAGCGAACTTTCGAGTTCCGAGCGCGACCGGACTTCTTGAGGTATCCGGACTCGGGGGCTTTCGATATTTCCAGGACTGTCGATGATTATCGAATTTCAGACCGTCGACGCGGACTCGAAGATTTGATAAATACACGTATTAAAAAAAAATGCCCACATGTCCAAAATCACCAATGGCATACATTATTTGAGCATTGCCAGCACCCTGGGTATAAAAGCAATGCCACAGCTGCCATATTTGTCAGTGTGTTGAGTGTGTTTAGTGGAGACCTGCAGTGTAGGGAGTTGGCGAGAGGATTTTGCCTCTTTTTGAGCTTCTGTGTGTGGATTTCAGGTGGGGTTTGTACTCTTAAGTACACCACAACCTTTTATGAGGGTTAGCGTCTCCTGTTTTTTGTTTTGTTTTGTTATCTGTAGATTGTCGAGCGTTCTGGTGTTTGTGTAAACTGACGTGCCCTAATTAGCAGCAATGAAGCAGCTTTTGCTGTTTGAGAGCTGTGTTTGCGTCAAGTTGTGTCTGTCATATTGTGTGCTTTAGTTATAGTGTTTTTTGGTAGTGAAAAAAAAGACTTTGAGGTTATTTTTGCTTCTGTGGTGTTACGTGTTGTTTTGTCCTCTGTGTCGCTTTTCGACTTGGTATCATTTTGATGTTTGTGGTGTATATTATATATATATATAACATATAATATTTTTTAGTAAACAAATTTGGGAGGGAAAGGGAAAATTGCCTGGAGGGCAAGAGGGAGAGCAAGAGAAGGGGTGCTGCTGCACGTGAGGGAGAGGAGAGGAAAGCTACTGACGGCTTGGACCAGGAGCTACCTGGCCTTCGCAGGGTAGACGGGTTGTTCGCTACCAATATGTTTAGGGGTAGCCGTGCTAGGGCTATCCTTCGATCAAGGAAGGCGGGTGGTAGTAGAGTGGATTACCAGCCTCCTCATCCACCTCCTCACAGGTACTAGAGCAGCTGAGCTGCTACTGTAGATACTGTGCCTGCTCCTTCCTCACCTGAGGATCCTACTGTGGACATGGACTCTGAATCACTTATCAGGAGTGCAGTTCGTGCCCACATACCACTACTTTCGGGGATCCGGAGGAGGAGTCCAGGATATGTTTTCGCACACTATGTGTGGAGGCGGAGAAAAGTGCTCCGTGCCACAGGGGGACAGGAGCTGATGATGTCACGCAGCAGTCATGAGCAGCCAGGGAACTATTGAGGGGGGGTGACGGCCAGATGCTGCTGCTGCTATTAGAAACACAGCTCCAGTATTGAGGGAGGTGGACGTGGGACGATGAGGGATCACGATGTTCATGGGTGCCACAAGTTGAGAGAGGGGGATAGTGTCTCTGGGGGGACCCTCAGAGGCGAGCACGAGCCTGAATCCAGAGTGCTGCTCGTGGAGGTACGGCACCAATGCCCACCTGGTTGCCAGTGCCCACAACGGCAGGGACCTCGCTCCAGTGCGTGCCGGGTGGCTATGCTGTATGGGAGTTCTCTTATTGGCTCCCGGTGACAACACGGTTGCAGTGTGCAAGTCTGTTTCCGCAGCGTGTTTAAGCCCATGGGAAGAATGCAGCAACTTGGCCCACTTTCTATGAGAGGAATATAATGCTCCACCACTTTGGCCGGGTGGGAGCAGCGGTCAGGGAATGTGCAGGCACCGCGCGTTCCCTACCTCGTGCCCAGGTAGTAGCCACTGTTCTCCTCCCCCTCCGGCCCCATTCAGTGCTTTTTCTGGTGGAAGTTAGGGAGGAGAGGACAGCCTTGGCCCCAGCACGCAGTGTTAAGAGGCCCTCTGACACTGCTCTGGGTTCGTCGGTATAATGCAGGTCTCTCTTCCCCAGTTGTTGGAGCGGAGGAAGGAAAGAAGGCAGAGTACCAGCCTTGCATGACCATCTGCAGGGCAATATATGGCTTGCTGGACCACAGTGTGGGCAAGAAGAGTGTCCACATTTACTATGGGCGCTGTGGTTCAGCAAGTACAGCGGGGGGGTATGTCTCATTACGCCAGTGGGCCATTCTGCTAGCCGGCAGACGGGGTGAGATGGTTGGTACCACCACTTATTGGTGATACACCGTCTACACCCCATCATATGCCTAATTTTTTTTATTTGCACCCTCTGAAAAAGATACTAAAGATATTTGCATATAAATATTCCTTGAGCAATCATTGGATGTTTATCTGTGAGTATGATCTGGACTAGAAATTATATAACAGTTGCCAACACACAATTCTACAAATATTCTCTTTAGCCACAAGACATTACATGGACACTTTTACCAGACGGGTATTTACAAATGGGTAGTGAATTATGTATGCACACAGGGGGGGGTAGATTTGTGTCACCCATCCACCATTTCAGACTAACAAGCATGTCACCCGATAACTGTCTTACAAACTGCAGGAGGTATTTTCAAAGAACAAGTGAATGAGTTAAACTAAAGGTTAAAAAATAGTTCAAATCAGAACCAATCCTTCAGTCAAAATATAAAGTCTCACCAATAAAAGCTTAATTTCCCATGTTAAGGTCTGGGACAAGTGTAATCATGGGCCCCGCAAGTGTCTTTTGAATGTCCATTTCGATAGGCAGCCCAAAACAGCCGTTTAGAAAATGCTTCTGTGCCACGAATACACACATGCAATCGCAAGGCCCATGGCTGTCATACACAGGCCCCCGTGATCGCATGTGTGTATGGGTCTTAAGATAAGGATAATAAAAAACAATGAGAGAAAATACAGAAAGATTTAAAAGAGAATAAGATGGAGAAAAGAATAGGGATAGAGAACAAGAAAGGGAACATGAGGCAGAACAAGAAGAGGAATAGGGGCGAGAACAAGTAAAAGACTAGGTGAGAGAACCAGATAGAGAAATAGAAGAGAGAACAAGATAGAGAATAGGTGAGATAACTAGATAGAGAATAGGAGGAGAGAACAAGATAAAGGACTAGGTGAGATAACTAGAGAGAGATAGGAGAGAGAACAAGATAGAGAATAAGGAGAGAGAACAAGACAGGAAATAGCAGAGAGAACCAGATAGAGCATATAAGAGAGAACCAGAAAGAGAACATGATACAGAACAAGAAAGAGAATAGGGGAGAAAACCAAGATAGGACTAGGGGAGAGAAACAAGATAGATAATAGGAGAGAGAATGAGATAGAGAAACAGGAGAGAGGAACAAGATAGAGAATAGTAGAAAGCACAAGAAAGAGAACAAGGAAAGATATTAGGGGATAGAAAAGATAGAGGCAGGATAGAGGCTAGGGAGAGAACCAGATAGAGATTGGAGAGAGAGAAACAAAATAGAGAATACAGAGGAGAGAAAAGGAAAAGAAAACAAGATAAAGAACAGGAGAGAGAACAAGAAAGAGAACATGAGCGAGGTACACAAAAGAGAAAAAGATAGAGAATAAGATAGAGAACAAGATAGAGAACAAGAAAGAGACTAGGGGAGAGAACCAGATTAGAGGCATAGAAGCGAGAACAAGATAGAAATAGGAGAGAGAACAAGATAGAGCATAGGATAGAGAAAAGGATGAGAGAACAAGAGGAGAGAAACGAGGGAGACAACACAAGAGAAAAATGAGAGAGAACAAGATGAAAATATGAGAGAGAACGAGATAGAGAATAGGAGAAGATAACAAGATAGAGCATAGGATAGAGAAAAGGAGAGAGAACAAGAGAGAGAAACGGGGAGACAACACGAGAGAGAAAATGAGAGAACAAGATCGAAAATATGAGAGAGAACGAGATAGAGAATAGGAGAGCGAATGAGATAGAGAATAGGAGAACAAATAGAGGAATATGAGAGAATAGGAAAGAACACAAAATAGAACAAGATAGAGAATAAAAGGAGAACATGATAGAGAATAGGAGAGAGAACAAGATAGAGAACAAGAAGAGAATAGGGAGAAAAACAAGATAGAGCATAGGAGAGAGAAAAAGATAGAGAAAAGGAGAGAGAACAAGATAGAGAAAATGAGAGAGAACAAGATAGAATAGGATAGAGATAAAGAAATGATGAGTAGGAGTAGGGAGAGAATGGAGATAGAGAATAGGGGAAAAAAACAGATAGAGACTAGGGGAGAGCAAGATAGAGACATAGAAAAGAGAACAAGATAGAGCATAGGAGCAAGAACAAGAGTAGAGCACAGATGAGAACAAGATAGAGCATAGGAGAGAGACGAGATAGAAAATAAGAGAGAGAATAGGAAAGAACAAGATAGAGAATAGTAGAAAGCACAAGAAAGAGAACATGAGAGAGAACAAGAAAGGAATAGGGGAGAGGAGAGAAAACCAGATAGAGAATAGGAGAGAAGAAAATAGAGAATAGGAGAGAGATCAAGAGAGAAAATAGGAAAAAACAAGATAGAGAACAAGAAAGAGAACATGAGTGCGTACACAAAAGAGAACAAGAGAGAGAATAGGAAAGAGAACAAAACAGAAAATAAGAGAGGACAAGATAGAGAATAGGAGAGAGAACATAACGGAGAACAAGATAGAGAATAGGAGAGAGAGCAAGATAGAGAATATGAGAGAGAACAAGTTAGAGAATAGGAGAGAACAAGATAGAGAATAGGAGAGAGAACAAATAAGCATGGGTACAGACTGTATCTCGTGTCAATGCTGGTACATACTGGATATGTTGTCAATGCTGGTACATATGTATAACGTGTCAATGCGGGTACATTACTGTATATTCGTGTCAATGATGGTACATATGTATTTATCGTTGTCAATTCTGGTACTACTGTTAAACGTGTCAATGCTGGTAATACTGTATATCGTGTCAATGGGGGTACATACGGTATAACGTGTTGTCAATTGCTTCGGTACATACTGTATATCGTGTCAATGCGGTACATTTACTGTATATCGTGTCAAGGCTGGTTACCTACTGTATACGTGTCACATGCTGGTACATACTGTATATCGGTCCAATGTTGGTACGTAATACTGTATATCGTGGTAAAATGCTGGGGGTACATTCTGTATAACGGTGTCAATGCTGGTACATACTGTATAGCGGTCAATGCCGGGGATACATACTGTATATCGTGGTCAATGCTGGTAATACTGTAGATCGTGTCAATGCTGGTTACATACTGTATAACGTGTCAATGTGGGTCATACTTGTATATCGTGTCAATGATGGTACAACTGTATAACGTGTCAAATGTGGTACATACTGTCTATATGTCAATGCTGGTACATACGGTATATCGTGTCAAGGCTGGTACATAATTGTATCGTGGGGGGGCAATGCGGGGAAGTGAATGTGGGATAGTGGGCAAGCATTCTCCTTTGCATTCGTCTGAGGAAGAGGGGGAGGAAGAAAGGAAGAGGATTGAAGGGGAACGAAGGGGAAAGGGAAGAAGGGACAGGGGGAAACTGGGAAAGAGGGAAACGAGGGCGAGGCAAGAAAGGAAGGGGAGCGGTGGGGGGAAAGGAGAAGGAGGTGGGGGAGGGCAAGTTGCTGTTCCATGGGGCGGGGTGGAGCTTTTTTCTCTACTGGACCTGTACTCCATTTGGGTTTCTTCTCAATTTCTTTTTTCAATGCTGGTACATATGTATATCGTTGTCAATGCTGGTACAACTGTGTATCGTGTCAATGCTGGTACATACGGGGTATCGGGTCAATGCTGAGTACATAATGTATACGTGTCAGCATGCTGGTAAATACTGTAATCGTTGTCAAGGCTGGTACATACTGTATATCGGTTCAATGCTTGGTACATACTGTTATAACGGTGTCAATGCTGGTACATACTGTGACGTGTCAATGCTGGGTACATATGTTATATCGGTCAATTGCTGCGTACATATGGATATGGTCAATGCGGGTTACCCATACTGTATATCGTTGTCAATGCTGGTACATACGGTATATCGTGTAGATTGCCACTCGGGAAATACTGTATATCGGGTCAATGCAGGTTACATACGGGGTATCGTTGTCAATGATGGTACATAATGTATATCGGTCAATTGCTGGTACATACTGTATATCGTGTCGATGCCGTAACATTACTGTGTATCGTGTCAATGCTGGTACATACGGTATATAGTGTCAATGTAGTACATACGGTATATCGTGTCAAATGCGGATACATACTGTATATCGTGTCAATGCGGGTACATACTGTATATCGTGTCATGCTGGGGTACCTACTGTATATCGTGTCAATGCTGGGAATACTGTATTGTGTCAATGCTGGGACCATACGGGATATATCGTCAATGCTGTACTACTGGTATCGGTCAATGCTGGTACACTGTTGTATTGTGTCAATCGGGTACATACTTATATCGTGTACAATGAGGGACATACTGTATACGTGTCGAGGCTGGTTAAATTACTGTATATCATAGTCAATGCTGGTACATTTACGTATAGCGTGTCAATGCTGGTACACTTATGGATATCATGGTCAATTTGGCAGCTGAAAGGATAAATGTAATACTCAGCTGCACTGAAAGTGTTAAGCAATACTTTGGGGGGATGTGCTGGAAACTGAAAGTGTTAAATACTGTAGCAATACTCTGGAACGTGCGGCATGAAAGTGTTATTAGGAAAGTCTGATGGCACTGAAGGGTTATGGTAATACCTTGATGGCACTAAGGTTTTTAATTGGAATGACTCTGCTGCACTGAAGGGTTACTGGTAATTTACTATGCGGCATGAAGGGTTAATGGTAATACTCAGTTGGCACTGAGGGTTATTATGCGTAATACTCTGCGAGCACTGAAAGTGTTACTAGCAACATCTGGGGAAGAACTGCCATAAGGGTTTAGAGGGAATGTCCACCACGTTATAAATAAAAGCAATATATTATGTCCTGACCCCCATACAACATAGTTTTTGTTTTGATAAAACGATATGGTACTCCCAGATAAAAGAAATCGTACTCCCAGCTCCTGTGATGCACCACCGTGGCTACGTTCTGGCCCATCACAGCGTAAGGCCAGTGATGTTCATAAGCCAAACATGATTGCCATCCCGGGATGAGCCTCCACTGCGGCTGTCGGAAACACAAAAAAGGTAAAAAAAAGAAAAAAACAGAGCCAGCTGAGTGGAGAGGGTGGAGAGACAGGAAAGTGCGGTAGAGATGGCGATCTTGTAAGTATGATATATTACTTTTTTAATAAGGGGGCAGTGGACATTCCCTTTAATGGCACTTAAAGATAAACATCTTAGATCTCCCCGAAATTCCCGTTCTGCCTACCCTGCTGAACTATTTCATGCCACATGGCTGGAAAACATGGGGGAGGAACACCGGACGCACACTTACTGAAACCTATCCTAGTCCTTATCAATCTGTATTTCATGGTTAGAGATGCATAGGGACTCCAACTCGGAACCCGAGTGGAGCCGAACTTTCGAGTTCCGGCGCGACCCGGCCTTCTTGAGGTATCCGGACTCGGGCTTTCGATATTTCCACGGACTCGAAATGAATTGTATCGAATTTAGGACCGTCGACGCGGTATCGAAGATTTGATAAATAGCTCGAGTTTAAAAAAAAATGCCCACATGTCCAAAATCACCAATGGCATAGCATTATTTGAGCATTGCAGCACATGGGATAAAAGCAATGCCACAGTGCCATATTTGTCAGTGTTGTTGGAGTTGTGTTTAGTGGAGACCTGACAGTGAGGGAGTTGGCGAGAGCGATTTGCTCTTTTTGAGCTTCTGTGTGTGGATGTCAGGTGGGGTTAGCCTATAAGTTACACCACAACCTTTTAGTGAGGTTAGGTCTCCTGTTTTTTTTTGTTTTGTGATCTGTAGATTGTCGCAGCGTTCTGGTGTTTTGTGTAACTGACAGTGCCCTACATTTAGCAGACAATGAAGCAGCTTTTGCTGATTGAGAGCCTGTGTTTGCCGTCAAAGTTGTGTCTGTCATATTGTGCTTTATAGTTAAGTGTTTTTTTGGTAGTGAAAAAAAAGCTTTAGGTAGTAGTTATTTGTTGCATTCTGTGTGTGTTACTGTTGTTTTGTCCTCTGTGTCGCTTTTCGACTGAGTATCATTTTGATGTTTGTGGTGTAATATTATATATATATATAACAATAATATATTTTTGCTAAAAAATTTGGGAGCAGGAAAAGGGGAAAATGCCTGGAGGGCAAGAGGGAGAAGCAAGGAGCAGGGGTGCTGCTGCACGTGGGAGAGGAAGAGGAAAGCATACTGACGGCTCATGGACCAGGAGCTACCTGGCCCTTGCAGGGTAGACGGGTTGTCTTCTATACCCAATATGTTTAGGGGTAGCCGTGCTAGGGCTATCCTTCGATCAAGGAAGGCGGGTGGTAGTAGAGTGGATTACCAGCCTCCTCATCCACCTCCTCACAGGTACTAGAGCAGCTGAGCTGCTACTGTAGATACTGTGCCTGCTCCTTCCTCACCTGAGGATCCTACTGTGGACAGGGACTCTGATCACTTATCAGGAGTGCAGTTCGTGCCCACATACCACTACTTTCGGGGATCCGGAGGAGGAGTCTCAGGATATGTTTTCGCACACTATGTGTGGGGCGGAGAAAAGTGCTCCGTGCCACAGGGGGACAGGAGCTGATGATGTCACGCAGCAGTCATGAGCAGCCAGGGAACTATTGAGGGGGGGTGACGGCCAGATGCTGCTGCTGCTATTAGAAACACAGCTCCAGTATTGAGGGAGGTGGACGTGGGACGATGAGGGATCACGATGTTCATGGGTGCCACAAGTTGAGAGAGGGGGATAGTGTCTCTGGGGGGACCCTCAGAGGCGAGCACGAGCCTGAATCCAGAGTGCTGCTCGTGGAGGTACGGCACCAATGCCCACCTGGTTGCCAGTGCCCACAACGGCAGGGACCTCGCTCCAGTGCGTGCCGGGTGGCTATGCTGTATGGGAGTTCTCTTATTGGCTCCCGGTGACAACACGGTTGCAGTGTGCAAGTCTGTTTCCGCAGCGTGTTTAAGCCCATGGGAAGAATGCAGCAACTTGGCCCACTTTCTATCGAGAGGAATATAATGCTCCACCACTTTGGCCGGGTGGGAGCAGCGGTCAGGGAATGTGCAGGCACCGCGCGTTCCCTACCTCGTGCCCAGGTAGTAGCCACTGTTCTCCTCCCCCTCCGGCCCCATTCAGTGCTTTTTCTGGTGGAAGTTAGGGAGGAGAGGACAGCCTTGGCCCCAGCACGCAGTGTTAAGAGGTCCTCTGACACTGCTCTGGGTTCGTCGGTATAATGCAGGTCTCTCTTCCCCAGTTGTTGGAGCGGAGGAAGGAAAGAAGGCAGAGTACCAGCCTTGCATGACCATCTGCAGGGCAATATATGGCTTGCTGGACCACAGTGTGGGCAAGAAGAGTGTCCACATTTACTATGGGCGCTGTGGTTCAGCAAGTACAGCGGGGGGGTATGTCTCATTACGCCAGTGGGCCATTCTGCTAGCCGGCAGACGGGGTGAGATGGTTGGTACCACCACTTATTGGTGATACACCGTCTCACACCCCATCATATGCCTAATTTTTTTTATTTGCACCCTCTGAAAAAGATACTAAAGATATTTGCATATAAATATTCCTTGAGCACATCATTGGATGTTTATCTGTGAGTATGATCTGGACTAGAAATTATATAACAGTTGCCAACACACAATTCTACAAATATTCTCTTTAGCACAAGACATTACATGGACACTTTTACCAGACGGGTATTTACAAATGGGTAGTGAATTATGTATGCACACAGGGGGGGGGTAGATTTGTGTCACCCATCCACCATTTCAGACTAACAAGCATGTCACCCGATAACTGTCTTACAAACTGCAGGAGGTATTTTCAAAGAACAATGAATGAGTTAAACTAAAGGTTAAAAAATAGTTCAAATCAGAACCAATCCTTCAGTCAAAATATAAAGTCTCACCAATAAAAGCTTAATTTCCCATGTTAAGGTATGGGACAAGTGTAATCATGGGCCCCGCAAGTGTCTTTTGAATGTCCATTTCGATAGTCAGCCAAAACAGCCGTTTAGAAAATGCTTCTGTGCCACGAATACACACATGCAATCGCAAGGCCCGATGGCTGTTCATACACAGGCCCCGTGATCGCATGTGTGTATGGGTCTTAAGATAAGGATAATAAAAAACAATGAGAGAAAATACAAGAAAGATTTAAAAGAGAATAAGATGGAGAAAAGAATAGGGATAGAGAACAAGAAAGGGAACATGAGGCAGAACAAGAAAGAGAATAGGGGCGAGAACAAGATAAAGACTAGGTGAGAGAACCAGATAGAGAATAGAAGAGAGAACAAGATAGAGAATAGGTGAGATAACTAGATAGAGAATAGGAGAGAGAACAAGATAAAGGACTAGGTGAGATAACTAGATAGAGAATAGGAGAGAGAACAAGATAGAGAATAAGGAGAGAGAACAAGACAGACAATAGCAGAGAGAACCAGATAGAGCATATAAGAGAGAACCAGAAAGAGAACATGATACAGAACAAGAAAGAGAATAGGGGAGAAAACAAGATAGAGACTAGGGGAGAGAACAAGATAGATAATAGGAGAGAGAATGAGATAGAGAACAGGAGAGAGAACAAGATAGAGAATAGTAGAAAGCACAAGAAAGAGAACAAGGAAAGATATTAGGGGATAGAAAAAGATAGAGGCAGGATAGAGGCTAGGGAGAGAACCAGATAGAGATTGGAGAGAGAGAAACAAAATAGAGAATACAGAGGAGAGAAAAGGAAAAGAAAACAAGATAAAGAACAGGAGAGAGAACAAGAAAGAGAACATGAGCGAGGTACACAAAAGAGAAAAAGATAGAGAATAAGATAGAGAACAAGATAGAGAACAAGAAAGAGACTAGGGGAGAGAACCAGATTAGAGGCATAGAAGCGAGAACAAGATAGAAATAGGAGAGAGAACAAGATAGAGCATAGGATAGAGAAAAGGATGAGAGAACAAGAGGAGAGAAAGGAGGGAGACAACACAAGAGAAAAATGAGAGAGAACAAGATGAAAATATGAGAGAGAACGAGATAGAGAATAGGAGAAGATAACAAGATAGAGCATAGGATAGAGAAAAGGAAGAGAACAAGGAGAGAAGAGACAAAAGAGAGAGAAACGGGGAGACAACACGAGAGAGAAAATGAGAGAACAAGATCGAAAATATGAGAGAGAACGAGATAGGAATAGGGAGAGCGAATGAGAAGAGAATAGGAGAACAAAATAGAGGAATATGAGAGAATAGGAAAGAACACAAAATAGAACAAGATAGAGAATAAAAGGAGAACATGATAGAGAATAGGCGAGAGAACAAGATAGAGAACAAGAAGAGAATAGGGAGAAAAACAAGATAGAGCATAGGAGAGAGAAAAAGATAGAGAAAAGGAGAGAGAAACAAGATAGAGAAAATGAGAGAGAACAAGATAGAATAGGATAGAGATAAAGAAATGATAGAGTAGGGAGTAGGAGAGAGAATGGAGATAGAGAATAGGGGAAAAAAAAACAGATAGAGACTAGGGGAGAGCAGATAGAGACATAGAAAAGAGAACAAGATAGAGCATAGGAGCAAGAACAAGAGTAGAGCACAGGAGAGAACAAGATAGAGCATAGGAGAGAGAACGAGATAGAAAATAAGAGAGAGAATAGGAAAGAGAACAAGATAGAGAATAGTGAAAGCACCAAGAAAGGAGAACATGAGAGAGAACAAGAAGAGGAATAGGGGGAGGAGAGAACCAGATAGGAATAGGAGGAGAGAAGAAAAATAGAGAGAATAGGAGAGAGATCAAGAGAGAAAATAGGAAAAAAAACAAGATAGAGAACAAGAAAGAGAACATGAGTGACGTACACAAAAGAGAAACAAGAGAGAGAATAGGAAAGAGAACAAAACAGGAAAAATAAGAGAGGACAAGATAGAGGAATAGAGAGAGAGAGAACATAAACGGAGAAACAAGATAGAGAATAGGAGGAGAGCAGATAGAGAATATGAGAGAGAACAAGTTAGAGAATAGGAGAGAACAAGATAGAGACTAGGAGAGAGAACAAATAGAGAATAGGGAAAGAGAACAAGAGAGAGAATAGGAAAGGAGAAATAAGAGAGAATAGGAAAGAAAAAAAATAGAGAACAGGAGAGGAGAACAAGATAGAGAAATGAGGAAGAACAAGAAGAGAAACATAAGAGAGAACAAGAAGAGAACATGAGCGAGAACCCCAAGAGGGAGAGAGAGACAAGATAGAGAATATGGAGAGAGAACAAGTTAGAGAATAGGAGAGAAACAAGATAGAGACTAGGGGAGAGAAAAGATAGGAGAATAGGGGAGAGAAAAGAGAGAGAATAGGAAAGAGAAACAGATAGAGAACAGGAGAGGAACATGCGCGAGAAAAGATAGAGAAATAAAATAGAACAACAAGATAGAGAATAAGTGAGAAACAAGATAGAGAATAGAGAAAAAGAATAAAATAGAAAATAAGAGCGAGCACAAAGATAGAGAAATAGGAGGAGAGAGAACAGATAGAGAATAGGAGAGAGAACAAGATAGAGAATTGAAGAGAGAGACAAGATAGAGAATAGGAGAGAGAACAAGATAGGAGAATAGGAGAGAGAACAAGATAGAGAATAGGAGAGAGAGAACAAGATAGAGAACTAGAGAGAGAAAAAGATAAAAAAATAGGAAAAGAGAAGAAGAGAGTGACTGGGTGAGAACAATATAGAGAATAGTTAGAGTGCGCAAGAAAGAGACTAGGGGAGGAGACAAAGATAGAGACTAGGGGAGAGAACAGATAGAGATAGAAGAGAGAAACAAATAGAGAATAGGAGAGAGAACAAGAGAGAGAATAGGGAAAAGAAAACAGAACAAAATAGAGAGAGAAGAAAAAAGATAGAGAACAGAGAGAGAGAACAAGAAAGAGAACATGAGAGAGACAAAAGATAGAGAACAGGAGGGAGAACGAAGAAGAAAACATGAGAGAGAAACACAAAGAGAACAAGATAGGGAAAAGAGAGAACAAGAGAGAGAATGGAAAAAGAACAAAATAGAAAATAAGAGAGAGGACAAGATAGAGGATAGGGAGAGGAGAACATAAGGGAGAACAAGAAAGAAAAATAGGAGGAGAAAACAAGATAGAGAATAGGAGAGAAGAAAAAGATAGAGAATATGAGAGCGAACAAGTTAGAGAATAGGAGAGAGAGATAGAGAATAGGAGAGAGAACAAAATAGAGAATAGGGGAGAGAAACAAGAGAGAGAATATGAAGAGAAATAGAGAGAGACTAGAAATGAAAGAGAACAAGATAGAGAACAGGAGAGGAACAAGATAGAGAAAACAGGAGAGAGAACATGAGCGAGAACAAGATAAGAACAGGAGATGAGAAACATGAGCGGAGAACAAGAATAGAGATAAGAGAACAAGATAGAGGAATAAGGGAGAACAAGATAGAGATAAAGAGAGAAACAAGATAGAGAATAAGAGAGAACAAGATAGAGAATTAAATAGAACAACATAGTGAATAGGAAAGAGAACAAGAGAGGAATAGGAAAAAGAATAATAAAATAGAAATAAGAGAGAGGACAAGAAGAGAATAGGAGGAGAGAAACAAGATAGAGAATTGGAGAGAGAAACAAGATAGAGAATGAGGAGAGAGGAGAGAGAAAAGATAAGAATAGGAAAGAGAACAAGAGAGTGACTAGGAGAGAAAAGGATAGAGAATAGTAGAGTGCACAAGAAAGAGAATAGGGAGAGAACAAGAAAGAGACTAGGGGAGGAGGAACAAGACAGAGACTAGAGGAGAGAAACCAGATAGAGAATAGGGAAGAAAACAAAAATAGAGAGAAGAAAGAGAAAACAAGATAGAGAACAGGGAGAGAACAAAGAAAGAGAACATGAGAGGAACAAGATAGAGAACAGGAGGGAGAAACAAGAAGAAACATGAGAGAGAACAAAGATAGAGAACAGGAAGGGAGAACAAGAAGAGAACATGAGAGAGAAACAAGAGAGAACAAGATAGAGAATAAGAAAGAAACAAGAGGAGAGAATAGGAAAAAGAACAAAATAGAAAATAAGAGAGAGGACAAGATAGAGGATGAGAGAGAGAGAACATAAGGGAGAACAAGAAAGAAAATAGGAGAGAGAAAACAAGATAGAGAATAGGAGAGAGAATATGAGAGAGAACAAGTTAGAGAATAGGAGAGGAGGAAGATGAGAAAAGGAGAGAGAACAAAATAGAGAATAGGAAAAGAATAAAATAGAAAATGAGAGAGATGACAAGATAGAGAATAGGAAAGAGAATAAGAGAGAGACTAGAAAAGAGAACAAGATAGAGAACAGGAGAGAGAACATGGGCGAGAACAAGATAGAGAACAGGAGAGAGAACATGAGCGAGAACAAGATAGAGAATAAGAGAGAACAAGATAGAGAATAAAATAGAACAACATAGAGAATAGGAGAGAGAACAAGATAGAAAATAGGAAAAAGAATAAAATAGAAAATGAGAGAGATGACAAGATAGAGAATTGGAGAGAGAACAAGATAGAGAATAGGAGAGTGTGCAAGAAAAAAAAGAGACATGAGAGGAGAACAAGAAAGAGAATAGCGGAGAGAACAGATAGAGACTAGGGGAGAGAACAAAATAGAGATAGAGAATAGGAGAGAGAACAAGAGAGAGAATAGGAAAGAGAACAAAATAGAGAGCAGAAGAGAAAACAAGAAAGAGAACATGAGAGAGAACACAAGAGAGAACAAGATAGAGAATAAG